>JAPPVO010000029.1:152413630-152550475 GCA_030407325.1 Camellia japonica
ATGCCATAAGCAGTCCCCAGATGGAGATGTCTGCTTGTATCTTCTTCAATTGTTGAGCACAACTTCTTCTTCTATCTGTTTCTCTCTCTGTTCTCAGCCTCTTTATCTTTTCCAGATGCCTCAGGTTGATCAAGGTGTGGGGCTTGAAATACCGCCCACTCCTGGTCATGTGGTCCACCTCATCGAGGTACCAAGTGTCATCTGGTTGAGCACCTGCCCAATCTTCATCCTGTGGGCAAGACATAAGTCGTCGTCTTCCACCACATTCCATTAGCGTTCAACAGGCACCTATCTGGTTCCGACAAGTTCGTACTCTCGGTACTTTCATCCCACATGCTCACAGCATGTCTTGCTTTCGTGCTCGCAGCACTTTCAATTTCTTCATGGTTCTTGGCTTTGCGGATTCTCTCAGAATCCCAATTCTTCCTTTGCTCCTCCTGTGTCAGTACGGTTTGTTGCTCAGTTTTCACAATATCTTGATCTCGAGCAAAATTTTTTACCGGTGCTCTCCGGCAATACTTTCTGATCCTCGGCCCTTCCGGCCACCATTGATACTCTTGCCCCTACCGGGCCCTGCTCTGATTGAAATCTGCAGCATCTGGCTGATCATCTAACCACCAAGTGACTTCTGCCGACTCCTCATAGTCGAACCAGTTGATTGCAGCATCTCCTGATTCTTGGTCGTTGAAGAACTGGAAGTTGGCAAAATCCTCTTCCACTGTTGTCAGATCATCTGCCCCTTGTTCAAGTCTGTCCCCCCGAATCATACACAACTCAGCTTTTTCCGGTAGCCCCACACTCAGCTTAGACTGGCCTACTAATAAGATGTACTCGCTTGGATCATAGGCTCTTCCGGCTAGATTCCCAGACTGTTCCATCCCAGATTCGTCAACTCTGCTCTCCTCTGAAATCTGTCCCATTCCATCTTCGATGGTCACCACCTCTGGCTCGGATTGGTTATGAAGTCCAACATGCACAAGTCAGTGCAATCTGGAAGGATCACCTCCGGCTTGGGTAGGTGAGAGGAGTAATATAGATACTGGATCGAGGACACGACCCCAGTTTGGATAAGGTTGACCCTTTTGGAGGAGGGCTTGATTGTGTGATGGAGGATTTGTTGTGACGTTTGGTTTTTCGGGAGTAGAGATGATATTCTTGTCGACGAGGTCTTGAATCTCGTGACGCAGTCTGTAGCAACGGTCGGTGTCGTGACCGTGCTGTTGGTGGTACGCACAGTACTTTGCTGGTCATGAGAGGAAGGGAGTGGATTTGGCAATGGCCTCGGCTCTAAGGTGTCAGATGCTTCTTTTTGATTAACACCCCGAGAGCCTTGGACAAAGGCATGTATAGTGGAGTAAAGGTTCTTGGCCTCTGGGCTGAAATCTCGAGGCTTGGTTACTGCTCTCGGATGTACTGGAAAAGGGTGCGGCCGCTGCGGGCCTTTTGGAGGAGGAGTGGTGTGACCATACCGACCTCAGAAGTCCTTGTGTTTGCAGCGCCACTCGGGCCTG
This sequence comes from Camellia japonica, assembly GCA_030407325.1. Taxonomy (NCBI): domain Eukaryota; kingdom Viridiplantae; phylum Streptophyta; class Magnoliopsida; order Ericales; family Theaceae; genus Camellia; species Camellia japonica. The sequence goes on from JAPPVO010000029.1 coordinate 152,415,142, forward strand.
CATTGTTATTGCGTTGAACGTCCTTCGGGGCTGCTCCCGTCCTGGTCAATCAACCCTTGCTTCATTGCATCTTCGATCTGTACCCCCATTTCGTGTAAGTCTGAAAAGTTGGAAAGGGGAGTACAATCATCTTCTGCATTAACTTCGGTTGGAGATTGCGCACAATCATCCGGATTGATCTTTATCTGTTGGCCTCAAGGTCATCATCGATGCCTTTGCTCTCCACCGAGTTACAAATCAGAGAAAGACTCCTTGGTTCTTGCCTCGTTGTTTCGAGATCACGGGTTGTAATCTCGATTTGTGTGTTACGAGTATTGTGCAACGAAGGCCTCAGCCATCTCATCCCAATTTCTCTTCACATCATCTTCTAACTTGGCGTACCAGATGGCCGCCACCCCCGACAGAGTTCTGCCGAACAAAGAAAGCTTTTGCGCCGGTTAGGCCCATTGCCTCAAGATGTCCGAAAATAGACGGAGATGGACCATAGGATCCCCGGACCCATCAAAACGGTCGATCTGTGCATCTTAAATCTATCTGCAATGTCACTGCCATATCTGTGTACCATCTTCAATGTCTGGGATGGCCTTCACCCCCTGCGACTTCTTGAAGAGTTTCTCTAACTTACTCAGCTTCAGAGCTGTATGATCTACCTCGAACTCAAATGGAGAGTCCGGTGGTTAGGTGTAAGATTCTTGGACAGTTGCGGCGGAAGCGGGGCGGAGCCAGCCCCGTTGGAAGACTCGTGTCCTCTTGAGTGTTTTGGAAGTTTGGCAGAGCATTCTGTGGATTTGGGAGTATTCTGGGTGTTCTGGGTATTCTGAGGATTTGGAGGGGCATTCTGAGGGTTTGGGATTCGGCAAGGTATTCTGACCCATAGGTGCCTGCTCGGGCAGCAGAGCCGCTGGTGGAGGAGGAATCTGATGTGAAGCAGAGGCTGCATTCTGCTGTTGCAACCTAGTGATCAGTTCGACTGCGGCCATGACAGCGGCCTGCTGTTTCGAAAATTCCGCTTGGTGGATGGAATCCTCTTGCATCTGCCTCATGCTTCTTGCATCTGGCGCATCATCGCCTCTACCACTGATGTATTCTGCTGTTCCATCTGATTGACTGGTATGTCCTCTAATGAAGTAACCCACGGTTCTGGCAACCTCTGTTCTGATACACTGCGTTCCCTGGCTTTCTCCTCTTTTTCTAACAATTGGGGCCAGAGAGTGGAACACTGGATGTCCGTCAACGAGATCCTCGGATCGTTGAGTCGGCGACCTCGTGTCCAGAGTGCTTGGGGTATCTACTGGTTCGGAAGCAATCGTGCTAAAAACTGCCCTAGCAAAAAGATAATAAAGCAAAAAGAAATAAATAACCAGAAAAACGGCAGCATAACAGCTTAATTTAAATACACACAACACACAGTCGGGCATACAACACGCAGTTTGATAAGCTGGAAATACACTGTCCTCAAACACTGATTACTGTTCCCATTTCACTGTTCCCCAAAACTGAATCGGATATCCACAGACAACTGATTCTCAGATACTGACTGATGCCTGCAGGCCTAACTGATGCCCGTAGGCCTGAATGATGCCCGCAGGCCTGATACCCAAACTTATAGCTGATACATGCATTCCTGTAGAGACGCACTCTAAAGCACATAACAGATAAGTGAGAGCCAAACACCCCTATGTTGGGGTAGGTTTCCCTGTCCTATTTGTCAGGAGCTAGGGTTTCACTACGCACGCAGCGGCTTCAAACAACCTATAAACGGGTAAGCAACCTGTCCTAGTTTGGAATGGTCACTATGGATCCGAATATGCACTAGGTCGAATGGTCAAAAAGGGTGCCCCGGTAAAACCGGGGTTTGTGTTCCCATGCTGTCAGAGCCCAGAGCCGATCAGCCTTACGGACATGTCTTGACAAGATAAGCCTCCGGCAAATCGTTCGGGAATGGCATATGGCAAACACGGTGTCCTAGGCGCACCAATGCAAATGCAATGCAAAGAAACACATAAATGTAGTCAAAACCAGATATCACGAGTTCGAGTCAAGTTCTCTAAATCCCCAGCAGAGTCGCCAGAAACTGTAGACGTCCCCGAACGCCCCGGGAGGGTTAGGTCCCGTTCTGTTCATATTGGGGTCACTACAATTCAAGGACTCAAATGTCACGGTTCTTAATCTTGAACCAAAGAGTCCAAATCCGGCAAATCGTTTTGAAAACAGATTTTTTGAAAGAAGTGCCAAACATGGACTGCTTCGCCAGATACAGAGTCGCCACCTAATATTTTTTAATGAATATATTTAGTAACTCGGTCGCGACTCGGTGCCGCAAGTGCTCCGTCATCACCAAAGTTGCCTCGGCTCGGGAACTTGGGTACGATTGGGGAAGGTCACTTCGTGAGCACCCCCGCTCGCCCGGTCAAAGACCGGCCTCTACTAACCATGATATCTAGTTTTGAAATATTGTATGCTCTTATTCCGTTATTAGCCTAGGTTACTATGTGATGCTCGCAGCAAACAAGTATAGACTGAGTCGCCTGAATTGGAACAAAACATTCATGTTTGTTTGTTTGAAAATGGTTTGATGGTGCTACCCGCAGGTAGGCTAAGACGCGGATTTGCCACCCTCAGGTGGGTTTAGAAAACATGATTTTGCCACTATCTAGTGGGCTTAACAAACATTTGATGAATTGTCCCAATTCAAGTAACTCAGCCTCTACCCACAGGCATTCAAGGCAGTTGTATCACATAAGCACGTAGCCTCATGGTAAGCATGCTATTCATGGCAACACTCACACGCATGCAAGGATGCTAAAGCATAAGTACTTACCGAGTACTCCAAGCCAAAACAGAAAAGCTAATTAGAAATCAATGTATGATCCTAATTATACAGGGATGCCTAATGCAACACATGCAATAATGCAACTATAGCCGGCTCGGCTATTCTAAACATGGCATATGAAATGCTACAGCTAACATGTACTCAATTTGGAATTGAAATACAAATGCAGTTTGTATGATGCGCCGAGCCCGGTGCGTGCAAAACAGATGAATGATGCAAACATGCTGTCATACTGTATGCTAATCGAAATATGCCCTATATCTAACCATCTTAAGCGGGTAAATAAAAGGGAAGAAAGACGTGGGGTTGGAAGACATACAACACACTCACCCACACTTATTACAGTTATGCCCTCGCGCAGAGGGTCCGAATAAATAATAATACAGTCCGAATAAATATACAGATTACTAACTAATTAACAACTTAACTAAGAAAGCTTTAAACTGGCATGCAAGCCAGGGGGCTGCCTTGCTTCTGACGAATGATGTATGCTGGGCTGCCTTGCGCGGAAATCCACTAGGATGCCTAATTTAGCCTCTGTTTGCAATGTTTCTCGAAATGCGCGCCAGACTCCGAAAAGTTGTTGATTCTCTATTTTGCTGCAACAGAGAGCAGGAAATGGGCATAGCAATGTATTTCACAGATATATGCATGCCTCGATCCTCGTGCCACCAATCATGCATATCGATGCATGATGGCCGAGGAATCGGATCGCACAACTCAATATAGGATGAATGCAGATGAATGCTACAACAAAACCTAACTCCATCATGGATAATCCGGAGTGTCGGCGCCTTGGGAATTGAGACCCGTTCCGTCACTCGGAGTACGAAACGTGCCTCGTTTCCCGTGCCCGGGCTAACTCCTATCCCGAACATGCTGCAATATGCATGATATGCATGAATGCAACTAAAATGCAATCCTAACATACACAATGCTATGAAAATGAGATGCCTCGAAATGCGTGCACGTGGGCACGCAAACCGAGGAAATGATTCTAAGGCATAAAATGGCATAAGCAATGCAATTGAACTTACACTAACATGAGAGAGCCTCAGCCGCACTCACACAAGAGGCCGATGGATGAAAATGAAGTGCCTCGAAATGCGTGCCCGCGGGCGCGCAAACCGAGGCGATGCGTACAGAATGCAAAATGACATGGAAATGATATATAATGAGGCTAAAATGAAATGCCTCGAAGTGCGTGCCCACGGGCGCGCAAATCGAGAAAATGGCATACGGAATGCAATGCTGCGAAAATGGCATACAGAATGCAAAATGGACTTATACCAACATGAGAGAGCCTCAGCCACTCTCATACGGGAGGTCGTCGGATAAAAAAAGAAATGCCTCGAAATGCGTGCCCACGGGCGCGCAAACCGAGGCGATGCATTAAAGCATGAAATGACGTACACGATGCAAATTGGGCTTATACCAACACGAGAGGGCCTCAGCCACACTCACACGGGAGGCCGTTCGGATAAAAATGAGGTGCCTCGAAATACGTGCCCACGGGCGCGCGAACCGAGGCGATGATATAAATGAAATGTAGCATATGGCATATGAAAAATGTAAATTTCAGCAGCCAAAATGATGCAAAAACAGTCCCCGAAGTATAGCAAAATTACACCCGATGCCCGAAATGCAATGTTATGCACCCGAAATGGCCTACAGCTATGCCAAACATGCACAATATGGACACGACATGTAAAGACAGATGCTAGAAGCCCCTAAAAAAGCATTTTTACAGTACAAAGAATGGCCAAACAACAATCACAAGTATGGAAAAAATAGCATGCAAAAATGGGGGAAAATAGGGGAACAATGAAACAAGTGATATGTACAATGCTCAAACTGAAAAATACAGTTCTACAACATTAAAGAGGGACCAAAAATATGCACATTTTCAGTAGATGACATCCCCCAATTCAGTATGTAGATATGCTCAACATAGCATGCAAAATATGAGCCAAAAAGAGCTATAACATGAGATACCAAAAGGATGGACCAAACAGTCTTGGACCCTTAACAAAATATGACAATAAGGCCAAAATAAGACTCTTCCTAGCCTGATAAAGCTCAAAACAGAAGCTAAGCAAGCCTAAAAAGCATGCAATTTTACGGTAAATTGGAGGAATTGTGAAGCAAGTGTAAGATGGAGTTACCAAACATGTTGAGCCCTTCTTCAATGTTTAAAGGGCTCAAAATAGGCCCACTCACAATATATTGTATGCTCGAAAACAGATCACTCATGAGCTAAAAATAGCATGCAAGAGTAAGAGTAGAACATGAATTCAAAGCAAGTGGCATGCAGAGCATGAAAACAAGGTTGAGCCCTTCTTCAATGTTGGAGAGGGGCTCAAGATAAGCACAATATCAGTTCATGAGATGCCCCAAATCAGATCAAAAACAGGCCAAATAAATCATGCAATTTTACGGTAAATATGGAAAATTACAAAGAAAGTGCATGATAGAGAGGCCAAATATGGAGCCCTTCTACAATGTTGTAGAGGAACTCAAAATAGGCCCACTCACAATTTATATCAGGCTCGAAAATGGATCACTCATAATCCAAACAAAGCATGCAAAATATTGGCATAAGAGGTGATATTGAAGAAGAGTATGATAGAGGTACCAAATAGGATTGAGCCCTTCTACAATGTTGTAGAGGGGCTCAAAATAAGCCTAAAATCAGTAGGGTTCAGAGCCCAAAATAGAGAGCAAGTAGGGTAAAGAATTGACTCAAAGTTGTGCTCAAAAAAAGGAAATAGATCTTACCCTTGAAGATCTAACTTTGATGGCTTCTTGGCTTCAATTTGTTGATCCCTAGCCTTTGAAAATCACTCCTTTGCTGCTGAAATGGAGGTGGTGATGGTGGTGCTTAGGGTTGATGAAGAGAGGAGCTAGAAACTTGAAGCTTTTTAGGTTTTTGGCTATGGAATGGAGGTTTTGGGAGAGAGAGGCTCTTGAGATGAAATTTTGTAACCTCAACAAAGGAGCTGTCCAGCCCCTTAAGAGGACCAAAAAGGGTGTAAAAGGGGAGGGAAATGCATCCAAGCTTTCCCTCCCAAAATATCCCCCGGAGGACAGGGATATTTTGAAAAGCAGCTGGACAGCTGTAAAGGGTTCAAAAGCAGAAAGCTGGCCGGCCAGGTGGATTTCTTGAAGATGGCCGGCCGGCCACCCCACTGGTCGGCCAGCCACTCCACATGGCCGGCCGCCATGGCCAAAAATGAAGTCAACAATTAATGGCGGCCACCAACTTTTGGTGTCCTCCCAGGTGTGTAGAACAAGGTCCCATGGTTGGAATTTGACAACTCTGGAACAGGAGTCACAACATTGCATCTGAAAGAGAGGCTCAAAAATGAAAATCACAATTACTGGCCGGCCATCACTTTTTAGGGTCCTCCCATGTGTCCTCATCACAAATATGTAGTTTTGGTTGGAAGAAAATGGCCTAGGGTGTTCAACATTAGCCCAGAAGTGAGCAAAACGGGCGCCGGAAGAGCATAACTGTTTTCTGAGATAATTGCTGGCCTCCTACCCTCCAGTGATCTTCCTGGTGCTAAAACAGAGGTACCTGCCAAAATTGAACAAAAACTGATGCAAAATGAATGCTCGGGGGCCAAACCGCGAGGTTCGGGGCCCGAAAACCGGCTGTAAGCACCGAAAGTGGCATTCAGCCACGAAGTGGGTATCTGAGACCCCAGTGTTCCTCGTTATGATAAAACAGAGGCACTTGCCAAAATTGAACAGAAATCGATGCGAAATGCTCGGGGGCCAAACCGCGAGGTTCGGGGCCCGAAAACCGGCTGTAAGCACCGAAAGTGGAATTCAGCCACGAAGTGGGTATCTAAGACCCCAGTGTCCCTCGGTATGATAAAACAGAGGCACTTGCCAAAAACCGGAGAAATCGGAGATGGTTGGGCGGTCCCGAACCGAGGCACACGGCCTGACGGCTCCGAAAACCGGGAACCGGGCTCCGAAATGGGCAAAATGGCCTACGACCACGAAATGTAGCCCACGGCCACCGAGAAATAGTATACAGGACTACTCCCTTCCCTCAGGAAAGAAAACAGAGAAAACCGAGTCTAGTTCGCAAACCGAGACAAGGCACAGAAGAGGATTCGGAAGTTCGGAGGCAGGGCGCACGGCCGCGACTCTGAGACTTCTGAATGAGCACAGTATGCAACATCACCGAGCACTCAATCGGTGACGTCTGAGTCTTAAGGTTGGTCAAAAATGGGGTGTCTACAACTGCGTCTGGCAAAAACCTGAAAGAGATGAATGTGTGCTCGAGCGAAGACTAGGTGGATCGTGCGAAGATTGCGTCTGCATAAAAACCTAAAAGTTTTCATTGGTCGCTCGAGCGAAGGTCTCGTGGCTCGAGCGAAGGCACTAGTGGAAATCACACGAGTTAAGGTTCTCGCTCGAAAGAGGGAAGCTTCGCTCGAGCAAGCTTCAAAATCCGAATTTCTATGAGGAATTGATTTTCTTCCAAAATTAGGATTACTTTGGATTTCTATAAGTACGGGTTTCTGTCAGATTTTAGGATGACTTCTCCAGATCTTCTTCTTGGGTTCTAGGGTTTATATCTGGGGATAATTTGCTAGTTTTCTTTGATGTTTTGATTGAGTATTCAACTCATGGTTTAAAGAGTATACATCAAAGGATTATTTCTTTGTTCTACACAAAAGAGAGAGTTATTCTTCGGTGGATGCTGAAGAATTCGAGCCTGAAGTTTTGGTGGATTCTGGAGTGGCTCATCGTCAAGACAATTCCGAGGTGAAGACGGGGTTGGAAGAGACACATAGAGGTTGGTTCAATTCGGGCGTGGATTCGCTAGGTAATTGAGAATATACCTGTGTAATTCCTTTATATCTTCTTAGTGGATTGTTTTATGGCTGTTGCCCGTAGTTTTTTATCACAATTGGAAGTGTCCAATTGTGGTTTTTCCACGTAAAATCATTGTGTCAATTTGTCTTGATTGTTTGATTGAGATTGTTGTTTACTGCTTAAAATTGATACATAATCATAAATCAACATTTAGGGGATTTCTAAATTTTTCACTCTTCTACCCATAAATTTCTTTACATGCTAAAATTTTATAATACACACCCTAAAAAAAATGTACCATATGTTTAAGTTATAACTTCTTGTGATCTTTGGTTATAATTTATTGTGATGATTATGATTTGATTATATTTCATTGTGATGTTGGTTAATATTAGATTGAAAGTGATTTGATTATGAGACAAAACGTATCAACATTGCAGACTAATATAATGTACACACATTTTGAGGGTGCATAGTTAATCTCCTACGACTTTGTTTGTCAAGACAACCAAATTATCAATGGTCATGATTATGGCTAGGTTTGGCATAACCTAAAAAAGTCAAAAAGTCACTATCCTATTTAAGTCACATCATCTTATTTAAGTCATATCACCTCTCTACCACATCACTTCAAACCCAACTCATATTTTATAAAAAATCAAAAAGTACACTTATTTAGATCATTCCAAACAACCCCTATGTTTATAATATGTCGGATATACTATATGTCAATCGTTTTTTTTTTTTTTTTTTCCAAATCAAACAAAAACGGTCAAATTAATTTATATGAAATGGAATGATGATTTCTTTTTAATTTTATTTCTATGTATAGTTGAATTAAAACGAAATTCTAAAATATTGTTTTCATGCTACACAAAACTTTCAAATCTCATCGTCACTTCCGAAACAACAATCGGGTAAGATTCAATAACACTACAAACCCAAAGTTATGAACCTAGAATTTATCCAGAAAAAGGAATTAGTTATTCAAATTCATTTTACTCATGGACCCCATACTTCACCAATTTAATCTCCATTATACAAACACATTCAGAGTAAATTATGGGTTAGTAATGGTGGATTCATAACATTTTTGGATAAGATTTCCATAAGCAAATTGTTTAGGTATAAAAATTGATATTATTAAAAAAATAGGAGTTGAATTGATTTTTGGGGGGACTACATGAAAGTAGGAAAAGGAAAAAAAATTACCAACACATGAGGGTGAAAGTGTGTCTGTGGTGGAGCACAAATTAAAGGTTATGTTGCACCCCCCATTTGTTAGTTATTTTTTTTCCCATTTTCCCACCTGCATATATATAATAGCGACCCAGGTTTTTACCCCGACTTTCATTGTGTTCCGGACTCGGATTCTGTGATTGTTATTGTTGTCTATGTCTTGTTTCCTTCCTTTAACTCTTTGAATTTGAGTTTTGGATTATGTTGGGCGTGTTTGGAATAGGTTAGTTGTTAGTTGGTCTAGAATGCTATTGCTCAGATTTTGGCTTCTTTGCTCGAGTGAGACTTTTTGCGCTCGAGCGAGTCTTGTGTAATATGCTTCTGTGCTCGAGCGAGGCTTCTTGCGCTCGAGCGTGCATCTGCGTTGGTGGCAAACCTGAAGCCTTGCATTCTACGCTCAAGCGACGCTTCTTGCACTCGAGCGAGGCGACCTTTTTGTGTCTGGTCGCTCGAGCGAGAACTCCTTCGCTCGAGCAAGCCTGATGCATATCAGTTTCCAGTAGCGCCGTTTTGGCTTCATCTTTGATCTCCTTTTCACTCAAAAACCCTAAATCTGCAGCTTCTTTCTCTAGAAGCCACCATCTCTCTTTGATTTCTCCAAATCCGTTAGGATTTAGGCCTAAGTTCTTCACCAAAGTTGGTTATCTCCTCGAGGGCTTCATTGTGTGCGGTGGAGATCAAGTTTCGACACCGTAAATTTTAGGGTTTCATCTCAATCTTTCTTCAAAACTTGAGGTAGGGATTTTCTTTGAATTATATATATATGTTTTTGCAAGATCAAGATTATTTTTGAAATCAACCTTTGATTAGTTTTGAAAATTAATTGTTGATTCAAGAAAAAAAGTGATTTTGAAAGTGGATTTACTATTTGATCCTTTGAGATAGAAATTGGAGGTTTTGAACTATGTTGATTAAAGAAAGATGTTTTTGGTGAAATTTCTTCAAATGTTTTGGAGATAAATTGTTTTGGTAAGAAAACTTAGAAAATAAGAGTTTTAAAGAAATGTTGAGAAATCATGGATGATATTATTATATTTATTTTGTATGTCAAAATAAATGGATGTTGGAGAATTTCTTATTTATATTTATATAAATGACATTTTCATGGAATATGGGAAATTGTTGAGATGGCTTGAATTGTGAGAGTTATGTTATCCCTTGGATAAATTGAAATAAATGTATTTATTCATTTTGTGAAATTGTATTGAAAGAAGAAACAGAGGTTTTGATCAGAATGGAAATATTGTGTGGAAGAATTGAAAATGGATAAAATGTTGCATTGCATTAATTGATGCATTGGCATATCAATTCATTCGATAATGATGAGCTTTGAAATTTGATTTGAAAACTTTGCATTTAGAAAAGAATGTTGAGAAACAAGTTTTCATGAAATGGTTTTGGAGTAAATACTGTGGTAAGTCTTGAAAGGTGGTGTAGATTATGGGTGTCGAGCCTTCCAGTTAATACTGGTAAAAATGATAGATTAGAGATGTCGAGTCTTCCGGTTAATACCGATAAAAATGACAAATTGGTAGTACTTGTATAGTCTACTTGTAGACACCAACCTAGGGATTTACGGAGTTGTATTTACCGCCCCTTGAACAAAATTGATAAATGTGGAACAGTTGAAATTGCGTGGCATCATTGAGCATGATGGTTTTTGAATAAATGAAGATGTACTTTTATTTTCAAAAGAGCATGGCATGGCATATGCATTCATCTCTTAAGACTTGTGTAAATTGTATATATTTTGTTAAGAATTCTCTACTGGGCTTTATGCTCACCCTACGAGATTCTTGTGCAAAAAAAGGTGTGGTGATTCCGCCTAACTAAAGGCATGGAAGTGTGTGCAAAGAGCATAATGTGCTCAATTGCTGTGACTCTGATTGTAAGCCAAGGGCTTTGTATGTGTGGGTTTGAATAACCGTTTCGTGTAACCAAACTGAACCCTTGGAAACTTGTAAACCCTTGGGGTTATTTATTGTTTAATTAATTGTTGTTGGATTAATTGTATTATCGCATGAGGACTATTTACATCGTGTAATGCAAGTATGAGGATTTATTATCAGTTTTACTTTAAGGAGCCATGACTATTGTATTACCATTTGAGCATGAAAATTGGGGCGTTATAACTTGTATCAGTGCTACCGGGTTTGAATACTTGGAGCTCGTGGGAGGTGGTTATTTTACCATAATGGGTTCTTGTTGCATGATAGGTTGCATGATAGGAAGATGTTATACGTTTTGTGACTATATGATAACATACTTATGTGGTTATGTGGGTATGGGATTGGACTTTCAGGATGTTGTTTGCGCCTGTTAAATTCCTTGAGGTCTTCTTAGAAGGGTACTTGATCAATACTCGTTCTACTAAGAATTCTTGATTTTTCTTGGGATGAATTTCATCATGAAAGAATAATCCATATGTGTTTACATGACTGAGTGCTTATGTGGAATGAAATTGAAATGTGTATATAGTAGTGAAATGTATAGAATTGCGGCGATTAGACGTGTGAGGTAAATTGCGGGCACGTATAGGTTAGTGTGCTAAATCATTTCTATTGTCCCTTATAGGATGTCAAAAAGAGGTCAAACCCATGGTAGTAGAGGCGGGAGACGTGGTAGGGCTCGCCTGGGTGTGCATGAGGTACCGATCCATGAGGTCCCGATGCAAGAGAAAGAATCAGGCCAAGCTAATATAGCCGAACAAGCGAACCAAGTGGGGCAAACCACAATAGGGGCCCTAGCTAGAGAAATAGCAGGGGCTATGAACTTGTTGAGGGCGGAGAACCAAGCCCGAGAGAACACCTTAGAGGCAAGAGCGAGTTTCCTTACTAGGGAGTTTTTGCGGGCCAAATCGGATGAATTCCATGGTGGCCTCGAGCCTAAGAAAGTGGATGAGTGGCTCGAACAAACTGTGAAGACATTTGAGATGCTTCACATTGATGATAGCGAGTTGAGAGTGACTCTAGCGAGTTACTACCTTAAAAGGGATGCGGGTCAATGGTGGAAGTATGCCAAGAGTAGAGTGGAGCCAACATGGGAAGCCTTTGTAGTTGCTTTCCAAGATAAGTATTTACCTCCCGCTGCTAGGGAGAGACTGAGGCAAAAGTTCAAAGACCTCAAACAACTCAACCTAACCGTGGCCGAGTTCGAGGTAGTCTTCTCTAGTTTATCTAGGTTTGCACCAGAGTTGGTGGCAACGGAAGAGCGCCGTTGCATTGAATTCGAGAAAAAGTTGAAAACCAAAATTTTCTTTAAGATTGTTGGGATCATAATTCGGAACTATGATCGTCTTGTAGAGTTGGCGGCATACGTAGAGATTTCCATGCAAGCCGAAGAGGAGAGGCTTCGGAGTTCGAGGTCTAGGGGCCAAGAGTCTCAAAGAGACTATAGGCGGAATAAGAAGAGCAGGGGTAAATTTTCATTCCAGTCCCAACCACAGCAGTCTCGATCTATTTTTCCTTTGCCTAGTGTAGGCCCGGGAAAGAGTACATAGAGTGGCTTTTCTTGTTTCAAGTGTGGCCAGCCGGGTCACAAAGTTTTTGCTTGCCCATAAAAGGGAGAAGGGCAGTTGATGTTGTCACCACCACCACTACCTAACCGATCACAGAGTCAGTCTCAGTCCCAGAATAGGGCACAAAGGTTTAATTGTTACTAGTGTAGTTAGCCAGGGCATATGAAGAGAACTTGCCCATAGTTGGGAGACGTATCTGGCGTATTAGGGTCGAGGCAGACTCAAAGCCACCAGTAGGCTCATTCAGCTCAGGCTTCACGAGCTAATCAGGGAGCCGCTTCGGCTCAATCAGTACATCAGGTCTATGCTCTGAGAGGGAAGCAAGTTAATCAGGGGCCACAGGGGCGTGTGTATGCTGTTACCGTGCCAGAGTAGTTGCCAACATCCTCAGTTGTGAGAGGTATTTTTGTTGTGTGCAATACTTTAGCTAATGTATTGATAGAGACGGGTGCGTCTCATTCATTTATATTTACTGCATTTGTTTCTGCATTGGGGTTAGAGGTGGCACAGTTAGCATCTCCGCTCAGAGTAGAGTCACCTGTTCAGAGTGTGATTGAGTTAGACCAGGGGTGTCGGGATTGTCAGATAGAAGTCGCCAGACGTCAACTTTCGTTTTCTTTTGTATTGCTGGATATGTCGAGTTTTGATATCATTCTAGGCATGGACTAGTTGTGTTCGTACCGAGCTGTGATAGATTGTTACCATCAGAGGGTTACAGTTTGCACCTCAGGTTGTGATTGTTTTTACTTTCTGGGGAACCAAGTTGATAGGGTCTTGTCGCCAGTCTTTGACCCTCACAGTAGAAGCAAACTTAGTGACCTTCTTGCAACTCTCTTGGATAGCGAGAGTGACGAGGCCGGTGTTGAGTTACTAGGAGTAGTTTGTGAATACCCAGATGTTTTTCCCAAAGATCTTACTAGTTTACCACCTCACTGGGAGATCGAGTTCTCCATTGAATTAGTGTCTGGCACGGCATCGATTTCCATGTCACCATATAGATTTGCACCCGCCGAATTGAGTGAGTTGAAGATTCAACTTCAAAAATTACTAGATAAGGGTTTTATTCACCCTAGTACCTCACCTTGGGGAGCACCGGCTCTCTTTGCTAAAAAGAAAGATGGAGCCTTACGACTTTGTATTGATTATCGAAAGTTGAACCGAGTTACTGTTAAGAATAAGTACCCAATGCCTCGTATAGATGATCTGTTTGATCAGTTGAAAGGGTCTTGTTGTTTCTCTAAAATAGACTTGAGATCGGGCTATCATCAGTTGAGAGTAAAGGAGGAGGATATCCCGAAGACGGCATTCCGTACACGGTATGGCCATTATAAGTTTCTTGTGATGCCTTTTGGGCTAACCAATGCACCTGCGGTGTTTATGGATATAATGAATCGAATTTTTTGTAAGTTCTTAGATCATTTTGTGGCTATCTTTGTAGACGACATTTTGATTTATTCACCTTTTAAGGAGGAACACGGGGAACATTTGCGAGTAGTACTTGAGTTACTTAAAGCCCACAAGTTGTATGCTAAGTTTGGGAAATGTGAATTCTGGCTAGGAAAAGTTAGGTTCTTAGGCCATGTGGTATCCGAGGAAGGGGTGACTGTAGATTCATCCAAGATAGAGGCCGTGCAAGATTGGGCACAACCTAAGAATGCTTTCGAGATTCATAGTTTCTTAGGGTTGGCAGGGTATTACCGTATGTTTGTGAAGGATTTTTCTAGGTTAGCTTCACATTTGACTAAGCTGAAGAGAAAAGAAATCAAATTCGTGTGGAGTGAGACTTGTGAGAAATCGTTCCAAGAGCTTAAGATTAGACTCACCACTGCTCCAGTATTAATTATTCCGGAGAGAGGTTTGGCTTATTTAGTTTATTATGATGCTTCACGGGAAGGTCTAGGTTGTGTATTGATGTAGGGAAGGAAAGTAGTGGCCTATGACTTGCGATAGTTGAAAATACATGAGAGGAATTACCCTACTCACGACTTAGAGTTAGCGGCGGTGATATTTTCCTTGAAAATTTGAAAGCACTATTTGTATGGAGAAAAATTTGAAGTGTTCTCTAATCACAAGAGTCTGAAATATTTGTTTACACAAAAGGACTTGAATTTGAGACAGAGGAGGTGGATGAAATTCATAGAGGATTACGACTTTGAATTGCATTATTATTCGGGTAAGGCCAACGTTGTGGCCGATGCTTTGAGTAGGAAGCCTATTAGTAGTGTGGCTTCTATCGCCATTCAAGAATGGGAAATGTTGGGTACTCTCAGTGAATTTGACTTGCATCTGGGTGAGTCTACAGCTTTGTTTTTAGTAGTTGCACGACCTACACTTGTGAATCGAGTGTTGGAAGCGCAAAAGGGTAACATTGAGGTGGAATCGTTCCGAGAGAAGATTTGCAATGGGAAGGTAGAAAGAGGTTTGACTGTGTATCCCGACCTGAATATGAGATACCGTGACCGTTTGTTTGTGCCAGAGTCTTGCAAAGAGGAAGTACTCCGAGAGTTTCATCATTCACGCCTTGCGGTGCATCCGGAAGACACAAAGATGTATCATGATCTTAGTCGCCAGTTTTGGTGGAGAGGTATGAAAAAGGATGTGGCTGTGTTTGTATTAAAGCGCCTTACTTGTCAACAAGTGAAGGCTGAGCATCAGAGGCCAGCAGGTTTGTTGCAACCCTTGCTTATAGCTGAGTGGAAGTGGGAACATATCACGATGGATTTTGTTGTGGGTCTTCCGAGGACTTAACAGGGTAATGATGCCATTTGGGTGGTAGTTGACCGTTTGACTAAGTCAGCACATTTGATTCCCATGCGTGTGAGTGACTCAGTAGATTATCTTGCCGATTTGTACATTAGGGACATAGTGAGGTTGCAAGAGGTCCCTGTGACGATTGTTTCAGATAGAAACCCACGTTTCACTGCTCGGTTGTAGCAGAATTTACAAAGTGCCTTGGGCACTAAATTGACCTTTAGCACTGCGTATCATCCTCTGACTGACGGGCAGTCCGAGCGTACTATCCAGATTCTTGAGGATATGCTTCGAGGTTGTGTCCTTGACTTTAAGGGTTCATGGGAGAGACACTTACCATTAGTGGAGTTTGCCTATAACAATAGTTTCCAATTAAGTATTGGTATGGCATCGTTTGAGGCCTTGTATGGTCGACCATGTAGATCCCCTTTGTGTTGGTCCGAGATGGGTGATACACCTTTGTTAGGTCCAGAGTTGGTTCGGAAAACAACGGAGAAAGTAGTACTTATCCGTAAGAGGCTAGCCACGGCTCAGAGTCGCCAGAAAAGTTATGCCGACCGTAGGAGGAGACCTTTGTCTTTTGAAGTAGGGGATCATGTCTTTTTGAAGATATCACCTAGAAGGGGTTTGATGAGATTTGGGAAGAGTGAGAAGTTATTCCCTCGGTTTATTGATTCTTTTGAAATCCTTGAGCGGATTGGGGAGGTTGCTTATTGTTTGGCGTTACCGCCACAGTTTTCCGAGGTTCATGACGTGTTTCATATTAGTATGGTTCAGAAATACGAGCCGGATCCATCACATGTGTTGGATTGGACCGATATAGAAGTAGACGGGGATGCCTCGTATGAGGAGAGACCGATGAGAGTCTTCGATAGACGGGATCAAGTCTTGCGAGGCAAGACAACTCCCTTGGTAAAAGTATTGTGGAAACATCACAGGGTCGAGGAAGCGACTTGGGAACGTGAGTTAGAAGTCTGAGAGAAATATTCGGATTTGTTTATTGATGCATGAGCATGTATTGAGAAATTAATAATGTTAATGAAAAGTATATGTAATGCCCCAACTTCCGGGTCGTTAATAAATCAAATCAACCTCAAATCTATAATTGCAGATAACTCATAATCCCAAAAATATGAATTATCTCCACAAATAATTAACTCAAAAGTCTCCAAAACATAAATTATACAAATCTCCAAAAATAATATATAGTTGTGGACTAAAAGAATCTCCAACTCAAACAATCTCTTTAGATGCTTCAACTCCAACCGCCACTAAATTTGCTCCACGCCTGAAAAATAAATTAATTCGGGAAGTATACAATACAACAGGAATAACAAGGCTCAGACATAAAATAAATTAACAAAGATCCAGCAATTACACAACCGATTAGATTCGATAAACAAGCAATTTACCAAATTGCACAAACAAGTCAACTCGACATATGATAATTTATCCAGAACCAAATACCCGGTCCTACTCGGTACATGACCAGTGACCGGCCTCACCCCCCTCACCCAAGCACAACCGCTTATCCGGGCTATTGGTACAGTGTATATTGGCAAAGTCCACTCGATCCATGTACGGAGCATTTCCATGTCATTTAGTCAGACAAATCAACATTTCCTACACAGAGTTCATCAAATGACTAGAGTAATCAAATGAATCAACAACGAATAATTCCACAGAATTTATCAAACGATCAGAATAATCAAGAGTTTATGGGAATTAAAAATAAACTCTTGCAAAGAGAATTTAGGAAGCATATTGTATACCACCGAATTACCTCAAATCAATCTCCTCCTTCTCCAACACTTGAATCTCGAACTTTCTCCATAAATCTCCAAATTCTAAGCCATAAGGTATGTAAGGTTTCACAAAATCTACAACTCTCCTCCTTTATAAAAATGCTTACTCTCACTTTAAACATTCTTAATCTAAACTCTAAATCTATATAACAAATGGAGAGAGATATGGGAAGAACCATAGAAAGAAGTTGAGAGGTGAGCTCAATTTATAGGCAAACTTGGTGTAACATACTAGTTGGAATTTGAAAGGACAAGTTTGAATATGAATGGACCACTAATAAGGATATTAAATGAACACTAACTAGAATTAAATGAACACTAGTTAGACTATGAATGGACACTAGTTGGAATATGAAAAGACACTAAAAATACGGGGTGTCACAATCTATCCCCCTTAAACAAATTTCGTCCTCGAAATTGACAATCTCTTATACTCCAAAGTTTAATAACGACAAACTCTTCAGATAATACGCTTTCGCTACGCACTCTGATATAAACAACCATTTTTTTTTTTTACCTCAAATACTGAACCCAATTATTAGTCACTCAACAGATCCTATGTAAGACCTAATCCCTACGCTCTGATACCATTTGTAACGCCTCGACTTCCGGGTCGTTAATAAATCAAATCAACCTCGTTAATAAATCAAATCAACCTCAAATTTATAATCGCAGATAACTCATAATCCCAAAAATACGAATTATCTCCACAAATAATTAACTCAAAAGTCTCCAAAACATAAATTATACAAATCTCCAAAAATAATATATAGTTGTGTCTTCAATTCTCGTAATTCTGCTGGTGCCATACGATACGGGGCCATGGATATTGGGGTGGTTCCAGGTTGTAGCTCGATGCTCAAATCTACTTCCCGGGTTAGTGGCAATCCCGTTAACTCTGTAGGAAAAACATCTGCATATTCACATACTATGCGTGGAAGTTCTAATTCTCCTTGGCCTTCCTCATTCAAAATCAGACTTGCTATCCTACCCGCAATTTGATCGCACCACTGCGTCCTATGTTTTGTTGAAGCCATGGGGTCTTGTCTATCCCCCTTAAACTGGAAACGAGTTCCATCTAGTGTGTGAGCTACCACTTTCCTCTGATGACAGTTGATCACTGCTCGGTGGGCAGACAACCAGTCCATGCCCAAAATAATATCGAAGTCTGACATTTCCATGACACGAAGGTCGCACATTAAGTGTAGGTTTGACATTTCTATCTTACAGTCCTTACAGATCAATCCTATCCGAATGCATCCTCCCATAGGTGACATTACATTTAAGGCAGTTTCCAAGGGTTCACATACAAGTCCTAATGACTGAGCGCAAGCAGAGGATATAAAGGAATGTGATGCACCAGTATCAAATAAAACATGCACCCAAGAATTGTATAATACTAAATTACCCTCAATTACAGACGGGTCTGCTTCTTCCTCTTGCAAGGCAAAGACTCTGCCGGTTGCCTTCTGGTTGCCACTGGTCTTGGTGTTTTGAGTTCCCCCATTCTTCTGGTGCTGCAGTCCAGTTGATCCTGTCTTGTTCGTCCAAGGCTTCTGCCCACCTAATGCTTGGGCATTTGCTCCGGAACCTCCTCCTTGGTACCTAGATGGAGGGAGTTGGGGGCATTTGCTCTTTTTGTGCCCTAATTGTTGACAATGAAAGCACTGGATTTGTCCCGTCGGCCTTTGTTGATAGCCTCCTCTCTTGATCTGTTGCTGTTGTGGTTGTGGTCTGGAGTAGGGCTTTGGCGTCATGTTTCCTTTTTGGTTCCTCTGAGGTCCAACAAACGTCTGACTCCCTCTTTTCTTGTTCCAAGCCTTTCTAGCGTCTGTTACTTCCCTCTCAGACTCTAACGTCGTATCCAGCACCTCAGTAAATGTGGGGAGTCGTTGCGGAAGAACTCTTCCCCTGATTGTAAGGTCCAACCCCCACTCGAACATCCTTGCCTTCTCCTCATCATTTGCTACAAATCTAGTTGCGTAACGGCTAGTTCTTCAAATTTTGCAGCATACTAGGTCACGGTCATGTTTCCTTGTTCCAGGTTTTGGAATTCCTTAACTCGCTCTCGACGGACCGTATTGGAAAATATTTATTTAGGAACAGTTCCCTGAACTGGTTCCATGATAGGCTCGCTACGTCACGAGTGTTCTTGATTAACTCCCACCAGTAGTCAGCCTCATCATCAAGCTCAAATACTGCCAAAGCTATTCTATCAGTGGCCTCGGTTATGCCCATGGTGTCTAGCATTTTCTCTATCTGTCGAAGCCAGTTTTCAGCTACCTTTGGGTCCGGCACACCTGTTAACTTTGGGAGCCTTTACTTTCGAAACTCAGAAAAGAGTCGAGTCCTCTCATTCTGCCGATTGTTCCTTACTTGCCCTAATCCCTCCAAAATTTGATGTCCTGGATTATTGGGAATGTCAGCCCCTGTGGGGATAGGTCCGTGTTGGTTTCTGGGGCGGTTTCGTGCGTTGTTGCTGGTTCCGGCATAGTCATTAGCGCGCGTGTCCACCATTCTGTTCATGGCACGTGGTGAGTTGGTTCCAGTTTTAGAAAATCTTACTATTTAGATTTGAAATGAAAGTTCAGTTTCCTTAGAGTGTACTAAAACAAATAACAGTCAACAACATAGATCAACACATCATTCGTATATTATAATAGGCATCATTCCAAAAGGGCTCCTAATCGGAGTTACATTTAAAGGGCATCTACCCCGAGCTTTTCGAAGGCAGTATGTAGTTGAATTTCGGGGACGAAATTGTTTTAAAGGGGATAGATTGTGACACCCCGTATTTTTAGTGTCTTTTCATATTCCAACTAGTGTCCATTCATAGTCTAACTAGTGTTCATTTAATTCTAGTTAGTGTTCATTTAATATCAATTAGTGTTTAGTGTTCATTTAATATCCTTATTAGTGGTTCATTTAATATCTTTATTAGTGGTTCATTTACTAGTAGTTCATTTACTATCCTTATTAGTGGTCCATTCATATTCTAACTTGTCCTTTCAAATTCCAACTACACCAAGTTGCCTATAAATTGAGCCACCTCTCAACTTCTTTCTATGGTTTTTCCCATATCTCTCTCCATTTGTTATATAGATTTTGAGTTTAGATTAAGAGTGGTTAGAGTGAGAGTAAGCATTTTTATAAAGGAGGAGAGTTGTAGATTTTGTGAAACCTTATATACCTTATGGCTTAGAATTTGGAGATTTATGGAGAAAGTTCGAGATTTGAGTGTTGGAGAAGGAGGAGATTGATTTGAGGTAATTCGGTGGTATACAATATGCTTCCTAAATTCTCTTTGCAAGAGTTTATTTTTAATTCTCATAAACTCTTGATTATTCTGATCGTTTGATAAATTCTATGGAATTATTCGTTGTTGATTCATTTGATTACTCTAGTCATTTGATGAACTCTGTGTAGTTAATCTGTGTTGGAAATGTTGATTTGTCTAACTAAATGACGTGGAAATGCTCCGTACATGGATCGAGTGGACTTTGCCAATATACTCTGTACCAATAGCCCGGATAAGCGGTTGTGCTTGGGTGAGGGGGGTGAGGCCGGTCATTGGTCATGTACCGAGTAGGACCGGGTATTTGGTTCTGGATAAATTATCATATGTCGGGTTGACTTGTTTGTGCAATTTGGTAAATTATTTTTTTATTGAATCTAATCGGTTGTGTAATTGCTGGATCTTTGTTAATTTATTTTCTGTCTGAACCTTGCTATTCCTGTTGTATTGTATACTTCCCGAATTAATTTATTTTTCAGGCATGGAGCAAATTTAGTGGCAATTGGAGTTGAAGCATCTAAAGGTTGATTTGAGGTTGATTTGATATATTAACGACCCGAAAGTCGGGGACGAAATTGTTTTAAGGGGGATAGATTGTGACACCCCGTATTTTTAGTGTCTTTTCATAATTCAACTAGTGACTTGTCTATTCATATCCTTATTAGTGGTTCATTTAATATCCTTATTAGTGGTCCATTCATATTCAAACTTGTCCTTTCAAATTCCAACTAGTATGTTACACCAAGTTGCCTATAAATTGAGCCACCTCTCAACTTCTTTCTATGGTTTTTTTCATATCTCTCTCCATTTGTTATACAGATTTTGAGTTTAGATTAAGAGTGGTTAGAGTGAGAGTAAGCATTTTCATAAAGGAGGAGAGTTGTAGATTTTGTGAAACCTTACATACCTTATGGCTTAGAATTTGGAGATTTATGGAGAAAGTTCGAGTTGGAGAAGGAGGAGATTGATTTGAGGTAATTCGGTGGTCTACAATATGCTTCCTAAATTCTCTTTGCAAGAGTTTATTTTTAATTCCCATAAACTCTTGATTATTCTGATCGTTTGATAAATTCTATGGAATTATTCGTTGTCGATTCATTTGATTACTCTAGTTATTTGATGAACTCTGTGTAGTTAATCTGTGTTGGAAATGTTGATTTGTCTGACTAAATGACGTGGAAATGCTCCGTACATGGATCGAGTGGACTTTGCCAATATACTCTGTACCAATACCCCGGATAAGCGGTTGTGCTTGGGTGAGGGGGGTGAGGCCGGTCATTTGTCATGTACCGAGTAGGACCGGGTATTTGGTTCTGGATAAATTATCATATGTCGAGTTGACTTGTTTGTGCAATTTGGTAAATTGCTTGTTTATCGAATCTAATTGCTGGATCTTTGTTAATTTATTTTCTGTCTGAACCTTGCTATTCCTGTTGTATTGTATACTTCTTGAATTAATTTATTTTTCAGGCATGGAGCAAATTTAGTGGCGATTGGAGTTGAAGCATCTAAAGGTTGATTTGAGGTTGATTTGATTTATTAACGACCCGGAAGTCGGGGCGTTACAAATGGTATATAAATCTCCAAATTCTAAGCCATAAGGTATGTAAGGTTTCACAAAATCTACAACTCTCCTCCTTTATGAAAATCACTTTAAACATTCTTAATCTAAACTCAAAATTTGTATAACAAATGGAGAGAGATATGGGAAAAACCATAGAAAGAAGTTGAGAGGTGACTCAATTTACAGGCAACTTGGTGTAACATACTAGTTGGAATTTGAAAGGACAAGTTTGAATATGAATGGACCACTAATAAGGATAGTAAATGAACTACTAGTAAATAAACCACTAATAAGGATATTAAATGAACCACTAATAAGGATATTAAATGAACACTAAACGCTAATTGATATTAAATGAACACTAACTAGAATTAAATGAACACTAGTTAGACTATGAATGCACACTAGTTGGAATATAAAAAGACACTAAAAATACGGGGTGTCACAATCTATCCCCCTTAAAACAATTTCGTCCCCAAAATTCAACTACATACTGTCTTCAAAAGCTCGAGGTTTCACAATCTATCCCCCATAAACAAATTTCGTCCTCGAAATTGACAATCTCTTAAGATGCTTCAACTCCAATCGCAACTAAATTTGCTCCATGCCTGAAAAATAAATTAATTCGGGAAGTATACAATACAACAGGAATAGCAAGGTTCAGACAGAAAATAAATTAACAAAGATCCAGCAATTAGATTCGATAAACAAGCAATTTACCAAATTGCACAAACAAGTCAACTCGACATATGATAATTTATCCAGAACCAAATACCCGATCCTACTCAGTACATGACCATGACTGGCCTCACCCCCCTCACCCAAGCACAACCGCTTATCCGGGCTATTGGTACAGAGTATATTGGCAAAGTCCACTCGATCCATGTACGGAGCATTTCCACGTCATTTAGTCAGACAAATCAACATTTCCAACACAGATTAACTACACAGAGTTCATCAAAAAACTAGAGTAATCAAATGAATCAACAATGAATAATTCCATAGAATTTATCAAACGATTAGAATAATCAAGAGTTTATGGGAATTAAAAATAAACTCTTGCAAAGAGAATTTAGGAAGCATATTGTATACCACTGAATTACCTAAAATCAATCTCCTTCTTCTCCAACACTTGAATCTCGAACTTTCTCCATAAATCTCCAAATTCTAAGCCATAAGGTATGTAAGGTTTCACAAAATCTACAACTCTCCTCCTTTATGAAAATGCTTACTCTCACTCTAACTACTCTTAATCTAAACTCAAAATCTGTATAACAAATGGAGAGAGATATGGGAAAAACCATAGAAAGAAGTTGAGAGGTGGCTCAATTTATAGGCAACTTGGTGTAACATACTAGTTGGAATTTGAAAGGACAAGTTTGAATATGAATGGACCACTAATAAGGATAGTAAATGAACTACTAGTAAATGAACCACTAATAAGGATATTAAATGAACACTAAACACTAATTGATATTAAATGAACACTAACTAGAATTAAATGAACACTAACTAGAATTAAATGAACACTAGTTAGACTATGAATGGACACTAGTTGGAATATGAAAAGACACTAAAAATACGAGGTGTCACAGTATAAGCATTGTATATGTTTGAACTTGTAAGAACATTGTATATGTTATAATTGTTTGAAAAAAAAACATGGATTCAATATAAACATTGCATATGTTTTGAGAATATGGAATATTGTGGGTGTTGCATCACTCTTGGAAGCATTGTATATGTTGTTGGTAATCATTTTGGAAATTGGCTAAAACATGGTTTGAAACATGATTTGCAATTCGGGGACGAAATTCTTTAAGGGGGGGGGGGGGGAGGTTATAGCGACCCAAGTTTTTACCCCGACTTTCATTGTGTTCCGAACTCGGATTCCGTGATTGTATACTATTGTCTATGTCTTGTGTCCTTCCTTTAACTCTTTGTATTTGAGTTTTGGATTATGTTGGGCGTGTTTGGAACAGGTTGGTTGTTAGTTGGTCTAGAATGTTGTTGCCCAGATTTTGGCTTCTTTGCTAGAGCGAGGCTTTTTGCGCTCGAGCGAGCCTTGTATAATCTGCTTCTTCGCTCGAGCGAGGCTTGTTGCGCTCGAGTGAGGCTTCTTGCGTTCGAGCGTGTGTCTGCGTTGGTGGCAGACCTGAAGCTTTGCATTCTGCGCTCGAGCAACGCTTCTTGCGCTCAAGTGAGGTGACCTTTTTGTGTTTGGTCGCTCGAGCAAGAACTCCTTCGCTCAAGCGAGCCTGGTGTATATCAGTTTCTAGCAGCACCGTTTTGGCTTCATCTTTGATCTCATTTTCACTCAAAAACCCTAAATCTGCAGCTTCCCTCTCTAGAAGCCACCATCTCTCTTTGATTTCTCCAAATCCGTTAGGAATTAGGCCTAAGTTCTTCACCAAAGTTGGTTATCTCCTCGAGGGCTTCATTGTGTGCGGTGGAGATCGAGTTTCGACACCGTAAATTTTAGGGTTTCATCTCAATCTTTCTTCAAAACTTGAGGTAGGGATTTTCTTTGAGTTATATATATATATATATATGTTTTTGCAAGATCAAGATGATTTTTGAAATCATCCTTTGATTAGTTTTGAAAATTAATTATTGATTCAAGAAAAAGAGTGATTTTGAAAGTGGGTTTACTATTTGATCCTTTGATATAGAAATTGGGGGTTTTGAACTATGTTGATTAAAGAAAGATGTTTTTGGCGAGATTTCTTCAAATGTTTTGGAGATGAATTGTTTTGGTAAGAAAACCTAGAAAATAGGAGTTTTAAAGAAATGTTGAGAAATCATGGATGATATTGTTATATTTATTTTATATGTCAAAATAAATGGATGTTGGAGAATTTCTTATTTATATTTATATAAATGACATTTTCATGGAATATGAAAAATTGTTGAGATGACTTGAATTGTGAGAGTTATGTTATCCCTTGGATAAATTGAAATAAATATATTTATTCATCTTGTGAAATTGTATTGAAAGAAGAAATAGAGGTTTTGATCAGAATGGAAATATTGTGTGGAAGAATTGAAAATGGATAAAATGTTGCATTGCATTAATTGATGCATTGGCATATCAATTCATTCGATAATGAAGAGCTTTGAAATTTGATTTAAAAACTTTGCATTTAGAAAAGAATGTTGAGAAACAAGTTTTCATGAAATGGTTTTGGGGTAAATACCGTGGTAAGTCTTGAAAGGTGGTGTAGATTATGGGTGTCGAGCCTTCCAGTTAATACTGGTAAAAATGACAGATTAGAGGTGTCGAGCCTTCCGGTTAATACCGGTAAAAATGACAAATTGGTAATACTTGTATAGTTTACTTGCAGACACCGACCTAGGGATTTATGGAGCTGTATTTACCACCCCTTGAACAAAATTGATAAATGTAGAACAGTTGAAATTGTATGACATCATTGAGCATGATGGTTTTTGAATAATGAAGATGTACTTTTATTTTCAAAAGAGCATGGTATGGCATATGCATTCATCTCTTGAGACTTGTGTAAAATGTATATACTTTGTTATGAATTCTCTACCGAGCTTTATGCTCACTCTAAAGGATTCTTGTGCAGGAAAATGTGTGGTGATTCCGCCTAACTGAAGGCGTGGAAGTGTGTGCAGAGAGCATAATGTGCTCAATTGATGTGACTCTAATTGTAAGCCAAGGGCTTTGTAGGTGTGGGTTTGAATAACCGTTTTGTGTAACCAGATTCAAGCGTTGGAAACTTGTAAACCCTTGGGATTATTTGTTGTTTAATTAATTGTTGTTGGATTAATTATATTATCGCATAAAGACTATTTACATCATGTAATGTAAGTATGAAGATTTATTATCAGTTTTACTTTAAGGAGCCATGACTATTATATTATCATTTGGGCATAAAAATTGAGACGTTACAATATAGTTTCCCATTAATTTTTAAGTGATGTTTTAAAAAGCAAAATGATATTTCATCAAAAACGAATAAAAGAATAATCTTATAACAATCTCAAGATTAGGCATTTATACATATGTTTAAATTTTACTAGCTGCCTAGGCATTTATATTGGGAAATCAATTTGATGCAATGCTGCAAAGCTTGAAAAAGTTGTCAAAATATAAATTACATGGACCAATTTCATTCTTTTTTCTTTTTTCTCGTTAGTCTGTATATGGCATACATTGTTTGAATTTAAAATTTTAAAAAATAATAATAAAGGATAGCAAAAAATATATTGTTAATTATTTTAATTAAAAAAAATTGATAATCGGGTGTCCAGACCAGTTTACGAGCACCTTGACTAATCCCGAAAAACAAATCCCACTGCCCACTTACGGAGACTCATTTAAAGCAAGGCAAATGTACTGTATTTTAATAAAATTTATTTCAACTTCTTGTGCCATAAACATGAATTATTTTAGGGTAAATTACACGTTGCACCTCTGCACTTTACACCAAATCTCACTTTGGCCCCTACACATGAAATCATGACAGTCAACTCCCTACACTGTTGGTCAAATCTCATTTTAATCCCTACACATGAAATCATGACAGTCAACTCTTTACACTTTTACTCAAACTCCATTTTGGTTGCTACACAAGTATCAATGTCCCTTTTCTATTATTTTATTTTTAAATTTTTAACAAAATCTAGTCATGTAACAAAAATGTGACTACAAAATTAGGGTAAAAGAGGAAAATTATCTATATTTCTCACCAATACAGTTTGTCCTACATGATAAACACATGAGTGTTATATAATACAATATATATATATATATATATATATGCATTTGTATGGTAAAAATTGGGACGAAAATGCAAGAAAGTAGAGTTTTTGAAATAAATTAAAAAAATGCGACAAAGAAATTAAAGAGAAAGAAAGATGAATAGATAGAAGACTGTGTTACCGTGAAAAATAAAGTTTCATGATTCCAATTTATGCAAAATCATAATTCATCTTCTTAATTGTTCACAATCGGTGTTTTGTTTGAGCCTAATACAATTATATTTTGATGTAAATTTTGGGATAAAGTGTGTATTGTTAAAAAATATAGATGATTTTCCTTTCTTACCCTCATGTCGTAGCCACATTCTTATCGCATGACTAGATTATGTTAAAGATTTAAACAATTGAGTAACAGAAATTCAACATTGACACTTGTGTAAGAACCAAAGTGAGATTTTACCAAAAGTACACGGAGTTGACTCCCACAATTTCATGTGTAAGGATCAAAGCGAGATTTGACCAGAAATGAAAAGGGTTGACCGTTATGATTACATTTATAAGGGTCAAAGTGAGATTTGGAACAAAGTATAAAGATGCAAAGGGTAATTTATCCATTATTTTATCTTTTGAATGCATTGTTCAGTCATTTCATGCAACCTGCAGCAAAATCGTGCAAAGGAAATATATAAATGCCGAAGCTTGAGATTGTTATTATAAGATTTTTGTTTTTATTTTTAACTTTGGATTGACATTATAAACTTCAACACACATGACAATGTCAAACTACAGGGGGGCAAAAAATCATAATTTGAAAATAAAAACATATTAAACTTCCCAACCAATGTTGACTAGTTCTTTCTGATAAAATAATAACAAACGGCAAAGAAAATTCGTCAACTAAATTAAATATGTGCACAAAGACTAAAAAACACATCATAATTTGAAAATAAAAACATATTAAACATCCCAACCAATGTTTACTAGTTCTTTGTGATAAAATAACACAAACGGCAAAGAAAATTCATCAACTAAATTAAACATGTGCACAAAGACTAATCCACAAAATCACAAGATTTGGAACAATGATCTACTTATTTATATGCCAATTATCTAAATACTTCCAATCCCATAAATTTTCCTCATCACAACAATGGCTTTCCAATCACACATTCAACTTTCTTGTCTCTCAATTATCACATTTTACATTCTTCTCGCAACTCCTTGTGCAACTGCACTAAACTTCACCCTCGACAAAATCGATCCCAAAAATCTCAATGTCGACATAACCACCGACGGAGACGCTTACATCTCCTCTGAAGGCATCAACCTCGCGGCGGCTGAGAACGATACCAACTTGCAGCAAAGAGCCGGTAAAGCCACCTATGTCGAACAACTTCACCTATGGGACAAAGTTTCCGGCAACTTGACCGACTTCACCACCTATTTCTCCTTCGTGATTGATTCGAATGGAAGTTCAAGTTTCGGAGATGGGCTTGCATTCTTCCTTGCTCCTTCCGGTTCCAGCACCACCGCCGGCGGTGCCATTGGGCTTCCAATCCACCCCCAGACTTTGGAACCCACCAGCCCATTTGTCGCCGTAGAGTTTGATACCTTTCAGAATACCTGGGACCCACAAAACATCACCCCTGCCACTCATGTTGGTATCAATATCAACTCTATTAAGTCTAATGATACCGCAACATGGACCAATAATGTAACTTACGGGATGGAAAATGAAGCTTGGATCGAATATGTCTCAAAGTCGAAAATGTTGAGTGTTGTTTTCACTGATTCTATGAATAATTATACAATCCAACATGGCCTTCATTTCAAAGTTGATCTGAGGGATTATTTGCCGGAATGGGTTACGTTCGGCTTCTCAGCTTCTACTGGTGCTTTTTTTGAAAAAAATATTGTTAAATCATGGCGATTTAATTCAGGTTTTTCAATTTAATGCGAAAAGAAGGAAATCTTACTGCTCCTCCAGCTTAGGTATTCTTGGATTTTGAATAAGATATTTGCTAGCTACCAATTTTGGTAGTTCATATGTAACTATAGGTGATAGCTGTGTTACATTTTTAATTTGGATTAATAATTGTTATCCTTTGGATGGATATACATTTTTATTTGGAATAATATGCTATGCATGCATTTTATAGTATGATTCTTTCAATATTTTGCATGAGATTTTGGATTAAACAAATAAAGTCATTCAAGTTGAACTCGTATTCAGTTCGTTAAATTGAATTGCTTAGAAATTTGGCTTTTCAATTTATTATAATTTCTAATTTATTTGACTTTTTCAATTTATTAGGCCAAATTAAGGTGATTTTCACAAATTACGATTTCTA
Source organism: Camellia japonica (assembly GCA_030407325.1). Taxonomy (NCBI): domain Eukaryota; kingdom Viridiplantae; phylum Streptophyta; class Magnoliopsida; order Ericales; family Theaceae; genus Camellia; species Camellia japonica. The sequence continues at coordinate 152,444,061 of JAPPVO010000029.1, forward strand.
ATTTTTTTTTCTTAACTTAATTGAAACCCTTAGATACGTATGGACAAAAGAGTCACATCTCTTCTATCGTAATTATTATTTTTGTGAGTATTTTAAATATTTGCACACTATATGAAAGCTTATTTAACTAAACAAGTTCAATTTTTTTCACACAATATCAAAAAATGCACCAAATAGATTTACAATTTATTGTAATTCTTTTAAGCAAATAATCTATAAAGTTTTAATGATAAAAGCTAACTTATAAATAATACCAAACAAGAGCAATGTGTTAACCATCCAAAAGAGTTCGAGTATCTTGCATGTGCTAAAATAACATTATCCTATTTGAGTCATGAAAAATCTAGAAACCCTAGATGTTGATTTGTGATTATGTATCAATTTTAAGCAGATATAACAATCCCAATCAAACAATAAAAGACAAATCGACACAACAATTTTACGTGAAAAAACCACAATTGGACACCTCCAACTGTGATTAAAAAACCACAGGCAACAGCCACAAAACAATCCACTAAGAAGATTTAAAGGAATTACACAGGTATACTCTCAATTACCTAGCGAATTCACGCCTAATTGAACCAACCTCTATGTGCCTCTTCCAACCCCGTCTTCATCTCGGAATTGTCTTTACGATGAGCCACTCCAGAATCCACCGAAGCTTCAGGCTCGAATTCTTCAGAATCCACCGAAGAATAACTCTCTCTCTCTTGTATATAACAAACAAAACCTTTGATGTACTCTCTTTAAACCATGAGTTGAATACTCAATAAAATATCAAAGAAAACTAACAAAATATCCCCAGATATAAACCTATAAGAACCAAAAAGAAGATCTGGAGGAATTAATTTAGTTTTGGGAGAAAACCAACTACTTATAGAAAACAAAAGTAATCCTAGTTTTGGAAGAAATCCAATTACTTATAGAAATCCAAAAGTAATCCTAGTTTTGGAAAAAAACCAACTTCTTATAGAAATCCTTGTCAAACGGGATTGCCAAGAATAAAACTTAACAAGTCACAATTATCTTATTTATGTCACATCACCTCTCTATCACATCATTTCAAACCCAATCTATATTTCACGTTTTTTTATAAAAAGTCAAAAAATATATTTATTTAGATCATTCCAAACACCGATTTAGTCTTCCACAAAAAGTTGCAGCGAACTTAAATTAATGGAACTAATTATGTTAGTTCCGTTGGTCATTCCAATATAGTTATTATCTGAAGTTTAGTAAGTCAATCTTTATCAAATGCAAATTGATTATTTCTAGAACTGTAGATTCTCTTTGTTGTATTGAGTTATTTATTTTTATATTATAGTTTTTTTTCCCTGTGTTTGTTGTTCGGCTCTTTTCATATTATTAGTATAATTATCTTATATCTGTAAATAATCTCCTACTTAAATTGTATAATCGAGAGGCCATTGAAATGAGGAATTGGAAGTGGATATCTAATTTGGTTCTCACAAAAACCAAAAATATCTAACATCTTTATCATTTCTTATTGCAATTTATACATAAGTCGTTGACAGACGTGCTAGCGTTTATCCTATGTAAGCACCATTATTGGTATCAGAGCCAAGTTCAATATTTATTATAGCTTTGTTTTATTTCATTTTAATTATACATATATGGTCACAATACAGTTATATGTCTACTGCACCTACAGAAGAACCTCATACAGTAGCCAACACAGTGGCCAATACAGTAGCTTCTACATCAGAAGTCAGAGAGCTTGTAGCTTATCAAGATGTTAAGGAAGCACTTGATAAATGGACAGTACCGAAAGTCAAACCAGACACTATCTATAAGATAGGTATGTTGGATTTCTCCAGTAGAAAAATTATTAAAACCTTTGAGCATGCAGCCTCAATCCAGAATAATAATGAACTTATGTACCTATTACATATTCAGGATCTATATCCTTTTCTTCAGAAATACAAATATGTCTATATCGGACTTGTCCAGATTGCATTTAAACCATTGACCCTCATAGGTCAAGATACCAGTATTCAATGTACACTACGGGATGGTAGATGTACCAATTGGAGAGCTTCACTTATGGGCGCTATAGAAACAAGCCTAGCTCATGGTCCAGCATACTTTGATATATACCCTAACTTGAGTATAGCCCTTTCAGATCAAAACCTATCTAAGGTTTTAGAATTAAGAGTTTTACCTCATGGTTATGAGTATCTTCCAAGATCACCACATTTTACGGTAATCTCCAGAATATACCTGAAGGTTTTATCAACCTTAAATCCTTACATCCGAAAGCAAAGTGACCAAGGTCATACAGTGTTTATTGACACTAATCTATACAGTAGTCAAGTAGCCATACCAAAATAATTGAATGGCAGAAAATTACCTTTCCAGAACGATGGCAAATAACTAATGCTATTCCGCCTAGACCAATTGTTCAACACAATTTGGATGATGTAATTCAGACTGAAGGAGGTAACGTTTACCTTCGATTTCAGAGACCACAAAGACAATCTACCCCTTCTTTTAGAGAAGCTTACAGAGTAGATTTTCCTGAATCTTCTAGACATTCTACTGCCGAACCCATAAAATCAGTTCTGCAAGGAATGTCATCCAGACCTCCTAGCAATCCTGATCAACAAGCAGACCATATGGATCCTGTAGTACAAGGATTACAATTTTCAACAAATAGAATCCCACATGGTATTTATGAACCAAGGGAATCCAGTAGCAAAGGACCATACAGTCCTACTGCCAGTGACATGAACTTCGAAGTTTAATGGATTTTAGTCCAGGAAGTGAAACCAGGAAAATCCTAAATTAGGATTTTTACTAGGACAATTACGCAAAATTCAGAGAATGGTATTTTGCTAACCATACTCCGGAACAATTACAGCAGATTAAAATTCAGTATTATACATCTTTAGAAGAACATCAACAATTCCAACCTTTTCCATTATGGTTCATGGAAAGTGGTAATATCCAAAAATCTCAAATTAATGTTCTAGAAAATATCCAGAAAAGTTGGGTGACCACTGATGGTCAAAGTATTACTGCAATACATCCTCTACCAAAATCTTTAGAATTACGACCTAGTGATTCTACTTCCAGCCAGCCTTTAATAATAACTGCTTTTGTAGAACCTCCAGCTAAAAGCAATACTGCATTGACAGCTAAGGAAATTATTCCAATTATTAAACAGAATAATTATACTAATCTTTACTGTCAAACAGTAGGCAAACAGTTAACCAAGATTGAAGAAACAGTTGTTCATCTCAAAAATAATTGTTCTCTTCAACCTAAACCTATAGTAATTCATCCAGTGGCTATAAAACCTACTCCTACAGTAACAAATTTTAATTTAAAATCTAAAAAAGCTAATACAGAATTTATGGATACTCTTATTAATAAGATCAAAGATCTTCACATAGGAGAATCCTCTCAACAAGTCAATATGTTATCCAACAATCATCTTCAGGAAATAAATGAAGTTTATCAGAATTTGGCACCACACTAAATCTTTGAAATCCAAGCATTTTCCAGAATGAACCTTCATCCATCAATAAGGTCCATTATGGAACAAAAATAGATAGAACCACCTATACAGCACCTAGTAGATATTATTACTCCAGACCTACTCCAATGGATATTCTTTATGAAGAAGATTTCCTCCACAGCCAGAAATCCTACCACAGTAGAACCATTTATGAATGGAATATTGATGGTTTAACAGAATATCAAATTTATGAACTTTTGCAACACATGCTTATGTTTGCAACAGTTTGTAAACAAAATGAAAATACTGATCACCAAGTAGCCCGATTTATTGTCAGTGGCTTTACAGGTATCCTCAAAGGATGGTGGGATAATATTCTCACTACAGCACAAAATGATGAAATTTTGAGCTCAGTTAGAGCAACTACCGATACTGATACAGGTCTTGTAACCGAAGAACAAGACGCTGTGTATACGCTTGTTAATACTATAGTCCTACATTTTGTCAGTGCTATTACTGGCATTGAAGATCGTAGTAGGGAACTTTTGTAGAAATTAAGATGTCCATCTTTATCTCATTTTCGATGGTATAAAGATGTATTCTTGATGAAAGTCCATCGGAGAGCCGATGCCAATTCAGAACATTAGAAAGCCAAATTTATTGATGGTCTTCCTACTCTTTTTGCTGAAAGAGTTAGGAAAAAGTTAAGAGATCGTCATAATCAATTGGCTATACCGTACAATCGATATACTTATGGGCAACTCATAGGTATTATCACAGATGAAGGACTTGCTTTATGCAATGACCTTAAATTACAGCAACAAATGAAACAACAACATCTTACAAGAAAAAAAGAATTAGGTGAATTTTGTAAACAATTTGCCTATGACACAAAATTACAATATCCTCATAAACAGAAAAAAACATAAACATTTTTCCAAAAACTTTTCTAAAAAATCCAAGAAACATAAATCCTTTCCTTCTAAGCATCATGCCCAGCAACAATCACCTTCTAAAGGACAACATAAATATACATCCAGAAAAAAATCTAAATCCACAATTAAATGTTATAAATGTGGACAGATAGGTCATTATGCTAATCGTTGTAAATCTAAAATACAACAAAAACTTAATGAATTATCTTTAGATAATGAGATCCAGCAACAAATTCTCAAAATGTTATCGGATGAATCTAGTACATCTTCTGGTGACGAAGGCGAGATTGCAACTTTGTATTCATCTGATACTAGTAATGAATCTGATGAAATTCCAGAAATTTGTGATTGCAAAAATAATCTCCATCGAATTTCAAATGAAGTTAATTATTGGAAAGCAATAGTTGAAATGAATGGATTTGATATTGGAGGACCTAGTATCAATGTTCTTACAGAAGCAGAACAAAATATGATCAATATAGCTGATCAAATTCTTAATCCAAAAATGAAATTGAAATTTTTAGAATTATGCTTACACCAACAGAGAAAGGAAGAAGTTCTTCCTCCAAAGCATTACAATATGAAAGAGGTTTTCCATCGGCTTCAACCTGTAATTGAAGAAAAAACTTTAAGTATCCAGGATTTAAGAATGGAAGTTAATGCTTTAAAAGTTGAGATCAAGCATTTACAGACTTCTAACATTGCTATTAATTCTGAGATAAGAAAAATTAATAGTAAGTTACAACACCAAACTAAGGAAGTTGAAATCCCTAGTTCCAGTCAACCAGTAGAGAATAAACATCTGAGCTTGATTATCTCATGCTCATGAATACAGTCACTTTCCATAAATGGTATATCATGATTACTTTTATGATAAAACCTGATTTTATTATTAAGGATGCCATTGCCCTTGTAGACAGTAAAGCTAATATGAATTGTATTCAGGAAGGATTAATTCCCACTAAATACTTTCATAAAACAACTCAATCACTTACAAGTGCAAGTGGTAATTCTTTATACATCCAGTATAAACTTCCAGAAGTTTTAATTTGTAATCAGGGATTATGTCTTCCCACTTCTTTCGTTCTTATTAAGAACATGTCTCAAGCCATAATCCCAGGAACACCCTTTCTGTGTTTATTAATGCCAATCACTAAAATTGACTCTCTTGGCATCCATACAACCTTAAATAATCAACCGATTATTTTTTAATTTATTATAGAACCTTATACAAAAGAATTAGATCAAATTAAAGATCTAGTTACTTTTAAGGAAAAACAAGTTAATTTTTTACAAAAAGAAATTAGTTTTCTCGCCATAGAACAAAGACTTCAGCAGTCTTCTTTCCAGCAAAAAATTAAATCACTAGAACAAGAATTTCAGAGTGAAATTTGTAATGATGTTCCGAATGCTTTTTAGGATAGGAATAAACACATAGTTTCCCTTTCTTATGAACCAGGTTATGATAAGCGGAAAATTCCAACCCGCGCTCGACCCAATCAAATGAAAAAAGAGTATCTGGAACTCTGCAAAACATAAATTAATACTCTTCTCCAGAAAAAGCTTATTCGATCTAGTAAATCTCCTTGGAGCTGTACCGCATTTTATGTTAATAAAATGCAGAAATTGAAAGAGGTGTACCAAGATTAGTAATTAATTATAAACCTCTTATTGAAGCCTTACAATGGATAAGGTATCCAGTCCCAAATAAAAAAGATCTTTTAGATCGCCTCCAGGATGCTATCATATTTTCTAAATTTGATATGAAATCAGGTTATTGGCAAGTCCAAGTAGCCAAAAAAGACAGATATAAAACTGCTTTTACAGTACCTTTTGGACATTTTGAATGGAATGTAATGCCATTTGGATTAAAAAATGCTCCATCAGAATTCCAACATATAATGAATGATATTTTTAATCCTTATACAGAATTTGCAATATGCTATATTGATGATGTTCTTATCTTTTCATCTTCAATTGACCAGCATATGAAACATCTTAACATTTTTAAGCATGTTATCATCAGAAATGGATTAGTAGTGTCTGCATCTAAAATGAAACTCTTTCAGACTACCGTTAGATTTCTAGGCCATAACATTCATAATGGCACAATAAGTCCAATAAACAGAAGCATGGAGTTTGCATCAAAATTTCCAGATGAAATTAAAGATAAAACTCAATTACAGAGATTTTTGGGTAGTTTAAATTATATTCATGATTACTATCCTAACCTTGCTATTGATGCAGCTGTTTTATATTCCAGACTTAGAAAAAATCCTCCACCTTGGGGACCAGAACATACAGAAGCTGTTCAGAAAATTAAGGCAAGAGTCAAAACTTTACCTTGTCTTTCATTACCAAATCCCGAATAGAAGAAAATTGTTGAAACTGATGCCTCTAACCTTGGTTATGGTGGCATACTTAAACAATTTAATCCTACCAGTAAAAAAGAAGAACTTTTACGGTTTACTTCTGGTATTTGGCATCAAGCTGCTAAAAATTATCCAACAATTAAACAAGAATGTTTAGCAATTATTAAATGTGTTTTTAAATTCCAGGATGATTTATTAAATCAGCATTTTTTAATAAGAGTTGATTGTTCTGCAGCAAAACAAATTCTTAAAAAAGATGTTAAGAATTTAGCCCAAAAACAAATTTTTGCCACTTGGCAGGGCCAACTTTCAACTTTTGATTTTAATATTGAATATATCAAAGGCGAATATAATTCTCTTCCAGATTTTCTAACTCGTGAATATTTGCAGGGTCCTAATGCAGAATAGGGACTGAGGCTCCGGCAGAAGGGGCTGTGGTAGGGGAATCTAACCGCACGGCTAAAGATGTCCTTCTCACTCCAGAATCATCTTATTTCCAGAATACTATTGTAGAAGAGACTGTTCTTTACATTACTTCCGAAGATATCCAATGGATTAATGATCCTTGGGAAATTAAAAGGCGATATCTAACAACTCAGAACGCTCCACCGCACTTTGATCAATACAGATACATTTTCGAGCAAATTCTTACTGAACTTGCGTCGATTGATTTTAAACATACTTTGGCTGATCCTAATCGTACAGCCAGTCCCATTAATTACAACAAAGCTACTATCTAGCAAATTTTGCCTATGCGAGCATTGGGTATGCATCCTCATGTTACCAGGACTATTGAGATCCGTAACAAGGAATCTCGTTACAACTATTGGGATTATATTGATGCTTTTACCCAAGCATTCTATTACATGAATCCTCCGCGAAGCCATTCTTGGTTCTTTCGTGTTCTTCCCGACATTCTTAAAAACGATCTCCCCAACTGGTTTCTCATTTGGTGGGATAAATTTGAATTACAGTTAGATGCTTTTCCAGAACCAATTCGTCTAGCATTCAATGAATGGCAAGTTGCTTATAGTAAAATTCCAATATACAAGGATATTTCGATGTCCAAATCTACAGCCCATTTTGTGATCAGATTTGGTATCCCATGGATTTAGAAATGGGATTTCCAGTGTGATATCCAGAATAAAATTCCTCGTTTAAAAAGAGTTTTCTTTTATAAATGGTGGAATAAAATGGATGACCCAAAGCCACACCAGGAACTTCTCCAGAAAATTAAAGCCCATACACAGGCTTGCTGGGATGCTACTCCCAAACTCATCCCAGCTGCTCCAGTACAAAATCCTTTTGTCCAAATTCAAAATGAATTAAGACAAAAGTTTCCAGCATTATCTGAGCAAGAATTAGTTATTAAAAGCATGGATTTTATGAAAGAACAATTCTTGCAGTCATTTTCTAGAGATGATACTAGCATGAAGTCTGGTTTCAGTAGCCATGGTGGCCATGAAGATGATGAACATTTTGATCCATTATTGGATGAAAATGAGTTTACAGTTCTAGCTGGTGAATCACAAGACCCTACAGATGTTGATCCCAACTTTGGAGATTTTTGGGATTCTCTCACAGGCCTGATCACAGAAAAGATGAGTCAGGACAAACAAGATAAAGGAAAAGCAGATTGATGCTTTGTCTCCCAATATGTTCCAACATTACATAACGACAAATCTACTTTCGGCAAAAGTAGATTCCTATCAACAATTGTCCATCCAGCTATCTTCTACCGACAATTAAAGGATAAGGGAATCAAGAGGAGATAAGGACGATCGACTCCCAACTAACCAGGACACGCCACCTGTCTGCCTTATCTTTATCATGTTTATTTTATTTTGCTATATAAGGGATGCCTCACCCTTGTTGAAGGGACGCTTTCATTTTTCCATCTTTTAGTTTATAAGAGTGTACTCTCTCTCTCTCTCTCTCTCTCTCTCTCACTCTCTCCACTTACTTTCTTAGTGTGTACCTTACCTACCATTTGAAGTATAATAAAGTTTGTCGTACTGATTGTAAGTATTTCTCTTTTATATCTTCTTAATGTATGTCTGTTTATAGTCTTGTTATATTAAATGATATATTAGAATTTCATGTTCTAAGAAAAAATAGTATTGAACAATATTTATCTATTTGGCCTATTGACCCTTGGGGCCTTCAGCAATTAGAAACAGTTAATCAATCGATTAATCAACTCTAGACTCAAATACAAAAACAAATTTGCCTTTTGGTTACGGCCGCTAGGCCTCCCCCTCCAGCACAGTAAATTCATGAGACCATATATGGCATAATTAGAATAAAATAAAATAAAGCTATAATTAAAGTTATTCTTGGGTTTATGCTTAATGATGGGTAGTACAGTGTTAGGGTTAGTGGGACGTCACCCAAGTCGCGTTGAGTCAAACCGTTAGCAATAATTGCGGTTAGGTCATCTCATAAGTCGTTGACAGACGTGCTAGCGTTTATCCTGTGTAAGCACCATTATTAGTATATGTATAATTAAAATTAAATAAAACAAAGCTATAATAAATATTGAACTTGGCTCTGATACCAATAATCTCCTATAATAAATATTGAAGTTTAGTAAGTCAATCTTTATCAAATGCAAATTGATTATTTCTAGAACTGTAGATTCTCTTTGTTGTATTGAGTTATTTATTTTTATATTATAGTTTTTTTTTCCCTGTGTTTGTTGTTCGGCTCTTTTCATATTATTAGTATAATTATCTTATATCTGTAAATAATCTCCTACTTAAATTGTATAATCGAGAGGCCATTGAAATGAGGAATTGGAAGTGGATATCTAATTTGGTTCTCACAAAAACCAAAAATATCTAACATCTTTATTATTTCTTATTGCAATTTATAGATATGTAAAATGATGAATTAACTTTTTTATGTAACTAACACTATGTTACATCCAAGAAGGGAAAAAAATATATAAAAACTACTACTTTATTATAATTCAATGTAAAGTCATATTTATGTATATAAAATAAATAAATAAATAAATAAAAAACTAACTAACTTGTAAATCTTAGAATTTTTCATTCAATGTGACCGCCATTAACATTTTTTTTTAATCATATAATAACTTGAGATTAAAGGCTTCGAAAAATGCCATGCAAAAATAAATAAAATAAAAACACTTTGATAAATGGTACAGGCTCATTGGGCCATGTAAAGATTGGGTTACCAAATGCATTGCCTTTTGGGTTCTGGTTAATGGGCTTCCCTTGAGCATGTTTTTTAAAGGTAAATTGAACTTGCTTAGGGATTGGGTTTTTAAGGTAATGGTAAAGTGAACTACCCAATTGAATCCAAGCCCATGATTGAATTCTTCACTGTTGTCATTGTTGGTTTTGAGAAATGTTAGGGATCATGAAAATTTTTTCATGAAAATGATCATGAAAGATTTATGATCCTTGGATTACCTTGAATAGTGTGTGGTGCTTTATTCTAAGTGTAATCTAAGGGTCACAAAACTTTCATGATTATTTTCATAAAAGATTTTTCATGATACCTAGCATTGCTGGTTGGTTTTTATTTGTTTGTTTTTCTATTATTCTTTTAGCAATGCTAGGTATCATGAAAAACCTTTCATGAAAATAATCATGAAAGTTTTGTGACCCTTGGATTACACTTAGAATAAAGCATCACATACTAATCAAGGTAATTCAAGGATCATAAATCTTTCATGATCATTTTCATGAAAAAATTTTCATGATTCCTAACTTTTCTCTTATTCTTTTTGTTAAAGAAGGGAGGTTTGGCTCAAAGGTAAAGGCTTAATCTTAGCGTTTTGGTAGCATAAATTCAAGTCACAAAAACAGTCTTTAAAAGAAGAAGGTTGTGTACGTGTTGCTCTCAACAAACCCCTACTTTATTAGAGTTTTATGCATTGAGTCGTCTTTTTCTTTTTCTTTTTTTGGTGGCGATTACAGGTATGTTTATGTTGTGGGGAAGGATACAATAAGGTTAGTTGTAAGAAACTTCAGTTCGCAGAGATTGTGTGGTTACAATGGCAGGAATCTTATACAACCTACCTCTCTAGGTAGTTGTTGAATTCCCACCAAACTCAAACCACTTCTCAAGTGTTTGACACTGCTTCCACTCAATAAAAAACTAAATCTTTTTTTTAAATAATTAATAAAGCTTAGTAAAAAAGTTCACACACGTAGTACGTGCCACCTTTACAAAATATATATATTTGTTTCTTAAATTCTTATGATTTACAATTCAATTACGGTTTGATTCGCGATTCATATATTAATCAATTTGAATCTTTGAGTGAATCTATCTGGGATAAAATTTATGGTGAATTGTACGATTTACAATTGATTCATATTATGATTTTACTTTTTATGATTCATGCAATATTTGAAACTATTACGTCCGACATATTTCAACTATTTTTAGTCTGACATATGTCAAACCCTACACTTTCTTAACCTTTTTTTTCTAAAAGTTATGTCATAATACATCATATAAGAATTTTTAAGCCTAAAATAATTTGCACCTATGAATTATCTATTATTATTTTAGTGAAATAAATATAATTTAATATTAAATAAGATATGACAGTCAGACTCAATAATTTCACAACTATTTATTTATTTAAATTCAATCATAAAATCTTTTACATTTTAGAATGGAGGATTCCATTTTCTCTCTCCTTATTATGCTCTATATAAGGTTATATAGTCGTATTTGAATAATTTTACATTTTCGGAATTTGGATCCACATCTCTTGCTACAAAACAAAAAAATGCCTTACCAATTAAATGGCATAAACATATCCTTTTATAAGAATTGTTTAATAACACACGCCTAAATCAATTTATTTATTTATTTTTCATATATACAATTGTTAACATTATTTTGTTATAATTTGTACTAAATCTTTACAGTTCTTGATTCGATGTGATTCATAATTCATAAAATTAGGATTTTGATTTGCGATGTGATTTTTGATTTAGCAACTATGATTATATATATGCATACCATTTAATTCCAACAAATCAAAAATGTAAATAGTAGCATTTAACAAGTTGGGGGTAACAATGGTGATGAAATTTACCAGTCTTTATTAAGGGTGGGCGCGACTCGGCTACGACCACGAAACCTTTAATCCGTCATCCGTCTGCCAGATTGGCAGATTAGAGAAAATTAATTCGCATCCGTCCACCAATCTAACGGATGTGAATTGAGTGGATTGACGGATTAGCAGATAGATGCGAATCGGTTTGGTAGTTTAAAATTTTATAAATTTTCAACATAATTCAACTTGTGCACTTCCTAAAAAAATATATATATTATAGTCAATGACTTAAAAAAGTATTACAATCACTGCATGCCTCATCCAAAGAAAGAAAATTTGAAACTTTAGAATATTATAATCATTACATGTCTCATCCACATAAAGTATTACAATCTGTGGTTCTTAAAATATAAAAACAATTCAAATCACCAAAACCATGAATTAAGCAGTAATAGAGATTGTATGCCTCTATATTGTTACATCTATATCTGTTTTTGAAAATAAAAATCAACCAACATATATCATATTTTCTATTTATTATTTTTAGAGTTAAATTTAAAAACCAAAAAATATAGACAAATAATACATTAATTTTTTTCAATTAAAAAAATATATTCAAGTTGAAAACTCTTTTTCAACAGAATATATTCAATAGAATATTTAAACTATTTGTCAATTGAAAATATAATTAGAATATCTAAACAAATTGAAAATACAAAGTCTTATAAATTACTAGAGATACTCGCGGTTTGGCGGTTTGGTTGCGACCAAAGAAACCTCAAATCCGTCATTCGTCCACAACTAGCCGGATTGAAAAAATCAATCCGCAACCATCCGCTCGTTATCACGCATCCGTCCAAAATGCGGCGGATCAGTTTGATTCGGTCGGTTTGGGTGAATCGGTATATCCGCTGCTCACCCTTATCTTTATGATCATTGAATTTATGATCATTGAAGCAAGTGAAAAGCATAAATGGTACCCTTGGAGTGTGAAAGATTTGCATCTGGAGCTTGGAAGCTTGTGCTCTGTTAAGACAAAAACTGGAAATAATATCCAAAAGAGATCAGGCATTGTAAACATTTTACAGCTAGCAAATGACTTCTCAACATACCAATCTTTCTGACAAATTCAATTTATAACTCTCTAGTGTGAACACAGCTTTAAATAATCACCTTGACAATTCTCACACCAACAAACAAGTACTGTTTTTGACAATTTAAAATACAAGTCTAAGGTGTGAACACAACTTTAAATTAAGACAATAATATAATCGAAGCTCGAACTACAACATTAATCTTTCAGAATTTGATTTGATTATTTGGAACATTTCCAAGTGTGAACACAACTTTTAGGTATTACCCAATTTCATTATTTAATTAGACAAAATCAGCTTCACCAGTTAAATGATTTGTTTGTTTGCACCAACAAAAGAGGTGTATAGATTCCTAATTTTTTTGTGCTTTTCCTTCATGTTGCGCACGACCAAGAATGTGAAGAAAGATTTGTTACCACCACAATAATAGAAACTATTGATGTGGCTAGAGATTCCTTGCAGTCTTGACAGATTAATGCTTATATAGATGTATATATGCATATATGGTACTTTAATTATGTATATCCAAGGTATGATATATATATCTATATATGTTTTTTAAATTCAATTGGTAGGACATAAATTACAAATATCATTAAAACGTACATCAAACTGGAAATTCAACTATGAAAGAAAATCCAACTAAATAACCATAAAAAACACTAAAACTTCAAACAAATAAAGGGGAAAAGACCTACAAAGTTGGTGGAAAGTTGAACCTCTAACCTCCTAGTGAAGTGCAGGGACTCTTGGCCAACAGACTAACTGCGTTGATTATATCTAGGATATATATGTATAAATACAAACACATTGATGCAAAATTGAACCTCTGACCTCCTAGTGAAGTGTAGTGACTCTTGGTCAACAAGCTAACCCCGTTGATTATATCTAGCTTATGTGTGTGTATATATATATGATAATTTGTCCGTGTGTATGTGTGTGGTGATGGTTTTCTTCAATCTTTTCCTTTTTAGTTCACACATTTTTTTCAAACTTTATTGGAAACACTGCTGTCGAACACCATACAAAGTAGCAATGGGTCAGAAAAGAGACATTTTATCAAAATTAATGTATAATATCATTCCTTGATGGTTAAAGAACAACCCAGATAATGAGATGCATGAAACTCATATTATTGAATCTGACAACAAGACTGTCTTAATCCTAGCACATGGTTGTTGATGTTGGATAATCATTTTGGTTGCAAACCATTAAAGAAAAGGAATGGCTTTGCTTCTGTCAAATAGCATGCAGATCCACCAGACAGGCATATATGTGGGCATGTTTATTTGGAGCAACAAGATTCGTCATCTTTGAAGTCCCACTAATGGGTAGGTAGTACATGACCTACCTGTTTTCCATCCTATTCTCTCCATTAGCACATGCCAGACCCCTCCACTCAACATGCACAGATAAGCCTAGGGTTAGCACATTGAGGATAACTCTAGACTTCCAACAAGGCATGGTGCTAGCCATCCCATACACAAGTTTTTTATCAAAAGGCTGCAAAGAAATTTCCCAAACCTGAGAAATTTTCACTTTATTTTCCAAACCTAAGTGTATTGTGAAACCATATTTTAAACATTCAATTTCACCAGAAATTGCAGTTGAACTTGCGGTCTCACTAAGACATAAAATCGCAAGTTCAACAAGTAGTGTTAGATTTTAACACCTGGTGAAATAATTTAATTTCATTAAGACGTGAAATCGCAAGTTCAATTTACGACTTTATTGAAGGATCATCAGTCAACTATTTAAACGATAATGAAATTGCAATTTCATCGATTTCACAAAGTATCTGGGTACAAGAAATAAGTTGAAAACCTTAGATTCAAGAAATTTGTTTGAAAACTAGCCACCTCATATAACAACTACCGTCCATTACCGTGAATGCTAGCCTGTATTACATGGAGTATACTACTTTTTCTATGTCCACCGGATATGACAATGGTAAGTGTAAAATATCTGTCTGACACCCGTATCCAATTTAAACGTCCGGATCCTCTAATTTTATATGATATTTGAAGAAAGCGCTCACATTTGATAGTAAAGAAACACTTCCAACTTCTCACATGAATGGTAGATATAAATTTCATATTTTACCTAAATCTCACTTAATTAGAAGTACATTTTTAAATAATTTACATTATCTTATCCAAGAATATTATACAATATGTAATATATATAATTGTTTAAGAGGTGTCTCCGTATCCACATCCAACACTTGATGTATATCCCAATATCCTAAAATTTAAATTTATGAAGATCTAACTAAGGACTAGTACCCAATATCTTGATACTCATACCTAAGTCTATGTAACATAAGGAATAGCTTGAATGATAAGTCCCCTGATATCCATCCAACCAGGAGGTCTTAGGTTCGAGTCCCAACATCGCCCAATATGTAGCGGGTGGTCGTACATATCTACGGTTTTATCCAAAGTCTTACTAAAGGTAGGTCAAGGGGTTTCTCATTATCAAATAAAATTGACCCTTCTCCACCAAAAACCCAAAATAATAATATAATAAAATTACACAGCATAAAATACATGTACGTATGTACTGGGACTTTTGCATATATTATTTTTTAAATGGTGCATATGAGATGAAGGACTCAAATAAGCCTGCCCCAGAAGAACTGCATGAAAGCTGTAGCCAAGTTGGGATCATCATACCCGACACTGAGCTCAATGCAAAATTGTTTTTGATTAATAGATTGGTGCAAAATAGATTAGATAGTGTTATAATTTGCATTGCGCCAAGTGACATTGCATAAACTAAATATATCCAACAAACCACTATAAAAAGCAATATCGATGTATAGTAAGCTGCAATGACTTTTACTTACTTTCAGCTTTTGCCCCACATTTTTTCTATTGCAAAACAGTTTGCCACTAATCAGGTGTATGAGATGGAAGATTGTGATTGCATCCTTCACGTGTATGCTGATCAATCAAGTCCTGACAAAAAAATTCTAATCACTAGACATGAGGACCTCGGAGAAATCAAATAAAATCTTGATGCTACAAACATTAAGCAAGATGACTATTTACAAGAGAAAAAAACCATACTAATTGAATGGATAAAAGGAACAGTAGTTAACAATAACTTGATCATATATCCTTCTCATACACTCTATTAACTTTACTTTGTAGTGTAAACTAATTTGCATAAAGCACAAACAAAATTCTAATTTAGTTTACTTCAAGTATTTACGACTCTGGTGGCAACACATGACAAGGGAAAGACATGATTCTCAAAAAGTTCTAATTCTAAGGGTGTGTTTGGATCAGTGATTTGCGGGAAGAAGGATCCCCATCAAGCTGATGTGGCAATACCAATATTGAAATTCATGGATAAATCAGATCCTCTCAATTTTTTAAATGGATCCTAGTAACTGGTAGATGATAAGGGGGAAAAATGGTGATAAACCTAGCAAAGTCTTCTATGTACTGTACCATTTGTGAAGATGACACATGAAGTTTATGCGATTCACCCAAACAAAGTCATATAAACAAACCAAAAAATGGATTTCACAATTAAAAAATCTATCACATATTTATGGGAGTTCATTTTACAAACTTGTGACCACTGGACCTCCTTCTCACAACTTGGTGCATGGCTCAATGCACTGTGCCATAACTTCTGTCTGCATATGTAAATTTGCACCTACTAGTGTTCTACTACAAGTTGCTACAAAAAAGGCAACACACTGGAGAATAATCCATGTAGAAGCACCGCATGAATAATACTTCTGTGGAGTATGTGCACTAGCTAAACATTTAATCTCGACACCTCACCATGACAAGCATGTAACCAGCATTACAGGCTGGATTCATATGTATATATATAATACTTTCCAAATTTAGAATAAAATTTTGCACAAGCTCTCTCAAGATTCCAATAAACAAGAGCCAAAATTAAAGAAAAAAACTCTTGGGTGTTTGTTCCCAATGTGTCAATGACCCATAGGATCAACACTGCCATCCAAGTTCTGACTCTATATATAATAATAGCAATAAAACCACCAGTCGTATCAGTGGTTCTATAAGTCCGAGGTAAGCTTATCTCACTCACTCTCATGAATGAAAGCTACACTCTCTTCCCTCAGCTAAAATCTGTCTTGAGCTTGCTTAGGCATGCAGTGAGATTCACCTGTACTCACTGGGCTTGTTTGGTTTGTTTTTGGGAGAATTGTTTTTGAAAAAAAATTTGAGGAGAGAGTTTAGAAATTTTTTTGGTTTGTTTGGTTGTATATTTTGGGAGAGTTGTTTTTTTGGGAGTTTGGGATGATTTGATATTTTAGGAGAATTTGAATAGATGTGTGTGAGAGAAAAAGTGATTGAGAAGGAGAAATGAGAGAGAAAAAGTGATTGATTGATGTGTAAGAGAGAGAAAGTGATTTTGAAATTTTTTTGAGAAAAACTCAAACCAAATATTTTTTTAGAAATTTTTTTCTAAAATTCATCTCCCAAATGCAAACCAAACATACCCACTATATTGCCAAATCATCAATAGATGATTGATAACAACATTTTTCATTGTTCCTATACTAAAAGAAGTCATTCTGAATGCAGCCCTTACATACAAACAATTTTAAAATAAAAATAAAAATAAAATTGTTTGATCAGTCTTGTTGAGTGTGAGAAGGCTTTGTAGTAAAATGCATTTTTAATATAACCAATATTTTCAAAAGACCCTTGATTGGGCCGTTACATGTCAGAGAAGCATGTGCATTAGTCATCATCGTACCACTATTGTACACAAATAAAGGGAGAGCTCACAGATGGCAAAAGGGCAGACTTTCTCATCACTTTGTCTTTATTTGTTTTTGTAATTTTCTTTCGGCGATTACCTTGTGTTTATGTACTTGCGAAGTTATGTCTTACTTTCCACATTAAATTTCCACAGTTGAAAACCACCAAGTGGTTTTTTGGTCAGAATTGCCCCATGTTACCCAACAAAAAAAGGTCTACCTTCTAATCAGAATTTAGAATTCCTTATAAAGCAAGAAATGCATCAGAAGCCTACTAGCCTTCCATCCATCAAACCTCAGAGACAATAATCTCTCTCTCTCTCTGCGCAACATTAAAGTTTAATATTGTCCATTTCCGCAACTGATTATTATACAGTGCTTCATGTAATTCTCATCAATAATTTCAATTTTTATCTCTTTATAAGCTATATGTCTGGATCTAGCAGAGAAAACCAGTGACGAAACCCTACAACGTATTCAATAAAAAAAATGGGAAGAGGAAAAACTGTCATCAGAAGAATTGACAATTCAACAAGCAGGCAAGTGACTTTCTCAAAGCGCAGAAATGGATTGCTTAAGAAGGCCAAGGAGCTATCAATTCTTTGTGATGCAGAAGTTGGAGTGATCGTCATCTCCAGTACTGAGAGGTTCTATGAATTTGCAAGCTCTAGGTTAGATAAGCTTTCTCTCTCTCTCTCTCTAAAATTCTGCATCTTGAAAGATTGCATCCCCATGATTTATGATCAGCCTCAATGACTGTATGTATTTGTTCTATGTTTTTCATTTTGATTGTTTCTGATTTAACTGGAAAATCAATACTTCCGGATTTAGGATTTGAATCTACTATTTTCCTTGCACTGGACTAACATCTACTGTAGCATCACGATGATTTAGTGCAAGTCAATTTGCTTATTTCTGTGAACAGTTTGAAAGATTGTAAGTCAATCAGGCACCTGCGTCTATATATAAATACACATACATATATATATTTTTTGATAAATTAGAAGACTATAGAGTTTTGAAGTTATGCTAATTGAAAATTTTATTGAACTTATTAAATGTTCACTATGACAACATTATCTTGGGTTTAGCTGAGTAGTAATGATGCAGATGATAAGGAAGTTTAAAATTATAAGCCTGTACAAGATGAGATAGGCTAGGGTCTGCAGAAATTTGGTGAGTTACATTTCTAGCAGGTAAGAATTTCCTATTGAAATCATGAAAAGGAATGCAATGGAAATGAGATAGATGTTGTAAACAATCCACTCATCAAACAAGTCTAATTATGTGCATGAAGTTGAGAGTTCTCTCTCTATCAACTACCCTTATTGTGATGTCAATATGAACTTTTAAGCTTATATATTCTTTAAGAATAATAAAAAAAAAAAATGAATGTATGTCAGAGATATATGGATATATTTTACTTGATAACAAGCAAAGGTGGAAGATAGAAAAATCTCGCTCAATGAGACAATGAGTCAAAATCTACAGGATCAAACCTATAGGACTTGAGAAATGATATAAACTAGGCAGATTTTTGGATCAAAAGTATAATGTGAAATTTTTGATTTTTTTCTTTTCCCTCTATCCCTATAGTATCCCATTGGTATGGTGTTTGAATAAATAGAGAACAATTTCTTCTGTATGAATCTATATCATTGCATTTGCACACATCCTTTGAAGAATTTTAATGACCTTTCACACGAAATAGAAAAAAAGGCTCCTAAAATCACTGGCAAGACATGTCATAGAGAAGAATACCAAAATTATAAGCCTGTACAAGATGAGATAGGCTAGGGTCTGCAGAAATTTGGTGAGTTACACTCCTAGCAGGTAAGAATTTCCTATTGAAATCATGAAAATGAATGCAATGGAAATGAGATAGATGTTGTAAACAATCCACTCATCAAACAAGTCTAATTATGTGCATGAAGTTGAGAGTTCTCTTACTATCAACTACCCTTATCGTGATGTCAATATGAACTGTTAAGCTTATATATTCTTTAAGAATAATAATAAAAAATGAATGTATGTCAGAGATATATGGATATATTTTACTTGATAGCAAGCAAAGTTGGAAGATAGAAAAATCTCGCTCAATGAGACAATGAGTCAAAATCTACAGGATCAAACCTGTGGGACTTGAGGAATGATATAAATCGGGCAGATTTTTTGATCAAAAGTATAATGTGAAATCTTTGATTTTTTCTTTTCCCTCTATCCCTATAGTATCCCATAGGTATGGTGTTTGAATAAATAGAGAACATTTTCTTCTGTATGAATCTATATTATTACATTTGCACACATCCTTTGAAGAATTTTAATGACTATTCACACGAAATAGAAAAAAGGCTCCTAAAATCACTGGCAAGACATGTCATAGAGAAGAATACCAAATTTCCATTGTTTAATTAATTTGAAGATGCTCATAACCCATACATTGATGAGAGATTTCTTCAATGCAATACAACCAATGAACCAAGCATTTTATCCTTGAAATCAGTCAACCTAATTCCTAATCCTCAAAAATAGTCACCATTCACCAACTTATGGTAAATAACAAGAAGTTCAAATGTACAATAACCCAATTATAATTAACAGACCTTAGCTTACAATCACATTTGAATTTGTTATGTAAATTATCCTTGCTGCAAATAGAGATGATATGATAAACTGAACATCCAATCTTCATGTTATACAAAAACACATATGTATGTAGCATATATGTAGTGTGCATCAATGCACACTCATATGTACATCAAATAAACAAATACAATTAGACACGGTTAAACATACAACAATATGCATTGTACGGGAGTGAAATATTCACGACTCTCCGTACACCTTGAACGTCGAGCTTCTGGTAACGGCGTCGGTCTCTGCAACACAAGAAGGGTGAGCTGCCCGGCGGTGGTGTGCCGGAAAAACCCTCCGACGCTCAAGTCAGTTCAGTGAGCAAGAAGACAATGGGAAGAGAGAGAGAATTTGTGAGAGTGAAATCGCATACCTGAAACGTTCGCCTTCCCTCTCCATATCTAGGCTGCCCATGCAGCTCTGAGATTGTGCGCGCACTACCTCTGCTGTCCTTCCCTGGACAGGTGGCAGTGCTCGCCTCTCACCGCCTTACACGTGTAAAGGTTCTGTCCTCCTTCCAGTACATGCAGAACTGCCTAACGGTATTGAGGCGTTCGTGGAGCAGATGTCCTCTCCTTCACACCATTGGCTCAGGTGGCACCCTTAACCGAGGTTCCATGACCGGCCAAACACTTGTGAAAAATTGCCATCACTCAACCGTGCTGCATACCGCCGGCTTGCGACTTGGACCCAGGTGAGAACTTATAGCAAATGCTGAGCTACTCTAGACCGGTTCATCGCGATTGACCGGTTGTGGGGCATGCCGGCCTCCAACCGTTTCATCTCCAATCTCGGTCACGCCCAAGCGCTTGGCCTTGGCTGGATGGCCAGTGGCATGCCGGCCAGGCCGCATCCTCGGCATAGCCCGGTCTGCCCTTCAGCTCGGTTGTATCTCCGCTACAGACTTCGACCGACCTAGTGGTCTTCAGCTCGGTCCCCAAAAGTTACCGGTTGACCTAGTCAACCGAACAAGGCAGATCGCTCGGCCGTCGCACTTGCCTCATTAGCTCGGCGTCGCGTAGTCTGTAACGCCGGGTTATTCTTGCTCGGCCGTACTAACGGATGGAAATCTCCCCACTCAATTGCCCCTTAAACCCATCCGAGCTATCGTGATTGGGTTTACCTTATGACCGAGCTATGATCGAGTAACTCCTCGCCAGGCCGAGCTATCGTATGCAGCTTTTGCCGCCGTGCAATCCCAATTGACCGGTGATGATCAAAGCAGTCCCATCAAAAGTCGTACAACCGTACTGACAGCCGCCCTGTCAGAGCCACGTGCCATCACCTCATTGGGTCGTGCATACAGCTGTCAGGCACGCGCGAATTTCAAACGGCGCAGCCGTTTGGGGTTTCCCCCCCCTTTTTGGCTCCAACGAGGGGTCTCAAACCCCTCACTTCTCACACTCCTTTTGCAGAAATCCTAAATCAGCCTCTCTCTCTTGCTCTCGTCATTGCTGCTTCCTTGCTCGTTCGTTCTTGCCATCTTCGACGTGTTCGAGCTTTCGAGGCCCTCCTCCGTTTCCTGGTAAGCCCTTTCTTCCTCCCTCTTGCATTTTCACTCCCGTTTTTCAGGCTTGTTTTTCATTTTTGCATACTGTGCTTGGTATTTTTTTTGCTTTGAGGGTTGTTTTTCCTTGCTTGGATGCGTCACACCCTAGGAAAATGGAAACGAAGGGAAGAGGGGGCCCTCGTGCCCCCATTTTCCCATAGGTAGCTCGAATGAGCCATTAGCCTAGGAAGAACAAGATGAACCAGATGAATTCTGGGCAAAACCGAGCAAAAGACTCTTTTGATCCAAAATTGGGGCCGTAACCGAGCAAAAAGCTGTTTGTGGCTTTGCACTGAGGCCACAACCGAGCTATGCACCTTAGATCGGTAGACGGATTAACCGGGCTAAAGGCCTGGTGTCATAAGCCCATACCTTGATCTCTGTTTGACCGAGCAAAAACCTCAATTAAGACCCAACCGATCAAAACTCCTCGATCGAATAAAGACCAGCACCAAAAAAGGGAAAGGCTAAATCAGCCATCCTGATGGGCCGAGGAAGGTGGAGGGCCGGCCAAACACTAGAAACCTTTCTGAGCTATTTCCAATAGGAGCCGCGCAAAATATGCCGTGCTAACCCTTGCCCTTATTTTTCATCATGCAGAACAAATAGGGCCGACCAAAGACCGAGCAAACACACCAACATTTTTGACCGCTCTAACAAATATAACCGAGATAGATGGGCAAGTACCGGTTTAGGGTTAGCTCGCCCGGGGCAATGGCGGAATTTCGAGAGAATTCAATATCCCCGACGACGTCGTCTTAGAGCTCGGCAAGAAGGGGCAACACCTTGGGGCGATCTAGAGCGGTGCCCCTTCACCGTGGTATCGATAGTGGAGGCGGACTTCGCTTCCCGGTCCAGCCCTGATCTGCGAATTTTTGAGGCAGACAAGGCTTTGCCCGACCCAGGTTCTCAACAACACATTCAAAATAATAAATGGCGTCGCCGAGCTGAACCGACGGCACGGTCTCAATCTCGGCCTCGCAGAAATTTTTCACCAATACAGCCTTAGTTCAAATAAGGGTGGGTTTTGCTATTACCTCAAAGTAAAGAAGGGCCGAGCAAAACTCATCGAAGGCAACCCGGACAAGGAGTCCAATGATGATGACTTTTTCTGGGTGTCCGGTCCTATGAAGACACCGAAGGCCAATACCGGGCTGGCGCATTAGGAAGAACTTCCGTAGAGCTGGTAAGGAGCCCGGTTGACCGTACCATTATCTTTCTGCTCTTAATTATTGTTCCTTGCACCGATCTAACACTCGACTATTTTTGCAGATAAGAATTTGGCTGCGCGTTACGACCGCGCAAACCAAGAAGCAATCAGAGCCGTGCTGCGCATACCTGCAGGGGAGAGGAATCGCCAGATTTGCTCGGTTTCGAGCAAACGTACAACTACCAAGCACCGCGCAAAGGCAGAGTCACCGACTTTCTGCGCGAGCCAACCCCTGAGCCAGATCCAACTTTACCGCCGGTCAGACTCATCCAACTACCGCCGAGCAAGAAATGGCAAAAATCAGAGCCATTAAGTCTATGATCACCGGGGACGAAGGCGAGTCCCTAACACCAGATGCAGCCGGGGGAGGGTCTTCAACTCCAGCCGGACAAAAAGAAGGGGCGGTGCTCGCCCTGGCCAGCGAACAACAGGCTGGCCGGCCCAAGAAGAAACAAAAGAGGGAGGTGGCCGGGCAAAGTCTTGTGGACGAAGGCTCCACTGAAGTCGCTTCAACCGAGCTTGGCGACCAGACCGAGCAACATCTTGCCCGCAAATCCAAGGGCAAGGCCCCTGCTGCCCCCCCGGTCTGGGCGCCTGAGTTCGTCTACAAAGGCCGAGCGGTCTCCGCCTCAGATTCTGTCGCCGAGGACAAGGATATCTCGCTTGGTTTCAACCTGACCAGGGGATTGATCCTGCCCGGCGACATGAAGAAGCACGACGAGCTAACCGACCTCAAGGTCCTCCGCTCGGCTGCTGAATCAATAGTGCTGGTAAGTTCAACATTTTTTCTTCAACTGTGTGCTCGGTTTTCTGCTCGGCTTGTATATACTAATAATTCTGTCGTGTTTGCAGGCCGCACAAAAGAACTACCTCGCCCACGAGCGGATGGTTGCAGTTCGGAAGGGTCTCCGAGACGCCATCACCGAGAACAAAGTGCTCCAGGCCGAGATAGACATGCTGAAGGCCGAGCAGGTGGTCGTCAAAGACGAGCGGGACGAACTGCGCCAGAAGCTTGACCGGGCTGACGAGGACAAAAAGAAGGCCGAGAAGAAGGCTAAAGCTCGGTACCTCGCCGAACTCCGAAAGTTGAGGGACGCCAACAAGGATGCCATGGACAAGGCGGTAGACGAGGCGGAGGACCGTGGATATAAGCAGGGTGAAAAAACTTACGAGCGCCAGGTCCGGGCTACCAAGGACATCTTTTTCCAGTGCGGCTGGAAAGCTGCCGTGGAAAAAGTTGGCCTTGGCCAGGATTCGGAGATGTTCATCAACCCACCCCCTGCCTATATCCCGGTCTACATGCTGGCTTACTCCAAGGCCGAGCAAAATCGTCTTATTGCCGAGGCGCGGAAGGAGGCTGAGGAAGAGGCCGCCGCCGAGAAAGAAGCCGAGCAAACTCCACCTAAAGCATCCCAAAATGCCGAAGATGAAGTCGTCTCGGTGGAAGGCTCTGGCAACGAGTCCGAGGAGATCCTGCCCGAGCAAACTGTCCCCAGCGCCGAGCCAACGGTGGAGGGGGCCGAGCAAAACCTTGATGACCTGGACTGATGACTTTGCTTTCTTTGTACTCTTTTGTTTTCTTTTTGCTATGTAACCGGGCAATGCCCGTCCTCTGTCATGGATTCCCTTCATCAATGAAATTGCAAACTTTTTGCTCGTACATCTGCTAATTTTATTCGGCTTCTGTATATTTGAATTTGTCTCAAATTTAGTGCAACTGGCAGGTCAGCTAAACCGCGCAAATGATAAGCCTTAAAGTAACCTTGCAATCCCTTGCATTGTCAAGAAGAGAACATTTTATATTTGGCCGAGCAAAATCCGCTCGGCCTTGCTCGGTTGGCATAATCAGTCAGCCGAGCAAAAACAAACTTGCCATAATGAGGTTTCTTCAATTTGCCAGTATTTCCTTTCGGCCGAGCAAATTCAGCTCGGCCTTACAATTGCTGGACAAGACACCAACATTGCTAATTCATCCGAGCAAAATCAGCTCATTTCCCATATTGGGCAATTCACCAATATGATTGATGGGCCGAGCTAATTCAGCTCGGCTCTACATTGGGCAATTCACCAATGTTTCAGTTCGGTTGGTCATGCTGCCAACATTCCCTCGGTCGAGCAAAACCAGCTCGGTCCTGGTGCGGTCTGCTCCCATTCCAGGGAAAACAGTCCGGTCCTCTTCAGGTCGGTTTTTGCCCCTGGCATGCCTCACGTCCGTGCAGTGCCATCGTACAAAGAAATGTAATATAGCAACAACAATACAGCTAGCTTTTATTACATAAACATGGTAAAGACAATGCTATCCGCTTACATGTAGTGCCAGACGGCTACAGATCTAAGAAAGCTAAACAAAAGCAGATTACATCTTAAAAGTAAAAGACCTTAAGGTTTGCTGCGTTCCACGGTCTGGGGACGGCCTTGCCATCTAAATCTTCCAGATGGTATGCCCCCTTGCCAGCTAGGCCAACCACCTTGTATGGTCCTTCCCAGTTTGCACCAAGTTTTCCTTCTCCAGGGACCACCGTGTTGCCAAGCACCTTCCTCAGGACCCAATCCCCAATTTTGAACAGCCTGGGATGCACTGTCTTGTTGTATTTTTTAGAGAGTTCCTGCTGATAAGCCGCCAGGTGAATTAGCGCACGCTCTCTTCTTTCTTCAGCAAGGTCTAACTCCAATGCCACAACTTCATTGTTCGAGTCTGGCTGGAAACTCTCCGAGCGGATGGTTGGCATGCCAATTTCCAGTGGGATGACAGCCTCCATGCCATAGGCTAGAGCGAACGGTGTTTCCCCGGTCGATCGTCTCGGTGTAGTGCGGTATGCCCATAACACATTAGGGAGCTCTTCAACCCACTTACCCTTAGCTTTCTCAAGCCGCTTCTTCAAGCCGTCCAGGATGGTCTTGTTGGAGGCCTCTGCTTGACCATTTGACTGGGGATAGGCCGGCGTCGAATTGTAGAATTCAATCTTCAACTCCTCGCAAAACCCGCGAAATAGTTTCCCATCGAATTGAGTACCATTGTCTGAGATTAAGGCTCTGGGAATACCAAAGCGAGTGATCACGTTCTTCCAGACAAATTTCTTCACATCCTTCTCCTTGATAGTTGCTAGTGGCTCTGCCTCCACCCACTTGGTGAAATAGTCAGTGGCGGCAATGAAAAATTTGCGATTGCCCGGTGCAACTGGGAGCGGTCCAACAATATCCAATCCCCAAAGCGCGAACGGCCAAGGACTTGTGAGAGAGAGCAACTCTCTCGCTGGCTGGTGGATCTGGTGAGCAAATTTCTGACATTTCTCACACCTGCGAACATATTTCTGCGCGTCCGCCTGCATGCACGGCCACCAATAGCCCTGCGAGATTGCTCGGTATGCTAAAGATCTGCCCCCAGTATGGCTGCCGCAGATGCCCTCATGAATTTCATAGAGGAAGGCTTCCACCTTAGAAGGGTGGACACACTTTAAATATGGCCCCGTGAAAGATTTTTTGTACAAGGCGCCGGAAGGTGAGAGCCAAAACCGCTCTGACTTTGCCCGGATCTTGTGGGCCGCCTTCTTTTCTTCTGGCAAAGTTCGGTCTTTCAAAAAGGCGATGATGGGGTCCATCCAGGAAGGTCCCAAGTCGGTGCAGAGTACCTCAGCCGCCTCTACTTCCTCAATGCTTGGCCGAGGTAAGAATTCAATCATCAAGGGATTGGGAAAGGTTGTCTGAGTGGAAGCGAGACCAGCCAGTTCATCGGCCGTGCTATTTCCTTCTCGGTTGATCTGTTCGACCCTTATCGCAGAGAACTTCTTGATCTCTTCTCGGACCAACGCTTGATACTTGGCCATTCTTTCATCCTTGGCCTCATACTCACCTGAGACTTGATTGACCACTAGCTTGGAGTCGCTGAACACCATAAGAGCTGTGACCTTCATTCTCAATGCACTTCTCAGCCCGGCAAGGAGAGCCTCATACTCCGCTTCATTGTTGGAAGCTGGGAAGCCGAGCGTAATTGCTTGCTCTACGACGAGCCCATCCGGTGAGGCTAGCACAATTCCCCGGCCCCATGTCTGTTGGAGGCCCCATCAACGAAGAGCTTCCACATTTCGCCGATGAACAGCTTCCAGCAATCGGAGGGATTCTGAGAACTTCTTAAATCCAAGTCCCTGGTTGGTTCAATCTGGTCTCTTACCTTATCCTGGTTGGTCCGGCCTCCCATCGAACCGTCGACCTTAAGCTGACCGGTTGTATCCTGCTCTGCTTCCTGAGGCGAGCTAACACTTGTTGCCAAAACCATGGGTTGTGCTAAATCCGCATCAACCAAATCAACCGGGCAAACAGGGTGTGTTCCCGGGGCAAATTCCGCCACAAAATCTGCGAGTGCTTGTGCCTTAATCGCGGTGCGCGGTCTGAACTTGATGTCGTATTGCCCCAATTCCACGGCCCACTTTAGGATTCTCCCCGTGAAGTCTGCCTTCTCGAAAAGCACCTTAAGCGGAAACTCGGTCAACACAACTATTGTATGGGCGTGGAAATAATGTGCCAGCTTTCTTGACGCCATCATCAGGGCCAACGCCAACTTCTCCAAGGGGAGGTACCTCGTCTCAGCTGGAAGCAGGGTCTTGCTAACATAAAAGATCGGTAGGTGCTGGATGCCCTCAGCGCGAACCAATACCGCGCTCACCGCGTGTTGAGAAACAGCCAAATAAAGGAACAACTCTTCGCCCGGCTGAGGTGTGACCAGAATAGGCGCCGAGGAAAGATAAACCTTCAAGTCGGCCAGCGCACGGTCGCACTCATCATCCCAGAAGAATTTGGACTTCAAGGTCTTAAAGAAGGGCCTGCAACGATCCGAAGACCGGCTGATGAATCTATTCAGCGCGGCTGCCATCCCGGCAAGATGTTGCACGTCCTTTGTGGAGTTAGGGCGCTCCAATTCTTGTATGGCCTTGATCTGCGATGGGTCGGCCTCAATTCCCCGGTTTGTGACTAGAAAACCCAGGAACTTCCCAGTGCCAACTCCAAAGGCGCATTTGGAGGCGTTCAGACGAAGCTTGTGCGCTTGAGTATGGAACATTGTGGCGCTTGGCTGTTTTAGGTCGGCAGGTGCTGAGACTTCTCTTACTCTTCACCACCATGTCGTCTATAGGCTTCCATAGTGCGGCCCGAGGAGAGAGCGAACATTTTCGTCACCATCCGCTGGAAGGTTGCCCCGGCGTTCTTCAGTCCGAATGGCATGACCTTGTAACAGTATAAGCCTCTGGGGGTGGTGAAGGACGTAATCTCTCTGTCCGGCTCGTACATGGCTATTTGGTGATAACCGCGATATGCATCCAGGAAGCTAAACCTCTGATGGCCAGCGGTTAAGTCCACCAGCTGATCAATTCGAGGGAGAGGAAAGCTGTCCTTTGGGCATGCGCGGTTGACCGTCTTGTAATCTACACAGACTCGCCACTTGCCGTTCTTCTTAGGAACCACCACCGTATTAGATATCCACCGAGGGTATTGCACCTCCTCTATTGCCCCGGCCTCCAACAAATTCTTCACCTCCTCCGCAACCACTTCAGCATGGTGTAATGCCGAACGGCGGGTTCTCTGTATGACCGGCCGCGCATCGGGGAAGACATTTAGCTGGTGGCAAATGAAGCTTGGATCGACGCCAGGCATATCGTAAGGCGTCCATGCAAAAGCCTCCAAGTTGGAAACCAAGAAGTTGACATAATCTGCCCGCTCGGCACTAGACAACGACGATCCCAAAAGGAAGAACTTAGTGGGATCATTCTCATCAATGCGCACTTCCACCAAGTCCTCGACCGATTTTTCCTCGGCCTTCCTTCCCACGTCCTCAAGGACCTCTTTTCCCTCGGGCCCCTCGATCATCTGAACAAACCCCTTGGCTGCTCGGCTGCCATTTACCGCAACGAAGCATTGTTTGGCCATCACCTGGTCTCCCCAGACTTCCTCTATTCGCCCATTCGATGCCGGAAAGCGCATGACTTGGTGGAAGGTCGAAGCAACTGCTTGCATGGCGTGCAGCCAGCCCCTTCCTAAGATCAAATTGTAGGTGGACGGCACTTTGAGCACCCAGAACTCCACTTGCTTCACTACTGAACCTGCTTTGACCGGCAAAATAATCTTTCCGATCGGCCATTCGGGCTGTGAGTTGAAGCCGACCAAAGGAGATGTCGCAGGAGCCAGATCTTTGTCTTCTAACTTCATTTGCTTGAACGCATCATAGTACATTATCTCGACCGAACTCCCCTGGTCGATCAGAATCCTCTTGATCTCAAAGTCTTTGATGCGAAGGGTCACCACCAAGGCGTCGTTGTGCGGCATCTGCACCCTTTCCAAGTCTTTGGTCGAAAACGAAAGGATGTCCTTCTCCTCGACTTTTCCCTTCTTCACGGCGGGCTGAACAGAGAGCACTTCCCTCATGTGCTCAGCCTTCTTTATCATCCCTCTAAGTTCGCAAACCCTTGCCGGTTCGATGATGCCGTGGATGACGTTGATCACTCCTTGCGGGGGCGCATCGAGGGCGGCCATTCCGTTTGGCTCGGTTTGATCGGTTGGCGCGGCCTTGACTCCCCCATCTATATATTGGTCAAGATGTCCCGCCGCCACCAACTCCTCCAGATGCTGTTTGAGCGGTAAGCAATCTTCTGTCCGGTGCCCCCGTTCTTCATGGAAGGTGCAGCGATACTTTGGATTGAAGCCCCGCTGCGCGCTCCCCAGCTTGGCCGGCCAGCGGACAAAAGGTTCCCCTCTGATCTCGCTCAAAATGCGGTAGATGGGAATTTTGAAGACCGTGGTAATCCCCGTCCGCGCCTTCAGTTTTCTCTTGGCATCCTCCGCTGCATCGCGAGGTGCATCAGCCCGGTCATTTCCGCGACCTCTGTTTTTGCCATTTTGGCCGGTTCCTCGGCGCTGATCTTTTGGTCGGTCACTTGGGCGGTTATCCTCCTGCCCAACCGAGTTAACTTTCCCCGCTGTCCTGCCCGCCGCGACCGGATTATTCTTCTCGGTCGCAGAGGCAGCGTCATCTTCCACACGAATGTGTTCGTTGATCCGCTGCATCAAAGATTCCATGGTGGAGGGCTGATGCATCGTGAGCGAATCTCGCAGTCTATGTCCGACTGGGAGACCCCTCTTGTATTGAGTGATCGCCAGATTGGTCGGGCAATCGAGGATCTCATTGTAAGTCTCCCAGTACTTCGCATTGTATGCCTTCAGTGAACTTCCAGGCTCCATCTTGACGCCCAGGAGATGGTCGACCTCCTTCGGCGTCCGTGTGTTGGTCTTGAATCTGGTGACGAAGGCTTCCGCTAGTTGTTGCCACCCCTCGATACTCCCCTCCGGGAGCCTCTCGAACCACTTCAAGCCCAGTTCTCCCAAGCTTGCTGGGAATATGAGGCACATCAAGGCGTCGTTCCGGCGGTGGCCAGCCATTACTTGCCGGTAATGACTCACATGCATGTACGGATCCGTCTTGCCGTCGTAGAGAGTAAACTTTGGTTGGTGGAATCCGGCAGGGAGTGGGGTGCTCTCAATCTCTGGGGACAATGGGGTGGCTGTAAGCCTCGCCAACTCTTTGTCCACCAGTGCTGGGGCTACGTTTCTGGGCGCCGGCATCATCACCTCTTCACTACAACGAACTGGGGCGCTTAGCCTCTGGAGCGCCGGCACCCTCCCAGCCTCCCGACAGCGCGCTCTCTCCTCCAGCACGTCCCTGAGATCCCTGGAACGGGAAGAGGCAGAGTATTGCGACGCTGATGACGGGCGCGAGGGGCGATAGGTGCTGTCGCGAGTGATGGACCTGCCCTCTCGCTGGTCAGAGTCTCCGACCCCATAGTTCCGGGTGATGGAGATTGAATGAGTTCGCCTCTGGCGGCGACTGCCAGAACGAGGGGAGGGGGTGCGCTCACTGAGGTTGCCCTCTCCAGCAACACCCTTCCCCCTAACTTGGCGCTTCAGCAGCTCCATCTCCGCTGCCATCTTACGAATGAGGGCGTCTTGGTCCTTGAGTTTGTGCTCCAGGCGCTGCTCGCGGGACTCCCCCCGGCGCCGGCGGCCCTCTGGACTCTGTGAACGATCTGAACTCCTCCCACGTTTGTCGCGCGCTCCTCGCGATGAAGTTTCTAGGCCCGCCATGGTTGGGACATTAGGAGGGCCTTCTCTCCTTCGGACATACTCCGGAGTCAGACCATCGACGACGGACAACGGAACTTCGTCATTGTTAGCCATGGAAATGATCGAAGAAGCTCGAAGAACAAGGGTTGAAAATCAAAGAAATTCCCACAGACGGCGCCAATTGTACGGGAGTGAAATATTCACGACTCTCCGTACACCTTGAACGTCGAGCTTCTGGTAACGGCGTCGGTCTCTGCAACACAAGAAGGGTGAGCTGCCCGGCGGTGGTGTGCCGGAAAAACCCTCCGACGCTCAAGTCAGTTCAGTGAGCAAGAAGACAATGGGAAGAGAGAGAGGATTTGTGAGAGTGAAATCGCATACCTGAAACGTTCGCCTTCCCTCTCCATATCTAGGCTGCCCATGCAGCTCTGAGATTGTGCGCGCACTACCTCTGCTGTCCTTCCCTGGACAGGTGGCAGTGCTCGCCTCTCACCGCCTTACACGTGTAAAGGTTCTGTCCTCCTTCCAGTACATGCAGAACTGCCTAACGGTATTGAGGCGTTCGTGGAGCAGATGTCCTCTCCTTCACACCATTGGCCCAGGTGGCACCCTTAACCGAGGTTCCATGACCGGCCAAACACTTGTGGAAAATTGCCATCACTCAACCGTGCTACATACCGCCGGCTTGCGACTTGGACCCAGGTGAGAACTTATAGCAAATGCTGAGCTACTCTAGACCGGTTCATCGCGATTGACCGGTTGTGGGGCATGCCGGCCTCCAACCGTTTCATCTCCAATCTCGGTCACGCCCAAGCGCTTGGCCTTGGCTGGATGGCCAGTGGCATGCCGGCCAGGCCGCATCCTTGGCATAGCCCGGTCTGCCCTTCAGCTCGGTTATATCTCCGCTACAGACTTCGACCGACCTAGTGGTCTTCAGCTCGGTCCCCAAAAGTTACCGGTTGACCTAGTCAACCGAACAAGGCAGATCGCTCGGCCGTCGCACTTGCCTCATTAGCTCGGCGTCGCGTAGTCTGTAACGCCGGGCGTTATTCTTGCTCGGCCGTACTAACGGATGGAAATCTCCCCACTCATGCATATATGAATAGATGTATATAAGGAGGGTGAGAGTGTGTGTATGAACATGCATATATGGAATGGATTATAACCTAAAGCTGCAAGTTCAAAAGCAACCAGAAGACTACCTCTCATATACTGCTGTTGGGCCAAAGAATTCAGCAATGAATTCCAACTCTAGCTAAAATCCTTACGGATCAAGGTCTATTTTGACACAACATTGGTACTCAACTTAGAGTAATGGGGACATGCATGAATAACAAGTAAATGTTACCAACCATTCTTGCAAGTATAGAATGTTTTACTACTTGTAATGGAAACAAAATTGTTCTTTAAGATTTCAATTTGGAAAAAATATATTAGTAGAGGAAGTTAATTATTTTCCTGATTCAGTATTTTGATGGTAGAAAATATATGGTTTGAACCCCTTTTTGTTTAAATGGTTAAATTTCCCAAACTAATTTTTTTATATCATCAGAAATGACCAAATAAGTAAACATTAGCCACACAAAAACCAATGAAAATAGGTGTTGTTTCATTTCTAATGATTTCGAATCACCAAATTGTGTGTGGATGAACAAGACTGACACCTTCACTGACACACATAAGAGTTGAATCTACATTGAGATATTTTGGGTAAAATTTTGGGCAAATTACACAGCTATTGTCCTATATCACTTTACATCCCCCCCCCCCCCTCCAAAACCCAAAAAAATTAAAATTTTAACACTTAAACCCCTCATCTACTAATTTTTTTCAATTTGGACCTTAATGACTAAAATGCCCTTTTAACTGTAGGGGCAAATTAAACTTTACCCCCTAATCTCTAGCCACTTTAACTAAAAAATGCTACACTTTGTTACCTAAAACTATCAATTTGTATCAATGTAAACCTATGAAGCATGGGTACTTCGACAAATATGCCTTACCCACACCGGGTACTGGTATTTCGTATTGTATTTCTGCATACGTACCAAATACACGAAACACGTACCTAAATTTTTCCTTCTTAATTTTTGACGTACCCAAACGTACCTAAGTATATACTCAAGTTGTACCATACCTCAATCAAAACAATATTTTCTTCTAATACAAAGGCAAAATTAATTTCATTAGACTTTTTTTTTATTTTTTTATTGTTATGCTTAGCATGACTTTAAAATTAGCTATGATTTGTAAGTTATTTAACACAATGACATTTAACTTTGGTTTACACCTTTACTTTTGGCATTAAATATGAATTGTAGGCTGGATTTTTTAACAAATTAAACCATTTAACTAATTTTTATATTACTATAAATTGTAAATAAATATTTTTTTTACAAACGTACCCAGTCGTACCCATATCCTACTTTTTTTAGATTTTACCATATTGACGTACCCATATCGTACCAGTACTAGTACCCATACCCATGCTTCATAGATGTAAACCTTCTGTTAAGGATCCCTTACATAAATGGATGAAAAATTGACATTGAACTTGTACATTATATCTCAAATTTTGTAAATTGCTTTAAAAGATCTTATTATTTTCTTTCCATTATGTACTCTCTTTCCCTCCTTTGCCCACGTCAATAGCCATAGCTACCTACACTATGGTTACCATTGATGCTTTCTTGAGTGGGAGAAAAGAAGGGAAAAATTAATAATGTCATTTTAGGCACTCTCCATTCATACTGTTCTCTAATATTTTATGGTGCAATTCATGTGTTTTGGAATTGATTGAAATTGATGGAATTCAAAAGTATAAGAAAATTAGTGTATTATGCATTTATACTTGCTAATGGAGTATATTGAACATCTTCACAAATCTAGTAAAATTTACATGCTTAGTAAAATTGTACTTGCCATGGGTGGGGTTGTATTTTGAATTTCAAATTATTTTGTTTGCCTTTGAATTGTAGTTTTGTTATGTGTTTCTTCATATTGTTGTTGTTTGTTCTTTTGTGAGTCGGGATCAAGTTTGACAAGGGTAGTGCATCTTTAAGCTGCTCTTGTTTCAAGCTATTGTTAACCTCCTGAATAAATTTTCTAGCTCCACCACTACTTACAGGTGCCAAACATTTCTTTGCTTTCCTTTTCTACTTATGTCAAGGAGAAAAAAAACTTCAAAAGTTTTTCCTTGCATGCACAAATACAACACAACTATGATCAAGTAATAAGAAATGTAAGCAATATAAGGAAAAAAAGGAAACGCTTTATTGACATCTGACTGTTGCTAATGATCTCTTCCTACTGATGTCATGATAACAATAAATGAAGTTCTTGCATTGTACATTCATAAGTGCATGTTGAAAAAACAAGTGGCTGATGTTCTGAATTTACCTCAACAGAATGAGATCAATATTTGAACGATACAACAAAGGGGATGACGAACATCAGCTGTTGAGTCCTACTTCTGAAGCCAAGGTAATCTATCAGGAACAACTCATCCATTACCCTGCAAGATTTCCTGCATTCGCACAGGATATTCAGTTACGTTTTGTAACACTATTTTATTTTTATTTTGTTTTATTTATTTATTTTTATTTTCATTTTATTTCTATTTTTGATAGGCACATTTTGCACCAGTACTTATTGATTTAAAACCTAAAATTCTTTGACATGGATGATTCTAATTTTGTAGAGCTCTCACCATCCTCCAGAACTTCTCCAATATCTGAGCCACTGAAGCACGAATGGTAAAAAAAGGCAAAGTAGGCAGCCCAACCAAACAAAGTACTTTGATAAAAAGTGAGTTTACCCTCTTTGAAGGATAGTGCCGATTCCATGTAGCTAGTCCCCCTTCAAAACACTCCACCACACTCGTCCCAAACTGAAGTTGCTTTGAAGGATGAGCCAAGGAGTCCCAAATAAGTTGTGGGTAAATAATCAACCCTAAAGCCTAAAGTATCTGCCAAAGAAATCAAACATCTCCCGATTGCTTTCCCCTCAAATGATCCACATCAAAGCCAAGGGAACCAAAATCCAAGCATTTTTCTTCCTTTTTCCAACTCTTGCCCCCCTCCAAGCATGGAGTAAACCCTGCACATCCGTAGGAAACACCAACGTCACACCAAACATACCCAATGTCGAAGACCAAAATTCCCTAGTCACCATGAAATGTATCAGAAGATAATTGACAAATTCTATATCATGCTTGCACATGCAACATCAATTGACGTGAACTCACCTCCTCCTAATCAATTTATCAATAGTCAAGATCTTTCTATGAGTTAGCTATACAAACAAAAAATGCAACCTTCATAGAAGGGTTTTACCTCAGATCTTCTACCTTTACCTCTCACCCACCCAAGCACGTCCTCTCCCTCCCCAAAGAGAGGAGTTGTGTACAAAAGTGTCATCAATTCCTCTACCTCCCACCCATTCAATACATGAAAAGTCACATCCCAAAAAAACTTGATCACCCTATTTTTTAAAGTGATCAATGATGGATCTCAATCATAGTTCTAAATATCGGCCGGTACGGTACGTACCGGCCGATTCGTACCGGAAAATCATATCACCGATTCGGATATCGACCGGTATACCGGTGAGAATGAAATTCACAGCCGTACCGTCCGAGTCCCGGTACATAACGGCCTGAATCCGATACATGCGACGATATAATCCAATACAAATTTGTTGTGCTGTTGTTGTGCTCTGTTTTTTTGTTGTTGTTGTGCTCTGTTTTTGGTCTCTCTTTTTTTCTTTTTTTTTTTTGTCGATCTAAAGCTGAAATGTTTGTCTGGGTTGGCCGGATTCTGCAGCTTCCGGTCGGCGTTTTTATAGAGAGAGAGAAGAGAGAGAGAGAGAATAGGTGGTATGGGTGTCTTGCTTCCAGTCAGCGTCTTGCAGGCTTGTATTATGGTATGGGTGTCTAAGGTTGGAATGGATAAGAAGAGAGAGATAATTAGGTACATGGAGGTGCATTGGGAGTCTGAGATTGAAATGGATAGGAAGGGAGAGGTACTTAGATACATGGAGGTGCGTGTGTTTATGATGGATTTGTAGATTGTAGTTGTTAGATTTTTCTTTTTCTTCTATTTATTTGTTTATACACCTACACCTCTAGTTATATTAATATATTTATTTATTTTTTCTCAGTACAAGAAAAATAAATAATCAAATTAATTTTTTTATTAAAAGTTTAACATATGTCAAAAAAAAAGTTTGAGACTAAAATAAATACATATCATTTAGTTGCAAATGAGTAAAAAATGCTCCTACATATC
This sequence comes from Camellia japonica, assembly GCA_030407325.1. Lineage (NCBI taxonomy): Eukaryota > Viridiplantae > Streptophyta > Magnoliopsida > Ericales > Theaceae > Camellia > Camellia japonica. Next base: position 152,480,530 of record JAPPVO010000029.1, read on the forward strand.
AAAATTTTGATTAAAATATAACAAATTAAGGCTAAAAGAGTCAAAAAAAATGCATAAATTTTAGTTTAGAGGGATTGCTAATGATTTTTAAAATTTCACGGATGCGACACTGTAGACGTCCCCGAACGCCCCGGGAGGATGAGTCCCGTTCTGTTCATTTTGGGCTCACTACAGTTCAGGACTCAAATTGTCACGGTTCTCAATCTGAACCAAAGAGTCCAAATCCGGCAAATCGTTTTGAGAAAACAGATTTTTTTTTTGAAAGAAGTGTCAAACATGGACTGCTTTGCCAGATACAGAGTCGCCATCTAAATATTTTATTTTTGGAGAAATTTAGGAAACCCTGACTCGTTTGCCTAAGGCCACGTGTCCGTCATCACCAAAGTTGCCTCGGCTCGGGAACTTGAGTACGATTGGGGAAGGTCACTTCGTGAGCATCCCCGCTCGCCCGATCAAAGATCGGCCTCTACTAACCATAATATCGAGTTTTGAAAACCTTATGCATTCTTATTCCGGTTATTAGCCTAGATTTACTATGTGATGCGCACAGCATACAAGTATAGACCGGGTCGCCTGAATTAGAACAAAACATTTCATGTTTATTTTTTTTTGAAAGATGGTTTGCTACTCGCAAGTAGGCTTAAAATGCAGATTTTGCCACCCTCAGGTGGGCTTAGGAAAGATGGTTTTGCCACTATCTAGTGGGCTTAAAACTCGCAGTCAATGCATTGTTCCAATCCAAATAACCCAACCTTCACCCACAGGCATTCAGGCAGTTATATCACATAAGCATATAGCCTCATGGTAAGCATGCTATCATGGCAGTCACTCACACACATGCAAGGATGCTAAAGCATAAAAACTTACCGAGTACTCCAAGCCAAAACAGCAGCTATGTTAGAAATCCATGCATGATTCTAACTATACAGAAATGCCTAATGCAACACATGCAAAATGTAACTAAGATGGGCTCGGCTATTCTAAACATGGCATATGGAATGCTACAACTAACATGTATTCAACTCAGAATTGAAATACAAATGCAGTGAGTTATGATGCGCCGAGCCCGGTGCATGCAAAACAGATGAATGAATGCAAACATGCTATCATACTGTATGCTAATTGAAACATGCCATATTCTAACCATCATAAGCTGGTAAATAAAAGGGAGAAAGACATGGGGTTGGAAGACATACATCACACGCACGCACACTTATTACAATTGTGCCCTCGCGCAGAAGGTCCAAATAAATAATATACAGTCCCGAATAAATAACTACAGTCCGAATAAATATAAAATCCTAATTAATTAACAAATTAATCTAGGAAAGCAGTAAATTAGCATGCAAGCTAGGGACTGCCTCAACTCTGCTCCGGATGATGAATGATGCATGTTCGGGTTGCCTTGCGCGGAAATCCATTGCGATGCCCCAATTAGCCTCTGTTTACAATTAAGTCCGGAATATTGTGCAAAGCTCTGAAAGGCTGTTGATTCTTGATTTGCTGCAACAGAGAGCAAGAAAGGAGCATGACAAAGTATTTTCACATATGTATGCATGCCTCGATCCTCGTGCCACCAATCACGCATCTCGATGCATGATGGCCGAGGAGTCGAATTGCACGACTCAATATGAAATGAATGCACATGTAAACACAACAAGACCGAGACTCCATCATGGTTAATCCGGAGTGTCGGTGACCGGGAATTGAGACACGTTCCGTCACTCGGAGTACGAAACGTCCATCGTTTCCCGTACTCGGGCTAACTCCTATCCCAAACACAATGCAATATGCATGACATGCATGAATGCAATCCTAACATACAACCTAGCATACGCAATGCTATGAAATGGCATACACAATGCACGATGTAAGATGGCATGCACGATGCTCTAACATACAACTTAGCATACACAATGCAAAGGACTAAGATGACATACACAATGCATGATGGACTTACACTAACATGAGTGGACCTCAGCCACACTCATATCAGTGGCCATGAGATGAAAATGAGACACTCGAGATGCGTGCACACATGCACGCAAACCGAGGACCGATCCTAAGGCACAAATGCCACTCTAACAAGGCATGGCAAGACATGAAATATGGCATACAAACATGCAAGTTCTAGCACTGAAATGTGATGCAAAATGATCCCAAAACATGGAAACATGGCACCCGATGTATGAGATGGTCCCGGAACTCAAAACTAGGCACATATATTGACTTGTAGCTATACAAAGCATGCATTATTTGACTATGAAGCACAAAGACAGAGCCAAGGCAGTCCCAAAATATGAACATTTCTAGTTCAAAGCATGACCAAAAGATGCTAGCAAGATGGACTAAAATAGCATGCAACTTTGACTAGCAAACATGGTTTACATGGCATGTATATGAAGCATATGAAATCTCACCAAACCAGCAAAAATCAGTGAACAAAACATGTGAAAATATGCCCAAATAAACATGAAAATGCAGCCAATGGATGTAAAAATGAGGGGCTCCTTTGGAAGGGCATACAAGGGGTTATTAAGCACATGCATCAAGGACACTTAGCATGGCAAAATTAACTCTGGAAATCAAATATGATAGCCCTAAAACTCATCAAATTGGCCCTGAAATCAGTCAACAAAGCATGCAAGATAGGGCCTCTTTGGAAGGCCAAAAAGACCATCAAGCAAAATGAGGTGAGAGGGGGTCACCCCCCTCTGCTTTTGGCCTTCAAGAAAACACCTAAGCCACTGAAAATCCGCTGGATTTCAGTGGCTAAGAGGCCAAGCCATGGCCAATGCAAGAGCTCTAATGCATAGCCCTAATCATGGAGAGATGAAGCATGTATAAGGGGGAGATGACCCCAAACAAAAAATAGACCTTAATCAAACATGAAGATGATGTCAAAACAAGACTTTTTTCAGTTTAGGTCGAGGTCCAAAAAGGCTTACAAATAAGGCTAATGTATCATGCAAAAACAGCCCTAAAAGAGAGATTGGACAAACAGGGTAGTAAAAGGGCTCAAACAGCAAAGAGCCCCTCAACAAAGTTGAAGAGGGGCTCAAAACAAGATACCTTACAGTTTATGGCAAATCTCAAATATGCTCACAAGTAAGGCTAAAATATGATGCAAAAATAGCCCTAAAAGAGAGATAAAGGGAAAGGGGCAGTAGATGACCTCAAACAGTGAAGAGCCTTTCAACAAAGTTGAAGAGGGGCTCAAAATAAGATACTTTACAGTTTGGCTCGAAGCCTAGAAATGCTCACAAACAAGGCTAATATATCATGCAAGATAAGGGCCAAAAGGAGGGATAAAGCACAAAGGGTGGGTAGATGGCCTCAAACAAGAAAAAGTTATTGATCAAACATGGAGATGAGCTCAAAATAAGACCATTTTCAGTTCAGGTCGAAGCCCAAAAATGCAAGCAAGAGGAGCTAAGATATAGAGCAAAGATATGCAAAAATAGGGAAAATAGGAGCTTACCCTTGTAGAACCAAACTTCAGCAGCTTTTGGACCAAGTTAGTGAGCTTTCAACCTCTAAAAATCAAGTCCAAGGGGCTGGAATGGATGATGGAGGTGGTAGGCTATGGGTTGGTGTGTAAATGGTGCAAGGTCAAGGACTTTAGAGCTTAGAAGAGAGAGCTATGGAGGGAGATGGGGGTGAGCCTTGGCTGATTTTTCTAACCCTTAGAAATGGAGGGGAGAGGCTGGCTTTATAGAGGAGAAGGAGGCCAAGGGAAAAGGGGGGAAAAACAAATTCAAATTTCCCCCCAAAAGGGCAGACCCTCGGGCAGGGGTCTGGTGCAAAACAGCTGGCACAGCTGGAATGCACCAGGAGAGAAAAGTTTGGCCGGCCAGGTTCAAGAGGTTCAGGTGGTCGGCCGGCCACCTCCCCTGACCGGCCGGCCAGGTGCAAAAGGTCCAAGAAAAATTAGTGGCCGGCCACCCCAAAAAAGTGGCCTTCCATGTGTGTACAACACAGCTGTATGGTCAAAACCCAGAAAATGTAACCTAGGAGAGAGAAAAACCAACTTTTTAGAGGGGTTCAAAAGGGTCAAGAACAATTGATGGCCGGTCTATCCATATTGGTGGCCTCCCAGGTGTGTACAACACAATGGTGTGGTGGAAAGTCAGAAAAAGTGGCCTGGGAATGGAAAAAGTCAGCTTTCTAGTGAAGAAAACGGGCGATGAAGAAATAAAGCTGGTTTTTAGAACAATTGCTGGCCTCCCACCTTCCTACAACCTCTCTAACAATGAAAATAAGGTCTCCGCCAAAAATGAACCCAAACCGAAACAAAACGAAGGTTCGGGGGCCGAGACGCGCGGCCCGAGACCCTGAAAACTGACTATTAAGCACCGGAGGTGGCGTTCGACCACGAAGTTGGTCTCTCGGGCCACAGTGTCCCTCAAAAGGGAGGAAACAAGGTGTATGCCAAAAACCGGAGCAAACGGAGGTGGTTAAGCGGTCCCGAACCGAAGCACACGGCCGATGGCTCCGAAAATCGAGAACCGGGCTCCAAACGGGAAAAATGGCCTACGACCGCGAAACGTAGCCTACGGCCACTGAGAGATGATCTACGAGACCTCTCCCTCCCTTCAGGAAGAGAAAACGGAGAAAACGGGACCTGGTTCGCAAACCGAGACAAAGCACAAAAGAGTCCGGAGGCAAGGCTCGCAGCCGAGACTCCACAACTTCAGAACGAGCACAATATGCAGCATCACCGAGCGCTCAGTTAGTGACGTCTGAGTCTTAAGGTCGGTCAAAAATGGGGTGTCTACAGACACCTGATTCCCGATTCGTACCGGCCGATACTACCGATACCAATACTCCGCGATCGATACCGTTATGTTACCCGATACCGCGATTTAGAACTATGATCTCAATTAGCCGCAATACAACCAACAGAAGGGAAAGAGGTCTCCAACTTCACTTCCCCATACAAAAGATTACTCCAAAAGCAAATCATGTTCGCACTCCCGGTAACTCATCAAGTGTGGCTCAAAAACACAATCCACTAATAGCTAGTTTCTGATCATGTCAATACATTAACATGCTTTTTAGTTTGACACCTGGCAATGTGATTAATGAGCGCAACATTTTGTCCCCTAAGTAATTAAAAGTTACTCAAACCATAATATAGAGTTCATGTAAGTTAAGACTCCCTGTCTTGTAATATTCCTTTTTGTCCTTCTTTAATTTCAAAAACAAAGATTCAATTGAGAAAAATAATGGAAATAAAAAAAACAATGATCAACTAATATCTCCTAAAAAACTATGAATGGTTAAAGACCTTTATTTGTAACATTTCAACTTGCTAACAAGAAGAATCAAATTTCATCATCATTCAATATGGTGATGAAAGCAACTATTATGACACAGACAAATTCTTACTTGTTCGTATGTGTGTGTGATTAAACTGGAATGGAAAAAGAAATGGAAGAGTGAAAGAGAAAAAAATAAAAAATAAAAAATAAAAACTATCATAAGGCTGGCATGGTCCCATTTGGTAAATCTGATTGGTAGCTTAGAAAAAACATCCCAAACCCAGCTTTAAAAAAAGTTAGCTTTTGAGCTTATTTTGAGAATTTAATTAGCAAACAGTAGGTCTAGCCAAAGTAGAACAGCCCACAGCAAACTTTTTTGAACTTAAGCTAAAAAAGTTGTTTACAAGTTTCACCAGACCGGGCCTTAGTAGTACAAAATTTAATCGTGTGACAAAACAATACTCGCAATGCTCACTACTCCCATGTTGGTAACAGGAAACCCGCATGCAATTGGAACCCACATGCGGGAGCAGGGAAACCACATGCAATTGGGAGAGCAGAGGCTAAGGCAACATTTAACCCAGTGACAAAGAACACTGCTATCAAGGCCTCGGAAGCATACAACATTGTTTTCTCAGCATTGCAATAATAAAAAAAGAAGCATAACAAATAGGTTGGTAGAGATGGATAACTCATAAATTTCAAGAATGACAAGGAGAACACATAATAATAAGAAGTTGATTAGTGAAACATTAAAATATTCTGCATTTGTTAGATCTTAGGCACCTGGCTCATAAAAGGAAAATACATACTTCCAAAGTAGAACTAAACAGTATCTTAACTAATTCAAAAGATATATGAAGAGAATGATTATGACAGCAAGCAAACAACTGAAAATCAAAACAAAAAAACACATCAAGGGGGAAAAAGAAGAAAATAAGATAAAAGCAAAGGTACATAGTTGTGTGCATTTATGCGTAACATCTGGTTATTTGCAACTTTCTACTAGTCCAAAAAAATCTGATTATTTTTATATAAACACTATTAGGATTGATGGCTAGGTCGAATATATTCAATATCAAAGGTTCGAAGCTTCACTTGTGCTAATAATCGACAAATTTGTCATAAGTTATGGACAATATAAAAATTTAGTACAATATTTTGAAGATTATTTTGTATCCATTAGCTTTCACTTTCTAAGAAGACCTAGAACTACACAATGAGTCCTATTTCATTCAATTCATGTTCTCTGGCATATCCCCCTGATCCTTTATTTCTTTTTTTAAATTGCTAGTTCTGGCAAAGGGAAGCAGAAAGCTTAAGGCAACAGTTGAACTACTTGCAAGAAAGCCACAGGTATAATCATCTTTTTCTGGATCTTATTTTCAGTGAGTAGGTACAATCATTTGATATATGATCACTTGATCAATGACCATATATCAATAAAATTGGTGAGAATGTATTAAATTGCTTTGCCAAAGATAAAATCAGTATATGCATATCATGACATTTCAACATGTCTCAGTATCAAACCACATTATTCTTAGTTACAGCATGACATGGTGTAGCTTTAGAAAAACTGGAATACTACAAACCACATTATTCTTAGTTACAACATGATGTGGGGCTGCTTAAGTCTGCTTGCTTTCAACAGTACTAGCTTGCAGGAGTTTGAGAAAAAAGGGCTTCTAGAATTTTAGACAGCAAGTACTTGCAGGTTTTGGTAATAGATTAAAGCTATTAGGTAGGGGAAAGAGTTAGGCTCATAGTTACCAAAAAACACTAATACCCTAGCAATCTACCTTTTGAAATGCGTGTTCCTAGACATGATACACTTCCATTCCAAAATACTATATTTTGGTTATATAATAGCTTGAAAATATCTAAAGGAAAGGAGCCAAAACACATCAATATGTCGAAAAATAAACTTCTTGTTAGTAATTTGGGAGTTACTACAATAAGTTCATGCATGTAATGGTGTTAGGGTGTGTTAAGAGACATTGAGTAAAGTTAGGAACACTAACTAGTGTACCAACTAACACACCAAGTAGATACAATATTAGGTGAGACCCATGTTAAGTGGTGAAACTCACATGTATGTCTTATTGTCTTAGTTGGTGTACTAATTAGTGTTTGTTTGTTTGTTTGTTGTTTGTTTGTTTTTTTTTTTTTTTTTTTTGATCGGCAAAAAAATCTTTATTGATGGAAACAAACAAAGTGAAAGGTTACATCAATAAAGAGGAGCTCAGAGCTAGGAGAAGCTCAAAGCTCCAGTTGGTGAGAAACCAACAAGAAGAGAAAACAAAAAAAAAAAAGAAACAAACAACCAAATAAAACCTGAACCAGCCCAACAGATCCGCAGATCATCACCAATTCAGCAAGACAAAACAAACATTTTGCTCCGCAAGGTTCTCATAACCAAAATCACCTATGAACAACTCCGAAGATGGCTGGAGTGTTTAAATTAACCACAGAATCAGCAGCAGCAGTCGAGTAGATCACTACCAGCCAGAACAACAGATCACCAACAACAGATCAGAAGCAGAACAACAGATCACCAACAGATCACTACCAGGATGGGCTAACAACAAATAACACTACCATCAACAGATCACTACCAACAGATTGCAGTTCACTGACAGATTAGATCAGTAACAGAACAACCAGTGGGATAACATCAGCAAATGAAGACAGAAAATTACCAAGAATGCTGCAACTGATGCTCAACAACACAGAGATAGAATTCTTTTAAACTTAATAGCATAGCTTGGTTTGTCTCCAATTGAGAACCACGTCCTCGACTGTGAAGGGGAAATCCTTAATAGAAACTTTAAGCCAAAGAGCTAATCTGATCTTAATAAGTTCCCACAATTCTGCAGAATTAGGATGAGCATCTCTAAAAACACACTCATTTCTAAGCCTCCAAAGGGACCAGAGGACTACCAGTGGGATCGCTCCCCAAAATATCCTGAGTGGGTGCTTGAATTTATCCCCCATCCACCAACTGAACAGAGCTGCTACAGATTGTGGGATACACCAACAGAGCCCCCATTCATATAACACAGATGACCAAATGGTCCAAGAGAAGTGACAATGAAGCAAAACATGAGAAACAGATTCAGGGGCCAATTTGCAGAGAGGACATAAAGGAGAAACATTGCTGCCTAGGATACCAATATCGAGCAGAAACACCGCTGTTTTAACTCTGTTTTTCCATGCTAACCATCCGAAGAAATGTACTTTGGGAGGTAAGATATTGGTCCAAATGAACTTGCTGATGTTGAGATGTGGCCCAAGGAGAGAATTACAAAGAGAATATAAGGAAGACACGGAGAAAACACAAGAACCTGAGGCCGCAGAAGACCACACCAGGCTATCAGCACTGTTGAGGCTCAAGGGGGGGTGCAAAAGATAACATTATAATCAACCTAGCTTCAATGGCCTCTTCCCAGGCATACAGGATTCTTCTATATGGAAAGTTCCAATCTGTAGAGCTGGTTTTCCTGGCATAGAATTGTTGAAGAGAACCATTCTTATCAACAGACAGGTTGAAGAGAGAGGGGAACTCATCCTTAAGATAGGCAGATCCACACCACTTGTCATGCCAAAATCTGATACGACTACCATCCCCAACTTTGATTTGGCAATTTCCCAAGAAGAGTGAAACGTATGTGAACTATGGACTCCTATAAAAGAGATGTCCTTCCATACCCTAGAGTACTTGTAGGAGGATTGCATAGGAGGATGCCAACACTGAACCTCAATTTTATGCTTACTGCAAATAACTTTCCTCCATAATGCTGAGATTTGATTTCCAAATTTCCACCACCATTTTAGAAGCAAGCATGCTTTAACATCCCTAATCCTTCTGATGCCCAAGCCCCCTTGGGCAACACTCTTTGTAACCTCAATCCATTTTACCAAATGAACTTTTCTTTTTAAGCCATCACCACCCCACAAGAAAGCAACCTCAATCTTTTCAATTTCACGGGCCACACCTTCAGGCATCTTGAATAGGGAAAGATAGTACACAGGGAGACTCGAAAGGACAGAGTTGGTCAAGGTTAACCTCCCAGCAAAGGACAGCATTTTCCTCTTCCAGCCTGAAAGCCTAGATCCAATATTATCAAGCACAGGCTTCCAGGTTGATTTTCTACCCGGGTTGGCTCCTAAAGGTAGCCCCAAAAATTTCAGTGGCAAGCTTTGCACCTTACAGTTCAAGAGTCTGGCAATGGCATTTAGAGACTCATCATTCACACCTACACCACATACAACACTCTTATAATAATTTATTCTAAGCCCCGAAAGGACTTCAAAGCATCGAAGGAGTCTTTTGACAATCACCACCTGGTCCATATCAGTCTCGCAGAAGAAAATTGAGTCATCAGCAAATTGAAGGTGAGATAAAAGAACCTCATTAACCCCAACCGAGACACCATGAAGGATGCCAAGATTTAGTACTCTATTCAGGAGAATATTAAGCCCCTCGGCCACTATATTGAAGAGGAAGGGTGACAATGGGTCACCTTGACAGAGTCCTCTTTGCGAAGAGAACTCATTAGTTGGTGAACCATTGACTAAGATGGAAATTCTGGATGTAGATACGCAGGTTTTTATCCAAGAGATCCATTTAGCCCCAAAACCAAAGCTGGACATCAAAGAGAACAGGAACTCCCAGTTTACTGAATCAAAAGCTTTCTCAAAATCTAGCTTGATGATCAACCCTTGTTACTTAGCCTTCTTCCAACCATCTACTACTTCATTAGCAATAAACACCCCATCAAGGATATTCTTTCCCCCTATGAAAGCAGTCTGAGTATCACCAATAATGGAGGGCATCACGGACTTCATTCTGTGCGAGAGAACCTTTGCTAAAATCTTGTATATAGAACCCACCAGGCTAATGGGTCAGTAATCAGACAGATTAATGGGATTAGAAGTCTTGGGGATAAGTGTAATGAAGGAGCTGTTGATTCCATAGGTAAGTCTGCTGTGGTTGTGAAAATCTTGGAAGAATTGCATGATCACTTGTTTCATTATTCTCCAAAACTTCTGATAGCATAGGAGGTTAAACCCATCTGGTCTGGGAGCCTTGTTGCTATTACTCTCTTTAATGGCAGCCCATACCTCTGCTTCAGTGAAATCTGATACAAGATGATGGGAGATAGTGTCCTCAATTAATCTGAATTCCCCTCCTAATACGGGCCTCTTGACCCAACATTCCTTGAAGTGTTTCTTGAAATGAAGGAACACTTCATGTTTAACTCTGCTCGGTTCCTCTAAAGACACACCATTTACTGAGATGGAATTTATCATGTTCCTATTATGTCTGGTACTTGCAACAGCATAAAAGAACCTAGTATTTTTGTCCCCCTGCAAAGACCAGTTCATTCGGGATTGTTGATGCCATAACCACTCCACCTTCCTATAGAGTTTCCACACTTCACATCTTGCTTCTCTTCTTCGAACCATTTCTGATTGAAGCAGTACTCTTTCCTCTGCTATTCTGTCAAAGGCATGCAATTCCTCCTCTGTTGCCTTGAGTTTAGTGGTAATATTACCAAACACTTCAGTGTTCCAAACCTTTAACTCCATCTTCAGATGCTTGAATTTTTGCTGGATTATGAAGCCTGCCCAACCAGTAACAGTCAAGTTCTCCCAGCAAGAAATGAAAAAATAGGAGAAATTGGGGTGCAAGGTCCAAGCATTAATAAACCTGAAGGGCTTAGGGCCCCAATCTCTTTCATCTTCCATCATCAATAGAGGGCAATGATCTGATATTCACCTAGGCAGGCCCCAAAGCTTCATTTTGAAGTGGACCAACCATTCTGGACTGAGCATTGTTCTGTTAATTCTACTCCATTTCTGGACCTCCTGAGAGTTACACCAAGTGTAAGACTAACCAAGAAGGGGCAGGTCACTCAATTCGCATTTGTCTATATACTCATTAAGATGGCGCATTCCCCTATCTCTTCTGACACATCCAACTCTCTCACCTATGTGCCTTATTTCATTAAGATCACCAGCCAAGCACCAAGGGCTAGGGAAGGAGTCCTTGAGCTTAATAATGGAATTCCAAAGAGTGGAACGACTACTAACATCATTAGGAGCATATATATTTAGAATAACACAATCAAAAGATTGTAGAGTGTACCTGAGAGGAGAATAAACCTCCGGCTGCAGCAGCTCCCAATTAGTTGGAAAACATCCGAATCCCAAATGCAGAGGAGCCCTCCTACAGTACCAACAGGGTCTACTGACACAAACTCCATTTTCCTATTTCCCCAAAGCCCACGAGCAACAAACTCTGAAACTATTACTTTCTTAGTTTCTTGAATGAAAGCAACATCAATATGTCTATCTCTCAGAAGACGTTTGATTCTACCCCTCTTTTCAGGCTTACCAATGCCTCTTACATTCCAAGAGAGAAGCTTCATAGAGACCAGATGATGCACTGTGAGGCCCCCCGGACACAGCAATCACAGCTTTGCCGAGCCCACTTCATTGATTCTCTCTTTATCATTAAGTTCAAGATCAATAATTTTGTCCAGCACAGCAACTTCTTTACCCTTAAAATTAATACCAAGCTGCTCCCCCAACTTAATGGTTGCTTTAGCTTCTTTAAGGAGGAAGCTACTTGAGCTAGATTTTCCCTCAAACAAATCTGATTGAGCAAGGGCAGCAGCAGCAGATCTGAGGATAACAGACCCGGATGAATGTTTAATAATGGTTGCAGCTTTGTGACCATAAAGCCTAGCAAAACGGGAGAAACCCTCCACATGAGCCTTCTTCTTCCCAGATTTTTAACCTTCCGAAAGGGATTAAGGGTGAAGGAAGATGATCTATCGAGGCTTTGATCCTGAAGACCCAGAGTGCCCAATGAAGATGGGCCAGCAGTAACATGTGGTCCTGAGATTGGAGCATGACAACTAGTAGGCCTAGTGGCTGGGAATTCAGGTGGCTTAAGAATAGTTGGGCCTTGAACTCTTTGCAAACTATGTGGTTGGAATAGATCCACCTCAAGAGAAATACCAAGCCCAAAATCTTCTTTCGATCCACTTAGACTTTTGTTGAATCCAGAAGATAAAACTTCCTCAGCACTCCTCAGTGGGTCTACGAAGTTTTTTGGGTAGGGTGCTAGCTCCCCCATCATTGCCACCTTCGCTCCTACTGCACTAGCATGGCTGAGCTTCCCATCACACAAAGTCTCCTCAACCTCTGTGTCCACCAACTCCCCACTGTAACTGGTTAAGTCCCTTCCTGAATGCTTCCTCATTGGGACCAAGAACAACCACACCAGCTACGTTCTCACCTAGCTGCCTATCGTAACAGGTCTCTTCAACCACTGTATCCTCCTTCTCACCACTATTGCACTGTGTGAGCCTCCGATCACTTGAGTGATCGTACCCATGTGCCACTGCAGCATCATCAACCTTCTCCACGCCAAACTTCTGCGGAAAATTAATAGCCCCCACTCCTACAATGGAGCTGCAGTCATCATGCTCAGTGTGTGAGCTGATAGAAAACTCAACTGGGTTGACCAAGTGATCCTCATACACAAGGATAGGATGGAGTATGCCCTTGCACTCCAAATTTATTGTTGAAGAGATGAGCTCCATGCAGGATGTAACCACTTTAATTCTGGTGTAGGAGAAGGACTTAGGTTGATTAATATCACCCTCTAAGCTAAGAACTGACCCCCGCAAGCTTCCAATGTTGTTTAGTGTGCTTCTATTCCAGAGGTTAAGGGGTATGCCATAACACCTTAACCACACACATCTCTCCTGCTAAATTTGAAGACCTGGCTGCCATTCTAATACAAACTGGCTCCAGTCTTTAAACTACTCCTTCATATTGTGGATGTTAGATTGCAGCTCCTCATGGGAATTAAAAGTCACGACTACATCACGACCTCCCCTCTTTCTGACCACAGCCTGCAGTATCCCATTCTCCTTAAGGGCCTCTTTGATACTATTTGCAGAATAATCCATATTAAGTCTGATTATAACACTGTCATAGAGCCATCCATGGCCATCTTCGTTTGCTTTGATGGTCGTACAAGCTTTCCCATTGAGTTTGCCCCCTTTTAGTACCTCTGCGAACGTTCTAGAGCCAACAAATGGTATTTGACCCTGTTGTGGTTGTTTCAAAAGCACCTCTATTGTTCTGAACTCGCCTCTGGCTTTGTACATCCCTGTTACTCCTATCGTAAGAAGCCATGTTGACTGCGAGAACCTTATCATCCACCAAGAGACCATTTGCTTTCTGAATAGCAATGTTTGATGCAACAGGACAATCGAATCTCACAAAACCAAATTTGGAGTTTGACACTCTTCTCCTTTTGAAAGGGATAAAAACATCTCTCACAATGCCAAACTTGGAGAACAGCTTGAGCAGGGATTTAGCATCCATGGAACTAGGAAGGTTGTCCACGAATATTGTGTGTAGGCCGCACTTTACTTCCTTTCCCCAAGCTCCACCTCCTCGCTGTTGCTTCACAACAGGGATCCAACCTCCTTTACCGTTGGATGGTCGGCCGTTGCAGTACATTTGAAGGGGCGAAAAAATTTCCTCTTTCTGTCTCAAATTATCTTCTTCTTCGAGCTCGGACCTTGTTAACTGAGGATTCAAGCTGTCGTTCAAGCTCCAATTATGCATCATCTTGAAGCCAATTAATGAACCATTGTTCTTTTGCGCAATAATTTCTTCACAACAAGGTACTAAACCAGTACATATGTAGAAGAATTCTTACTTCAAAGTGCCTTGTAACTCCTCGATAGGTTGATGCTCCACTACTAATTAGTGTTTGTAGCACTACTCAGAGACATTAGTGATATGCTAATGTTTTAGTGGTTACAAGTGGAGAAAGTGGGTAACAATTTTAGTGTGTGAGTTACACATTAGCATCTTATATATAGCCATGTAATCTACCTATTGAAAGAGATTGTAATGAGAGTGAATGAATGAGTTGATTGAGTGAATGAATTGAGTTAGCCATTTTGAAGTATGCAGGAATAGTTTTTCTTCTCCAATTCTCTTCCTTTTGAGTGATTGTTGTATGGCTTTTTTTATTTCCAACATAATACACTACAAAAAAAAACACTTTTGGCGACTAAATTTTTAGTCGCCAAAAGTCCTGTTTTAGTCGCCAAAGGTCGAATTTCCACTTTCCCCGACAAAAACTTTTAGTCGCCGGTGTTGTCGCCAATAAATCGTCGCGGATACCTTTGGCGACTAAAAACCTGTTAGTCGGCAATATTGAATGTCTTCAGCGACGAAATAATTAGTCGCCAAATGCAATTCCATTTTTGGAAATTACACATTTCGCGACTAAACGTTTAGTCGCCAATACTATTTTTTTTTTTTTATTTAATCATTTGCCGACTAAACTTGTTGTCGCCAAAACCTATACCTTTCGGCGACTAAACTCTTTAGTCGCCAAAAGCATTTTTGAAAAAAAAAAAAAATTCCCTTTCTACCTGAGGACCCCTCCCATGTTTCGAACCTAAGACGTCCATGTTCCAAACCATCCCCGCACAGTGCCCTCCACTATGCCACTGAACCATCACATGAAAATAGTTACAACTTATATTATTTATATATTACTTTGACCGGTATTAATGCAAAACTATATATATAAATATAATTATATATATTCAATATAATTTATGTAAAAAAAAAAATTATTTCCTAAAAAAAAATTTAGCTCACTTTTGGCGACTAAATAATAGATTTAGTCGCCAATTCTACGATTTTGGGCTACTAAAAAATTTTCAATCGCTAAAAACATATGTTCCGCATAAAAACCTCACTTTTGGCGACTAAACCTATTTTCAGTCGCCAAAAACATCCCCTTTTGGCTACTAAAGTGAATTTTAGTCGCCAATTGACCGTTTTCAGCTACTAATTTTTTTTAGTAGCGAAAAATCTTGACCTTCAGCGACCAAAGTGCTTTTTAGTCGCCAAAACAGGTACAATCAGCGACCAAAGTGGTTTTAGTCGCCTAAACCTTAACGTTTGGCTACTAAACGGTTTTAGTCGCCAAAAACCATAACCTTTGGCTACTAAAAATTTTTTGTCGCCAAAACCCCTAATTTGGCGACTAAACTGCCTTTTAGTCGCTAAAACCATTGCATTCGGCGACCAAAATTATTTAGTCGGCAAAAGTGACCAATTTTGGCGACTAAATCCATTTTAGTCGCCACCAAATGTACTACTTTCAGCGACGAAAATTACTATTTTAGTCGCCAATAGTGTTTTTTGTTGTAGTGATAGCTCAACTTATATAGAAGACACACATAAAATATTGTTTACATACTTAATTTGACTATAAGAAAACTACAAAATTATGTAAAATGCATTTTATGTTCCATTAAATGTCTAATCATTAGATAAAAATCAGTCTCACATTTGGAGTAGCTTAATACATAGCAATAATATGACCTATACAAGCCTACCCTTTGCATACCATATTAATATGGTGTACCACATTCCTATTCATTGTACAAAACCGATCCACATTGCAAATAATATTGCTTAAAAAACTATTTCTTCACAATTATCATACTACTTAACTTGTTGGGAGAAGATAACATTAAGTTAAGTAAGAAAATATAATAAACCTTAGTTGCAAGAAACGGGGGCAGGGGTGGGGCAAGGAGCCCTATAAAGTAAGGGGCCCAATTCTAGATCCAAAGCAGCAGCAGCCACCAAAGAAGGAGCTGCTTATGACTTTGAAGCAGTAGGATATGCCTTTTCTTTCCTTTATGTACTTCGGGAGCTAGGAGTGGGGAGGAATCCAAGCAGTAGAACCAAATCAATTGACATCGGGGATGGAACATAACCTGACTCGGAGAGCGGGGGAGCGAGGACATATAGAAGTTTGTAAGGTTGGGAACACCTATTAGAGCGTGCATATATTTTATATATTTAATATATAAATATATTCTAATAATTATTTTTTCTACTTATAAGATGTGTTAAAATATGAATAAATATTTGAGACTGATATAAACCACAAATTGTCTTTGTCAAGTATAATTAAATATTATATAAATAGAAAGTACTATAATAAGTTTACGTTGTTTTTCTTTTGTTTCTTTGACATTTACAAAGTTCAGAGTTTCTATCTCAGTTGGGAGTGAGTTTTTTCCTTGACGGGAGAAAGTTTCTACTTTGGAGCATAGAAATGCATTTCTTAGTAAGAAACTTTACCCAAGTAGGAGTTTCCTGCTACTAAGCAATAAACATTAAAACAATGCCATTTATAAGGTATGAACTTCAAAATTAGCTAGCACTTGAAAGTGGTTGACTTCAGAATTAGCTAGAACTTGCAAGTGGTTAACTTCAGACTTTATCCTTTGTACACAAGCCAGAGAAAAGATGATGCAGCTAAGTATAAAGTGCTCTCTTGTACATTACAAAATAAAATATTTTCTGTATAACCATTTGAGGACACACCTACACTTCAATGTGATAAAAATTTCAGGCAATTGATGGGAGAAGAACTTTCTGGTTTGAGTGTCAAAGATCTGGAAAATCTGGAAAGCCAATTGGAAACAAGCTTGAAGTGTATCCGGGCAAAAAAGGTACAAAAAATTAGCTACTGTGCAGTTTGTTATTTGGTGATATTCATGTCACATAATGTGAAGCATATGTATGATCCTTACTATGGTTTTTGACTTCTACAGGACCAAATTTTAACTGATGAAATAAAAGAAGTAAACCACCAGGTCTTCTCAAAATTTGCCCACAATGAGTACCAATTTCTGTTCAGGGGAAGATTTTATTTTGGAGTATCTAACTTTAAATTGTTCAACTGCAGGGAGTTATTATTCATCAAGAAAATATGAAATTGTTTAAAGAGATAAACACCCTGCGAACAGAAAATGCAGAATTGCAAAAGAAGGTAATGACTATTTGTATTAACTTCAAATGTCAATTTAAATTGAAGAACTCGCAAACCTTATTTCATCTACAAATCCATCCAATGTGAAAGTTGTTCTCTAAGCCTAAAAGGTTTGTGTTTCAGGTTTATGGAGCAAAGGACAAAAATGACATAAATAGAAGTTCTCATGAACCACACGATTCCAGTAATGGATATGACTTACATATACCTACTTGTCTCCAGCTATGCCAACCACAGCAAAAAGACAGTGAAACACCGGAAAAAGCAGCAGATCTAGGGTAACCATTCTCCTAAGTATTCTAAATAATTTAAACTGAAACTAACAGTACATGACCATATTAATTTAACATTGACTCTGTCACATGTCCTTCCAAATCACAGCAGATTACAACTACAATAACAAAGCAAGCGGGAACAAGGTGTTTGGCCTAGCAGATAGGAACCTTGGTGGGCAGTTGGGGGTTCGACGATCCCACGCCCCTCTCCTCTCCCCTTAAGATATATATATATATATATATGATGTTCTTTCCGTATCCAGGAAAAAAATGCAAGCAAAGACGACTGTGGAGATGATAGTCAATTCCATTAATGACTTGCCCCAGAGTGACAAAAATTATTGTTTATCATCAACCTCCTGTCTGTAAGATAGTGGAAAAGAGACATTCAGCATAAACACCATCAGATTTGGTAAGATAAGATACTCGAAATAAACTTTAGGATTTCTGTGATATGATCAACCACCCACTTTATTTATGTAACATTTGGAAATAGTAAAAATTATTTCATGGGCCACATAGTATTTTAGATGTCCTCAATATCTTTGTTATCAAGATTTATCAAACAAACCCAGTAGTTGACTTCTATGATAAGGATATAGAAAAATTCTCTCCACACATTCCAACATTAGCATCAATGGCATCTCAATTTGAGCAGTAGAGTCTCAAATTCTTCCACAGGGGCGTGAAAAGCACATAATCCAATTTATGGAGAACAATTAACAGATTTTAAGCTACAAATTTTGACAATAATCCCACTTAATGATTATGGTGTGCACAAATTCATCAACAGATATAGTTGTAATGTAGATGCATAAGCACACAACCATGCAGGAACATTACTAATTGACACAAAGACGCACAATGAACCATAAATGTATATACTATACATTACATTATAAGTCGACAAATAAATATGAATAACAATTGTCATGTATTAAAACACGCCACTTTAACTTGCCCATATTCAAGGAACAGTATGATCACATAAACATTGGACCTATTGATGTGGTACTTAACATGTTCCACCCTAGCCCAATATAAATAAACGGTGACAATCGACCTTTCTTCACAAACAAATGACTTATTCAAAAGAAGGTTATCAGATCCTTCTGTCTATCAGAGGTTAAAATACTGTACATTTTCTCTAGTATGTGTAGGTTGTAAGTTAACAAAAGAGAAGGTATCTAACCTTCAAGATTTTCACAACATGTGCATGTCATATACGTCAAATTGCCAGAATATATAAAGACATCATCTTCAACTGATTTTCATTGGTTTAACATGTCATACAATGATAAAAACATATCATCATTCACAAGCAAAGTTTAGTACCTTGACACATTTGCAAAGCCAATTCTTCACACTGAGATTAACAATTATTCTTTATACCATCTCAACAAACAATTAATTTCTTTAGTTTTTCATAGTTTGGCAAACCTAACCTTTTTTCTTACTCTTTGACCATTAATTTAGCAACTAGAAATCTTGCAACCAATTTTCTTAACATCCAGTCTAGCAACCTGTCACCCACTAATCAAGCCAATTCAGAGCTATTTATCTGCAAATGCCATAAAATTCTCACACCCTCTAGACCCTTAATCTATGGTCTTTCCACAAGCAAACCCCTGCATAAACCTATTTATGGGTGATATTGTTGCAAGTCTCATAGAGCTATTGCATGGCACTAAGAAAATGTTTGACAACTAAATTAAGTGCTCGGGTTAGCAGTTTTTCAAATGTATGTTTTATTATGTGTGTTTTAATAACGCACAACCAGTTACCACTTGAATTTGAAATTCACCGTCAAAGATGCTTTGACTTATCATTGAATGCTAAACATGGTTACTGAGTAGCAGTTTATATTTTAATCACTATGGACAAACTCATCATTAAATTTTCAACATTAGTATTCAGCTACTTAAATCTTCAGGACCACTGATTCAACAATAAAACGAATATCTTCATTTACTTCAGATTATGATTATGTATTAGGGAAACAGGGTCATGGAGGAGTTCAACTACTAGCTTTTTCACAGAACAATCAAATTGATTTGAGGAGTGCTATTAGCATTAGATTATATCATAGTTTTATTTCGCCAAATATAATGGTAAGATATAACTCTTCATTTTTTTTTCGTACAAGATTTTTTTTTCAAACATGGAACTAATTACAAGTGTCCAACTAGGTGGCAACAAAACAGAGACAAAAATCCACTAACATCTAGCTCTTTTTTTAATTTGTCACCTTTAAACGAATATATACCTTTCTCTTTTCCTTTTTTTTTTTTTTCAATCCCATTACAAACTGATGGGATTATATTTTATAGCCCTCACAAATGTCAGTTCCTTGAAAAGAGATCCAACAATGATGGATATACCATCATTGAACCCAACCCCCTATTTGATTGTGGAATTAAGAGAGGATAAGTGTGGATCAGATAATCAGGAGTGATTATCTAGTATTCCGGAAACACCACATGGCTATGCACCCATCCACTAATATGGGCACGCAATCACTTTTGAGAAAAAATAAGAATAACTCGAACACATGGCCATTAATAACACGGTTATCAGAATCCCGATCCGAATCATCTTAAGATCCAATGACTCTAGTTGGACAAATGATTTGGATTGCACTAGAATCTTAAATTCAATAGGATCTTAAAATGATTATGATCTTAGTTATAAAATCGTGTAGAATTCTACTACGATCTTGATCCTATTATAAAAAATTTATTTATTTATTGTATATGTATATATACATGTATATTTATAAAAAAAAAAAATTGACTATAAACTGTTTCTCCAAACATCTCATGTAATTTATGTTAACATAAAACCTTGGCCTAATAACCTTGAGGTTATAGGTTCAAGTCTCAGAATAACTACTTTGTGTACTATGTCAAAGATTAGGTATATACCCAATCTTTTTTCTCTCAAATACACATTAATGTGTGCTAATTAGGCGTTATTTTTTTTTATAAAAAATACATTATATCAAATTTATCATTTTTCTTTAATGATTTTTAGATTGTTTAAGATACATTATCATTATAGATAATTTCTCGATTATATTAAATTGAAAATATAACCTTTTGATCTTAGATCCAATCCACAAGTTTCTCTCAACAATCCTAACTAAAATTTCGATTTTAACAACCTTCATTAATAATTGAATGCCACTTGAATTCCTAACCCTGATAAGTTTTTGACAGGAGGACCCCACATGTTAAGCTATTTAATGTTTGCTTTCTAGATTTCCAATCTTGAGATAAATCTTTATTTCCCATATGAGGGATTAAATAGTGGATAACTAGTATCACCTCCACTGTGGGATTGTCCGGATTTTAAGCCCTCCAAATTATTTCAATTTTTCATCATCCATAAAAAATTTAAAAAAAAAAAAAAAATCTCTCTCCTAATAAAATATTTATCTAACTATAACTAATCATATCTACACATTTAATCTCATCTATTATCCCATAATATTACTTATCCTGCCTAACCCTAATCCTAACCCTAACCACAATTCCGTGGTATCCAATCTCCTAAATTAATCTGGCAATCAAACAAGATTAACATAGGATTCACAAAGAGCAACAAACTCATAAAATTAATGGGCATCTCATATTTTAAAGCAAATTGCTTCTGTGATAGTGTTGCAAACAATAAAAAAATCACGCAACTAAAAAAACATTGAACAGAGTTACATATATTAAAATATATATATATATATATAGCAAACAAATAATAATATAAAAAAATCAAAAAAAAAAAAAATGCATAATCATACCTGGTGAGGGTAGAATCTCAAGATGCTTGAACATTTTTCAAAAAGGCTTTTGGTGATGTGATCATTCGAAGAATGAACAAATGAGCGACGATTAGCTGTCATCCCCAATATTCGCTCACGTTCACGCCTCGTGATATATATATATATATATATATGTGCGCGCGTTACATGAGTATATGGAGCTGCATGAATTATGTTTGACTCGTTAAAATTAGGTTTAAAATAAATAATATTCAGGCCTCGTTTGGGAACAGGCTAATTTAGTAACTTTTTGACTATTTAGCTAAAAAGGTAAGTAAAAAAAACTTGTATATTTAGGATGATTTTTTGGCTAATTACGAAAAGATGTGCAAAAAGTAGAGTGAAAAGAGAATCTTTGACTTTGTGGTATGAGTTGTTGGCTTTTTGACTAATTAGTAAGTTTTTAGCTAATTGGCTAAAAAGGTAAGTCGTTTGATTTGAATTTTTTGGATTAAATTTTTTAAAAGTTGAGTTTTTTAATTTTCATATTCTTTTGTTTTTAGTGAATATTTTTTAAATTTTAAATTTTTTTTTTAATTTTTTTAGATATACCTTAGTTAGATGTATCTAAAAAGTAAAAAATTTATAAAAAAATATTTTAAAAAATTAATAAATACATAAAAATATAAAATATATATTGAATTCTTGTATTTTTTATATTTTTGGTATTTAGTGAATTTTTAAAAGATTTTTTTATAATTTTTTTACTTTTTAGGTGTATTTATGTTAGGTGTGTCTAAAAAGTAAAAAATTACTTAAAATATTAAAAAAATTCAATAAAAACTAAAAAATACAGAAAATAAAAAAGTAGAATTTTCTGATAAGTGTTTTCTGAAAAATGAAAACAAAGCAAGCTGATTTGTACTTTAGTTTTTAGGATTTTTTTTTTTTTCATTTTTGTGTTTTATATTTTAAATTTATTTTATTTTATTTTATTTATTTTTTAAAAAAATTATTTAAAATAACATATTTACAGTCACATGACATAAAAATATTTAAGGACTAAAGTAAAAAAGTAACTAAAAATAAAGCAGGTAAAGTGTAATTATCCTTTAAAATGAGGATGGATAAATATTAAATCAGGTCGGATTTACATCATATAGTAACAATATGTATGTATTCTTATCCCACATCAGCTTTAACATAATCATCTAAATCATTAAAAAAAAAAAAATTAATTTGTCTATTTAACTCAATAAATATGAATTATTATTATTATTATTTGTTTTTTTTTCTATTTTGAAGGGTTATTAAATTATTTAAAATATTTTAATAATTATTTAAAGTTAAAATATTAATCAAATTTAATTATAAAATAAATATGATCTAATAATTGCTTTAATTTAACATTAGAAAGAAATATGTCTTATGTTATTTTTGTAGTTTATTTATAACTAAATAATATAAAAATTAAAACTAATATTTTATAAATGAGCATGCCTGACCAGATAGAGCTAAAGTTGAGTTAAAAATTCTTTATTCTAACTTGAGTTTAAAAAATGAGCTCAAAATTTCAATCCACCTTAAGAGTTATTTGGGATGATCTAAATAAGTGTAATTTTTAACTTTTTATGAAATATGGACTGGGTATGGGTTGGGTTTGAAGTAATGTGATAGAGATGTAATATGACTTAAATAAGATAATGTGACTTAAATAGAATAATGACTTTTTAATTTTTTAATTTTTTTAGATTACGGTAAAAACAAGCCTTAACCTTGTGGGCTAAAAGAAAATTGTCAAATCCTAAAATTGTTAGACTGAATTAGGTTAGGTGGGTCATTGGCCTTATGACCACCCCTACTTTAATATGATGGGTGTAATAGGTAAATAAGTTAAATTTAACAATTTTTTTTTAAAATTTAAACCTCAACTTTCTTATAAGATAAAGGGGTTGCTGGACACCAGAATAGTTACATTAGTTATATGCAATGCTTTGTTAGTGTGTATAAAAAATGAAGAAAACTTTAAACAACTAAAAAAATTTAAAAAATGAAGAAAAGTTTGAACAACTAAAAAATTGAATAATATGAATATTCTAAACCTCCCTTAAGGTAGGATGTAGTATTTTTTTAAGGGAATACTCCATTGATTTTTAATGTTTATAATTTATGTCATTTTAATTCTTTCTACTATTTTGAATGTGTTAATTTAATCTCTAATAAATAGAATTTGTGTAAAAATAATCACGACATCTAAATTGGGTGATTTATCTGGGACGGATGTCTATAGTGTAATGGAGGTGACGGAAGTACGGACATTTTGGTAGAAATACTATAATATCACCAATTATATATATATATATATATATATATTTATTTATTTATTTATTTATTTATTGGGTTGTTATGAGGGGGAGGGGTTTAGTGTGTTAACATATGTCAAAAATATCTTTATTATAGTTAGCAAATATAGGGTCCGTTTGGCAAAATGGTTTGTGGCTAAAATAGTCACAAAAGACAAAATTGATTATTTTAGTCACAACAAATAAAACATCATATCTAATCCAGAATCATTACACTGTTCTCTCACAAAAAAAGTTAAAAAAGTCAAAAAGTCTTTCCCAAACCAAATTTTTTAGCCCAGGCTAAAATAGTCAAAAAAAACCAAAAAATCAGCCCCACTTTCTAAACCAACCCATAGACAAAATAGTCAAACACAAATTTTATACATTAGAAACTAAATCGCCACAATTAAAATATTAGAGACTAAATTGCTACTAGGCCTCGTTTGCAACAGGTCGGTTTAGCCAAAAAGTCAAAAAGTTACTAAAAAAGTCAAAAAGCCAACAATCTATACCAAAAAGTCAAAGATTCTCTTTTCTCTCTACTTTTTGCACATCTTTTCGTAAAAAGCCAAAAAGTCATCCCAAACATACTAATTTTTTTTAACTCATATTTTAGCCAAATAGCCAAAAAGTTACTAAATTAGTCTGTTCCCAAACGAAAACTTTAAGATTAACAATATAAATCTCACAAGTTACTATGACACATGGTACATACAAAAAATATATATATATATATATATATATTTTCTTATGGTCATGATAATCGAAATATGACTAAACTAGCAAGTGGATGGAAATATAATTAATAGAACTTCATTAACTATTAGACTGACTCAATGAAAAAAAAGAAAAGAGAGAGAGAGAGAGAGAGAGAGAGAGAGAGAGAGAGAATAAATTTTGGAATTTTTTACTTTGAATTTTTAAAAAAAGTTTTTGAATTTGCAAGAATAAGTATTATTTTGTTTTTGGTTATTTTTTTCAAAAATCTTTTAGGTCCGCTTAATTTAAACACATTAATACCAAATTTATTACAAAAATTTGTAAAAATAAAAATAAAAAAAATAAAAATCACTAAGTACTAAAATGTACCAAAAAAAAATAAAATTTAGTACTTTTTCATATTTTTTTGTATTTATTAAAATTTAAAAAATAACAAATATTTTACTTTTTAAATATATATAGATTAGGTGCTTCTAAAAAATAAAAATAAAAATTGGCTAGAATATTCAAAAAAAATTCACTAAAAGCAAAAACAAAAATACTAATTAAAAACTTAAAACTATTTTTTAAAACTCAAAGCCAAACAAATTGAAGTTTTTTTTTTTTTTTTAATACAATAAAAATAAAACTGCTAGCAAGGTACAATAAAAAATTAATTTGCAGACTTTACAACTTGCAAATGTGTATTAAATAATCATGTTTGTGATCCTCGTATCAACCTTGTTTTTTTATAATCCAAATTTAAGTGAATTCCAAAACATTAATCCATCGAAGTGTGAACACAACATTAAACTAAGCCATGCATAGTGTATATACTATATAGTAAAATTAAAAATAAATAACTAAAAATCAATGGAACTAGTTGCGACCTAGAGTTCATGCATTTGTCTCTGATGCAATACAGAAAACTCCTTCTCCTTCAACTGCATTCAATACCAAATAATTAATAGATATAAATCAGAACGATTATGAAATTTGAAATTATTACCTACACTTTTTAAGCACGTCACTTACAAAATACAACTTATCTATTGCATTCGCATTTGAGTTGTCCTACCAAAAAAAATGTCCTCTATACGTATATATTTTATTTTATAAAGGATACATCTCATTCGGTATAGACACTATCACTTTTTTTCAATCATGTCATTTATATTAAATAATTATCATATCCAACAATTGCCAAATGATTTTTTTAATCAATAACTGTCCAAAATTGTTAAATAGTTTTTTCATTCATCAAATCAAATCTATGTATATTAGAAAAAGGAACCTTTTAAGAACATTGATTGTGGAAGTTCTAAACTTTCAAACTAATTTTGTTAATTTTTAAAGAAATAAAAAAAAATAAAAATCTCTATTGGTTAGTTCCTTAAGTCAAAAAAAAAAAAAAAAACTCTAATTGTCTATAATTTTGAATTTTAAAATTCCAAACAATATGATAAGTCATCCTCACTCTTTTCAAAAATAATATTGATCAAAACAATTCAAATAAATAAACAATAAAGGCACTAATTATCTATGATTTTAAATTTCAAAATTCAAAATAATATGGTAAGCCACCCTCATCCTTTCCAAAAATAATATAAATCCTAAAATTTTAAAAACCCAATCAAATTAAAAATTCAATACAATTCTCTCTTTAGAATAGTCAATATTTGATCTTTTTTTCAGTCCGGCCAACTCCTCTCTAAATGTAATGATGCAAAGATTAGTCTCTCTCTTTGTCAATAGTCCAAACTTATTTCAAGTTTATTTGTTTGTATGTATTTTATTTTATTTTTGATAAATTTCTATTTTCATGTGAGTATTTTTTTTTTCCCCTCTATGTAACTTTTTTTTTTCCAACTAAAAATATATATATATATATATGTGTGTGTGTTTAACTATCTTTGTTTTGGGAGTTAATTTGAAATTTTATTTTTATTTTTTTTGTGGATGTTTGTGCATATTTTATATTGTTGTTATTATTATTTTGATATATGTAAATTGATAATACAGTTATGATGTTTTTAATAGAATATGACATCTTATATTGTTCTTTATGATTTAGCCATTTTTTTTAATTTCTCAAACAAAATTTCTAATTTTTTTATTTTAAAAAATTAAAAACATTTAATTGACTTGCCAATCAATAAATAAAATTTTAAATGATGAACACTGTTCCATAATTTATGGATTTAAAAAAAAAAAATTATCACCCATATATGGAATAAGAAAAACTAAAATCACATATTTTTTTCATTTTTTATTTTCAACTCTTTAAAACTCTAACGGTACCTTTTTATTTTCCAACATTGTCTTTTTAAATTTGCAAAGATAAAAAACTATACCGAAGTTACATAGTGGTTGGTGGAGGTGATGAGCATAGCAACAACAACGATGATGATGAGCTCGGTCAGAGTATTATTTGGGTGAGTGTTGGCTTTTTGGCTTTCGAAGGGTATTTTTGTAAATGCGAGCGTGCTAGCAAAGATCAATCAATCCTTACAGAAATTATAATTGCCAACCAATTATCAGACGATTGTGTTTTAGTTCTTTCAGCCTCAATGAAGAGGACTTTTACTGGTGGCTTGACTTAGGAGAAATTAAGCAAAATAACAGATAAATGACGAACAATTGAAGTATTTCATTAAGATGAAAACTTACAATGATCCAAACTCAGCCTCGTAGAGGTTTACAGCGACAACCTACTAGAAACTACTCCTATGAACGAAGTGCAGTGCAAGAATTTAAAGTGCAGGAATGTAAAGAACAGGTATTTAAAGTGCAAGAAATGTAAAACTGGAAAAGAAAATATGAAGTAAATGACTGGTTTGTTGGATCTGAGTCTGGGGGTTTTTTCTGGGAACTTCCCTGCTATTTATACTCCTCAAGGATGACCATCGAACTGCACTTCAAACCGTCGAACTGCTCCTCCATGATTGTTTGATCATGCTACCTTAGAAGTAGTTCCACTATGCCATTACTTGCAGTTGGGCTTCCCTCCTATATTTGAATTTGAATGTGAGTAACCGTTGAAGCCACGTCACCTTGTATCTCTTCGCTGATCCAATGCTACTCAGACCACGCAAGAACCAATATTAACCACCACGTGTACGATCATGATCAAAGATTAAACATTCTTCCTGTATTGCCCTTACTTTGCCACGTGTCGAATTGTGATTGGTTTTTACAAAATATGTAGCCAACATTACCCCCCGCACTAATATACCCAATACTTGGTGATATTAGTGGAACAAAGCCTTTCCTGCGCTTTTTGGAACGTGCATGGAGTCTATATTCTGGAAACACAACCGCCATCCATTGATGATTACTTGCATTAATGTCGTTTCCGACCTTTGGAACATCTCCACCACTTTAATAATCGAACGGACTAATATCTCTTTCACGACTGAACCAAACTTCTTCTCTATTGATCAAGTACATGAAGAGTCATCTGATGATGTTGTTTTCTCTCGAAAGAACTTCCATGCATTCATTAGCCACCTTTACCCGCCTTTCCATATTCAGGTCATGGATGCCTTTACAAATTACCAACCTTTGGATTACGAACATATTGCCCTTAATCCTTCGATTCAGAAAGTTGCAAACATGGACATGGGAAATTCTTCTTCTGATTCACCCTTGGATTGTGAACAAACTGCCCTTAGTCCTTTGATTCAGAAGGTTGCAAATATGGACATAGGAAGCCCCTCTCCACAATCCTCTGTATGGGATAAGGCTGTGGCTTCAAATTCCTCCGGGGCTTCAGGCTGGTCAAGCTGGTTAGAACCTGAGGTCTGGGAATTAAGGGAGCGAATTAACCATCACTTTGTCGAATTCACCGACTCGTTGGACTTTCCTTCTTATGCGCGAAGCTCGGTGGTTTATCCTTACATGCCTATCGACTGTCGATGCAGTTTAGAGGACAATCTACTCGTGGCATGGTACACATCATCCATGCCCACAAAAATGGTACGATATGTTCCTCGTCCAGAAGAGGCACAGGGGTATAACCCTTCATTTTTAGCCAAGAAGGCGAAGCTTCATCCTTCTGACTGGCTTGATTGTGTCAATGCTCCTCAATTTCCTCTTTCTTTCGAAATGGGGGCCTTTATACCTCCTCCTTCAAAAAAACTTTCTTCGATAGAGAAGTTGAGGCTTACCCTTTCTGCAGAGAAAGTTTTCCCTCCTTACGAGCCTCCACCTTCTCCTACTCCAACTCAACAAAAGCAAGCGCAACTCCTATTGCAGCCTTTTCTCACCTACCCTTCAATGTTCTTGAGGAAGATGTTCCCCTTAAGAACTTTCTATGGGCTTGTAATATTCTGACTCGGGGCCACGTTCTCAACCCCATTGCTCAAGCAGAACTTCACACGTTTTTGGACCAACTTCCATCACTTCTCCATTGGCACCGCACTTCTTTGGCCACCACTCAATCCTTGGATCAACTTTCATCGCTCCGAGTTCATTCTCAATATGAAGCAGAGAACCTCGTCGAAGAATACAATGACTTTCAAAATAAGGATTCTGCGTACTGGGATGATTTGGAAATGGATGAGTTGGAACAAGGACTAAGAGAAACGGCGTTCGAAATAAAGGCTGAGGAGCTTTTTTATGAAGTGAGAACACATCAACTCATGCAGCCAATGTTAGAAGAAATAGAGGATAGAATAAAGAAAAAACAGAAATTCATTGATCATAGTTGGACTAAGTTTCATGATCTTGTTATTTATTCCATTCCCTATTTTTATGAGCTTGAGTTTGTACCCAAATAGGGTTATTCGATGTAATCACTTTTGCTTAAATATAATTAAGACTTTTCTTCTGTTCGGCATTGTCTCTGTTTGCCTTTAAAAGCAAATTCAAGACTTTGAACTGAACAATCTCATCATTCGAACCTGGACTCAATTGTCTTAAATGAAACACTGCAAAGAACCAATTATGAACTTTCCCAATTTATGGAATAAAGTTGACAGTTTTTTGGCTGATTTTCAATCAGAATCAATGTTTCGAATCTAGCAATCTTATACTTAAAGCTTGTTTCAACCATAATCAACATCTGACCCTGGTTAGTATGATCAATTTAGTTTTAAATTGGCCATCTTTTGCTTCGAACAACAGTTCATGCTGCTTTAGTTCCACATACAACTTTTCTGTGAACCAATCACTGGTTTTGATGTTTCGAACACCGAATCCTATCCTTAAAGAGTCTCAAATTTTGCCTCGAAGGACATTACCTTCGTTAAGAAACCTAAAACAGGTCTTTAAACAAACACTTGAGTATTCTTAGGTATAAAACGTGCTTCGAAGCCGGCTTCTCCGTTTCGAAGCCGTAGTTATTGGCTTTTAGCGCCAAAATTTGGCTTCAAAGCCAAATTCTTTACTTCGAAGCTAACCTCAGTATCTGGGCTGTGTTTTTCGCTCCAAAAGTATCAATATTGAAGGAAACTCTTCGTATTCGTACTTCCAGTACTTAACGACTTACGCAATATATTTTTCAGACACAAAAAGCTTTTAAACACCCCTTTGTTTTGTGCTCTGAAATCACTTGCTCTTTTAACACATAAACCCTACCGATCTTCTGTTAACCCTCTCTTCCTTGCTACTTGCTATCAATGGATCCTTCATCGCTGAAAGTGCTCGCTAGCGACCGTATCAGCCCTACCATGGCTTTGAAGAAATGCATTGATGAAGAAATCGCCAAGCTAACAACTGGTGGGCCAAGCGCCATAGATGGACGTCTCTTTGTTCCTCGCCACAGCAACCAACAAGAGTACGTCCTAGGTCCCATCTTTCAGGAGGCCCCTGACCAACTCCCAGCTTTATACCCTCGTTTGGAGGATCACTTTCTTCTTTACGAAGGAGGGCTTGACTGGAGCAATTGGAGAATGACCCGGCCTCATCGCTGCTGGCCGACATTGAGAACCGAATGGGAGGAATGGTATGACAGGGTTGTGCCTGCGAGAGAAGATGACCTACAGGAGCTCTGCATCCTCGACGCTCTTCGTCTTTCCAGGTTCATCATTCCTGAGGACCCCTTTTTAATTCCTGCTGCTCTATGTTTTTGGAATATGGCTTTTAATTTCTTCCAATTTCGGTGCGGCATGATGGCCCCCACCATTCTTGATATTTGCTATCTTTTAGGGCTTTCACCCCATGGCTCTCCTTTTACTCCCAACTATCCGGACCTCCCTGTCAAATTTTCCCTTCCAGCCTTAAACTCTTCTTACAGTGACTTCGTAAAGGCTGAAAATAAAAGGGAAGGCCCCGTGAGAGACAGAGAACTATTTTCTTTCATTTTATACTGGTTGTGCAAATTTCTCTTTTGCACCTCATTTCAGAGGATTATGCCTAAATTCGCTCCACTTGCGAAGGCACTTGTCTTGAAAAAACACATAGCTCTTGCCCCTTATCTTTTAGGTCATGTCTACAGAGCTTGCTCCCAATTCTGCGAAAAACCTCTTGATGTTAACCAAGGAGGTCCCCTCTGGGTGCTCCAACTCTGGCTCTTTGCTTATTTCACTGATTTGCATCAAAAATGCCTAAAATTCCTTATTCAGGACCCTAGCACCTATGGGGAAAAGTATGCTAGGATTGTTCTTTACCCTGCTTCTTTTGCTTATTACTTTGCCTTCTTTTATCAACTCCCTATTTCTCCTCCTGCTTCCCTTTTTTGTCCTTTTGATGCCAATAAAGGACCTACTTGGCTGCAAACTTTTCTGGCTGATAAAGAGTGCTCCACTTCACCACACAAAGATATGTGGGCTTCAATTTTGCTACCGAGGGAGTTGTTTATTGGCACTTTAAACCCTCGAGGTTATAAATGCATATCTGAGGTGTACTGCCCTTCTTAGTTTGCCAGACAATTTGGGCTCACTCAAGGGATACCTGTTCCACTTTGCAGTCTCTCGAATGTCCACCTTACGGCTAGAGACTTGAGAATATCTAAATCAAAACTAGAGGCGGCAATATTCAAACTGTTGAAGGAATTGAATGAATTTCAATTTGTCCCTTTTCTCCCATCTGGCTTAGTTTTGAAAAGATTCCAGAACTGGTGGACAGCCAATATGGAAGTACGCCTATCTGTACACCCTCATGACTTGCTAATAGGGTTAGGAGTGCCTTCGAAGGCTAAGTCAGCAACAGTTGAGAACATTCCTCCCTTTTCTGCAGCTACCACAACTTCTCCTGCAGCCTTACCTCCTTCAGCTAGAGTTACCAGAGCTGCTTCGAAGAAAGGTAAGCATTTCTAAGTTCCTCTTTCCTTCAACTCTTTTGTTTGTCTCCTCTATATTCACATATTTTGGTGCAGGGTCTCCACAAGAAAAATCTCCTAAAAGAGCTGAAACTCTAGCTACTTTCAAGGCCAGACAACAGCAGAAAAAGAAAAGAAAACTGGTACTCACTCCTAAAGAATCTAAATCTCAAAATGAAGAAAGAGAGATTGAGCAAGAGCAAGAAACACCATTACAAAGAAAAAAGAGAACAACGGTGGCTGCCCCCTCTTCTGATTTGGTCGAAGATCCTAATTTCGAGACAGTTGACAAAGCAATGGAACAGGAGCTTACTTCTGAAGAACTTGATCCCCAAATTGAAGAGAGAGAGGTTGAGAAGGAGCCAGTAGTATCATTGCCAAGAAGGAAGAGAAAGAAAGTGACTGTTCCTGCTACTGACTTGATTGAAGATCCTATCCATGAAGCTGCTGCCAAGGTAGTAGAACAGGAACATTCCAAAGCAATGATCGTCTTTGAGAGGGCTGAGAAGAGACAGCAGCAACAATTTCTAAGAGATGAAGCTGCTGCTGCTGATGCACTACAAAGGGAAACTGCAAGAAGGCAACAAACTGCCGAGCATTACTTCCTTCGTAGCTCTCCCATTACTGCCAACATCTCTGAAACAAGTAATTTCTTTCATGCTTCTACTGTTTTGCCTTATCAAATTTCGACACTAGAGCTTGACCTTACGTTTCTTCCTTTTTGCAGCAACAACTACTGAGGCTATACTTCCAATGAGGACTCCCTCAATTTCAGTTGAAGTTGATCAGATGCAGAATGTGAAAGCCATTCAAATAATACTTCCACTTCCTAGGCCCACATTTCATGTACCCCCTTTGAGTCCTAGTATTCCTTTAACTCTTTTTTTCTGGTTTGACTCCATATCTTCCTCACTTGACCCTGGACACTTCTCTTTCAAGCCTTGCTCCTTCTTCTTCTTCCAAGGAAATTCCAATTGCTACATCTTCTTCGAAGGCAGCTAATTCCCCAATTGAGGGTACTGAAAGTTCTCCAACTCATAATTCATCACCTTTGCCTACTTCCAGCCCCTCCTCGCTTGATTCATTGGTGGCTAAGACTATAGAGACTGCCAAAAATGCTCCATCCATTTCTCCTATCCCCATGCAGTCTTCTGTGCCTTCCACCACAACTCTCTCCGCACCTCTCATGTCTATGGATGAGGTTGATGTCTTCGAAGCCAGACTAGCTAGTCTTTTCGACATACCCTCTACCTCTCCAACATTCAATGTTAAAGCTGAGCCATTAGTTTTGGCTGACTCCTTGCTGGAAATTTTTGAGAGCTCTTCTTCCTCCAGCAGCAAGCCTTCTGCACCTTTGATAGATCTGGACACATGCCTGGATCTGTTGATTTCTTTTTCGAGGATCCCCTTCGAGGCTCTACAAAGGCCTATAATCAGAAATGGGTTCCTCAATGCTGCAAAGTTGCTGAGCAGTCCGGCATGAATATTTCAAATCATCTATCTCAGACAGCAGCCACTGTCGATTTTTACATTAGCATTTGTCAGGTTGCCAAGGCTGAGGATGAGAAATTGGCTGGCGACCAGAGTTTTGTTTCCCACGTACATACTGAAGTGTCAAAGCTTAAGGAACAACACTCCTCTGCCTGCCACTTTCGAGTCCAGTTGCTGGAGAGGAAAGCTCAACTTGAAGAGGAGCTATCTGCAGTAAATCAGGCCTTAGTCCGAACTGACACTAAACTGCAAATTACCAACCAAGGACTGGCTGATCGAAAGAAAGAAATGGCTGCAGCTATTCGACTGTTTTCAACATTTACCAATAGGAACTCTGTTGTACAAAAACAATTAAGACACTGTAATGATTTTTGGGTCAATTTGTGGCAAAATGTACTTAATTCTTTATGAAAGAACAAATTTTTATCCGTCATCTGAGTAATCTTATGTTCTTATACTTAATGTTTATTCTACTCCTTGTGTTTCCCAAATAGTTGGAAAATAAGGCTTCAAATATCTGCCATTAATCTTTTTGGGATGTATATATCCATTCAAATTTCTCAAATGGTATGCCCCAAAAGGCAGAACTCTATGAATTTGATATGGTCCTTCCCAGTTAGGTGACCATTTGCCAAACTTATGGCTTTTAATTCCTATTGGGAGTATTGTTTTCCATACCAAATCACCTTCATCAAAGCCAATGTGTTTGACTTTCTTATTGTAATTTTTGGCTGCTTTCTTCTTTTGCAAGAGAATGCTATTTAATGCCAGAATTCTAGCTTCATCTATGCCTTCTAATTCCAAGCACATACTCTGATGGTATTGCTCAGGATTTAGCTGGTCTTGGCATCTTACCCTCAAAGATTTAACATTAATCTCCACAGGTAACACTACATCATGCCCATATACTAAGGCATAAGGAGTGACTCCTGTGCTCGACCTTGGGGAAGTTTTGTAAGCCCACAAAACATCCAACAACAGGTTATGCCAATCCCTAGGATTATCTTCCACAACCTTTTGTATTCCCTTTTTCAAGGACTTATTGGATGATTCAGCTTGACCATTGGCTTGTGCATAATAGGGTGTGGAATTAACAAGGCTAATTCCAAATTCTGCCACAAAAGACTTCACCATCTTCCCATCGAACACAGTCCCATTATCTACAGTTATAGTTTGTGGGATGCTAAATCTATGGATCAAATCTTTAATGAACCCAATGACCTCTGTCTGGTCTACAGCCTTGTATGGCTTAGCTTCGACCCACTTAGTGAATTAATCAGTGGCCACTAGAATGAAACAATGATGCTTCGAAGAAGGTGGGTGTATTTTTCCCATCATATCCATAGCCCATCCTCTGAATGGCCAGGGCTTCACTACTGCATGTAGATCAGTTATGGGCACATGCCCATCCTCTGAATGGCCAGGGCTTCACTACTGCATGTAGATCAGTTGTGCCATGTTTTTGGCATGCCTGGCAACCCTTTGCATACTCTATGCAGTCTTTAAGGATAGTTGGCCAATAGTAGGAATACCTTCGAAGCAACCATCTCATCTTCACACCAGGCTAATAAGCACCACAGATGCCTTCATAAACCTCAGCCATAGCTGTTAATGCTTCTTTTGGGCCTAAACATTCCAGCAATAAGCCATCTCCCCCTCTTTTGTAGAGAGCATTACCATATATCATATATTGCATAGACTGCAATTTGATTTTCCTACTGGCCTTCGAAGATGGGCCAGCCAAGTACTGCATTATTGGATGCCTCCAATCTTGTTCTTGTAAGTCATTATGATTGACTTCCAAGACCACATTCCTTTTATTCAAAGGTGGTATCAATTTCTGATATGTTGTTTGGCTTATGTCTCTTTGGGCATTATCCATTCTCTTGAAGTTCGAAGCTTTCTGAGCCACATCGTTAGCTCTATTATTCAAGAATCTTGGAACATGAGTTACATTTGCTATTTGAAATTGAGAAAGCAGATGTAATGCAACAACATAGTATGGTAAAATGCTTATGCTTTGACACTTGAAAATCCCTTTCACTTGGTTAACCACCAATTGAGAATCTCCAAATATGTCAACTGCATGAACTTTTAATCCAATAAGAATTTCTAGTCCCACTATCAAGGCTTCGTATTCAGCTTGGTTATTGGAACAAGTAGCTTCATCCACTCTGAAACTATGTGTGGTTTCTACCCCTTGTGGAGACCTAATCACAATACCAATTCCAGTTAAGCCATTGGCTTTCGACCCATCGAACCACATCTGCCATGGCTCAACACTAGCCATACCAAGTTCCATTATCTCTTGGCTCTCTGTTTGAGATGGATGGTCTGCCAGAAAATTGGCTAAAACTTGCCCTTTTACTGCCCTTTGAGGGACATATTCTAGATGAAACTCTGATAAGGCTAGTATCCACTTGCCAATTCTTCCCCTCAACATAGGTCTAGATAACATGTACTTAACCAAATCTGTGGTTGCAATTACCAAGACAGTTGTAGGTAAAAGATAGTATCTTAATTTCATTGCAGCAAAATACAAAGTAAGACACAGCTTTTCAACAGCTAAATATTTACATTCACAAGAATTTAAAAACCTACTAAGGTAATAAACAGCTTGCTCCTTGCCTTCTTCATTATCTTGGGCCAAGAAAGCTCCCAATGAATCTTCTGCTGCAGCTATGTACAACTTCAAGGGTTTATCACCCTTTGGTGGCATCAGCACTGGAGGGTTGGCCAAGTAGGCTTTGATACCTTCGAAAGCAATTTGATGCTCTTCTGTCCACACAAATTCCTCTTCATCTTTCAGCCTTAACAAGGAAGAAAATACTTTAGTTTTCCCTGCAGTGTTAGAAATGAACCTTCGAAGAAAGTTAACCTGTCCAAGGAACCTTTGTAATTCTTTCTTACTTGATAGAGGCCATTCAACATACCTGGCTGTCCTAATAAAGCCTGCCTTGAGTAGTCTAAGAATCTCTTCCTTGACTTTCTGAATTACTTCTGGACTCATCCTTCTTGGTTTCTGCTTGTATGGCTTGAAATTAGGCTTCATAGGGAGCCTATGTTCCACTAATGACCTATCCAATCCTGGTAGTTCATTATAAGACCATGCAAAGCAATCTTTATATTTCTTTAGAACAACCAATAACTGGCCCCTGTCCAGATCATTCAAACAAGCACTTATATAGGTGGGCTGTTGCATAGAACCTTCCCCTAAATTTACTTCTTCTAAGGGGTCTTGTGTCTGAGAACTTATTGAAGCTTCTTCCTTGGTTTCTTCTACCTTCGAAGCAACCTTCTCGCTTTGTTCTGCTCCCAGGTTCTTTAGTTCAACATCTTTGCCCTCCTCTTCATAGACAAAATCTGTCCATAAGGCATCCTCTTCCTGTATCTCCTGGACTTTTGTTTCAATGTCCAATGCACAGTATTTACCAAGGGTCAAAATTCTGACCTGTTGCTGCTCCTGTTTGCAGCCAATTATCATGGCTTTTCTCTCTTGCTCCTGTACTTTCTGGACTATTGATTTTACATCCAATGTTGAGAATTTAATTAGAGCCAAAGACTTGGCTTCTTGTTCTTCATCTCTTTGCCTACAACCAAGCATCATTGTCATCCTTAATGACAATCTATTCATCAGCACTTTCTTGGACTAAGTGCTTCAGGTGTGTCACTTCCTCATCAGCCGTCACTTCGGCTGAACCATCAGCTTTCCTCAGTATACTGAGTGGTGTCACTCCCTCAATATACAACTTGGCCTCTGCAAAGTCTGCACAAGCTATGAAGGGTTGAGGATCTGCATCAATTTTCTCTGTCTCTCTATTGCCTAAGGCCATCATGATTTTCTGATGCAAAGAGGAAGGCACACATTTGTTAGTGTGGATCCAATCTCTCCCAAGTAAAGCATTGTATTTAGCATTACTGTCGATTACGAAGAATACTGTCATGCAGTCCCTGGTTCCCACACTCAAGTGTAGACACCCCATTTTTGACCGCCCTTAAGACTTGGGCGTTACTGATGGTTTACTTGGTGGTAAAAGGTGTGCAGGGCAAAGGTTCAATTTCTTCGGCAATGAGAGAGTCAAATCCCAACTTCATACCCCTTTTGGACCAAAACAATCTTGATCAAAAGATTTTAGATCTTAAAACCCTCTCTTTCAAAATGTTTTGAAAATAAGTTCCTACGATGTTCCGACGCTCGCATTTCGTTAAATGTTGCGCTTTTCGATAAACCGAGCAAGGATAAAGTGGAGAATGAATGAAAGAGAGATGAAATCTTTGAAAAATATTTCAAAACACTTTGTTTAGGGGCTTGAAGTTGAAGAAAAGAGGAAAGGAAAGGAGAAAACTAGTTTGGGAGAAGTTCGGCATGAATCCGGGTAGAAGAGGGTCGAGTAGCCCTCGCTGAATCGGGCTTATTCATCTGCATACTTGGATTTTAGCTATGAGGCCACCGCCGTTGGAAATCTTACTTCCGGGGCTTCATTTTGCACTCAAGAATCTCCTAAAGCCAAGTCCGGGTGGGGGAGATATGATCGGTTGAAGTTGGGCATCATCCCGGTTCGATCGAATCTGCGCGGCTTCACCAAAAAGGGCATAACTTTTTGCACAAGAGGAATTTTAATGTAAGGTTTGCGCCATTGGAAAGCTAACTTCCGGGGCTTCAATCTGGACACCCACTGGCCACTTTTTGACCTTGGTAGCCATCTATCGGCCATCTATTTAGCTGGTCAGCCAGAAAAAATAGCAGGCCGACCATTTATTGTGCCGACCGGCCATTTATTTGGCCGATGGCCTCCTTTCGTGGCCGGTTTTACCCTTTTTCACCCTTCAGGCATGGTGCATGCCAGCTGTACCAGCTGGGATGCACAAACCCTCTCCCCCGTGCATATGTGTGGCTATTTTGAACCTTTGACCCTTTTTGATCCAAACCTTTTGCACCCTTTGATCAAGCTTCTTGAGGAAGCTTAACCCTTTGTCAAAGCTTCCCTAAGAAGCTTGCACCCTTGCCTTAGCTTCTCTAGGAAGCCTTGACCCCCTTGACCCCTCTTACTTGGCTTCTCTTGTAAGCTTTAAGCTTTCCCTTGCCTATATAAGGAGACTAACCCTCTCCTTTGTTGGGTTCAACAAAAAACCAAAGCTATACACATATATATCTGATATATATCATTCTCTCTCTCTATATCTCCCTCTCTCTCTTCATTTTGTGTGTGTTTGAGGGCCTAAAGTGTGTGTTTGTTCTTAGTTTTGCACTAAAACACATAGCATTACACCTTACTTCGACTTTGAGAGACATTGAGGGTTTGTTCTTGAGGTTTTGGACTGATTTTGGTCAGAAGAGAGTGGCTGGACCTGCTGTTCTTGAAGTGTTCTTCAAGGGTAACACTTTTGCTTTATTTTCCCCAATCTTGCATTAGCTTTTGACCTGTCTTGTATGCTGATTTAAACTTTGTGTATAGCTGAAAAAATTCTTGTTTTTAGCTCCCTTTTAAGTTTGTTCAAGAACACTTTTGTGTTTGGGGTTGTCTACCCCCTCTTAGGCCTTGTTTGGCCTCATTTTTGTGCATTTTTGGTGAGCTCCGGGACCACCTTGTTTGGGCCTCCTCACCACTGAAATCTTGAGGGATTTCAGTGGTGAGGATGGTGTCTTAAGGTCCTAAGAAGGAGAGGGCCATCCCCTCTCCTTATTGTCTTGATTACTTGCATTTTTGCCCTTACAAAGGGGCCTATATTTGCACACTTCTTGAGCTCGGTTCAGGCATTTTTAAGTGGGTTTTAAGACCTCCATAACCCACTTCCAGAGTTAGTTTTGCCATGTTAAGTGTCCTTGTTGCATGTATGGAGTAACCTCCTTATTGGCCTTTCAAAGGAACACACCATTCTTGCATGCATGGACCTTGTTTCCATGGGTTTTTGGGGTTTATTTGACATACCATGTTATTGTTTTGGGCTGGTTTGGTGACCTCTCTTGTGCTTCATATACATATAATGTAAACCATGCCTACTAGCTCATATTGCATGATGTTTTGGCCAAGCATGCTAGCTTATTTTGGTTACACCTCATACATGTTTTAGCATTATTTTGGGCTGTATAGGGACTGTTTGGGGCTGGTTTCATCATTTGAGCATCGCTTTGCATGTTTATAGCGTATTGCATTTCACTAGCTTTAGTGCTTGAGTCCTTAACAATGCGTTACGTGAGTGTTTGCATGCTTTGGAGTCATTTTGGGGTCATTTTGTATGCCATTCCAGCACTGGAACATGCACCATTGTATGTCATATTTCCTCCTTGCCATGCTTTGGTAGAGTTGCATTTTTGTGCCTCAAGCTTGGTTAATGCATTGTGCATGCATTCCATGTATTTTGCTGCCTCACTTGCCTCATTATGGCCACTGATTTTGGTATGCTTGCGAGCTATCCATGTTAGTTTAAGTCCATCATCGCATGTTGTTGCATGCCATGTTTGTTTACATGTCTAGGTTGTGTGCCTATTGCATAATAGATGCATTGCATAATCATGTTGCATTAGCCTTGCTTGCATGCTTAGGTTGCATTACATTGTACATGCATCCCTTGCCTCTTGATCAAGCATGATAGAGGTTGGGGCCTTTGATGTGTTTTGTGTGTGCATTTCATTTGATATTGAAGTTGCACACTTGGCTCTTGGGCCATCATGCATTGAAATGTGTGATTGATGGCCCGAGGGTCGAGAGCCATACTCCCTTAAGTCCATAACATGATAAAGGAGTGTGGTTGGTGCATACATTGCTTGAAATGCATTGACATGCCTTGTTTTGCCCTCTACTGCTGTCAAAACAGGATTTTGCAGGAAGCTTTGGCTGGCCGGCAATCTGCAGTGCCGACCGGCCATCCATCAGTGGCCGATAGCTTAATCAGTGGCCGGTGAGCATTCCCCATGGCCGGTGGCCATTCTTCTCAGCCGGTGGTGTTCCCCAGTGTCCATGGAGCATACCTTAGGAGTTGTGCAATTTTCAGAGAAGCAGAGCAGGGAAAACAGAGGCAACTTGTGCATGGCAGTGGCTTTCCGAGCGGAGCCGAGCACGCATTGCATTGGGCCCTCTTCCCGAGGCTGTTTACTGCTTTATTAGATTAGTTAATTAGCTTAACTAGTTTAATTGGTCTGTAATATTTAATTAGCTTGTAGGTTAATTAATTGTATTATTCTTTCGGTCCCTCCGAGCGAGGGCGAATTTGTAATAAGTGTGGGTGCGTGTGTGCGTGTCTTCCAACCCCCACTTCTTTCTCCCTTTTACTTACCTGCTTTTGATGGTTAGTGTTAGGGCATATTTAAATCAGCATCCTTATGCTATGCATGCGTGCATTCATTCATTTGTCTTGCATGCACCGGGCTCGGCGCATCATGCTAAATGCATATTATTTCAAATCTAACTTGAATACATGCTATCTGTGCATTTCACATGTCATCCTAGGATTAGCCGAGCCTATTCTAGTGACATTCTGTATGCGTTGCATTAGCCATCTCAACATGAACTAGGATCATGCATATGATTACTAACTAGTTTCTGTTTTAGCTTGGAGTACTCGGTAAGCATTTATGTTTTAGCATCCTTGCATGAGTGTGAGTGTTGCCATGATAGCATGATTACCATGAGGCTAGCTGCTTATGTGATATAACTGCTTGAATGCCTGTGGATGGAGGTTGAATTACCTAAATTGGAACAATGCATCAAAACTGTGAGTTTTAAGCCCACTGGATAGTGGCAAAACCATCTTTTCTAAAAGCTCACTCGAGGGTGGCAAAACCTATATTTTAGCCTACTTGCGAGTAGCAAACCATTTTCAAAACAAACATGAAATGTTTTGTTCCAATTTAGGCGATTTGGTCTATACTTGTTTGCTGTGCGCATAACATAGTAATTCTAGGCTAATAACCGGAATAAGAACGCGTAATGTTTTCAAAATAAGATATCACGGTTAGTAGAGGCCGATCTTCGGATCGGGCGAGAGGGGGTGCTCATAGCTGACCTTCTCCAATCGTACCCAAGTTCCCGAGCTGAGGCAACTTTGGTGATGACGGACACGTGGCCTTTGGCACCAAGTCAGGGTTTCCTAAATTCCCCCATAAAAAAATATTTAGGTGGCGACTCTGTATCTGGCAAAGCAGTCCATGTTTGGCACTTCTTTCGAAAATCTGTTTTCTCAAAACGATTTGCCAGATTTGGACTCTTTGGTTCAGATTAAGAACCAACAACAAAAGGGAGTCCGAACTGTAGAGCGGAGGCCCCCCTCGCGGGTTGCGTC
The DNA here is from genome assembly GCA_030407325.1 of Camellia japonica. NCBI lineage: Eukaryota > Viridiplantae > Streptophyta > Magnoliopsida > Ericales > Theaceae > Camellia > Camellia japonica. Next base: position 152,521,810 of record JAPPVO010000029.1, read on the forward strand.
TACACAAGTTAATGGGTAGAATCCCCTGAGCCATCTGTTTGTCTCCCGCAAAGCCAGCGATGGTTGTGCTGGTTGGGATCAACCTGGGATTCTTTTTCTCTAGTTTCTTCAAAGAAGATTTCAGTAGTAAGTTCACTGCTACCCCATTGTCTATCAGGACTCGGTTCAGTTGTATCCCATCGAAGAAAGCCTTGATGTACAAAGGCTTGACATGTTATGTCATAGAATTCGAGGGATACTCAAAAGGATACGAGAGGTTAATGCTCACCTCTTCTTCACTCTCATATTCAGTTTCCATTGGGGTAGCCATTCCAGAATCATCTTGTACCATACTTACTTGTGAGTCTTCACTAGAGACAGGAATAGGATCCATGTCTTGGTCATCTTGGTCCTCATCTCCAGCCTGGAACTCATGAGACAGTATGTGTACCATATTGACTGATACTGGAGGAAATGAGCCAAATTGGATGGCTAGCTGTACCTACTTCCTCCCTTGGCCACCTTGTTCAGTTACTTCAGCAGCATCCTCCATGCTGCACTCTGGCACTTCGTTGTTAACTGATTCCTTCGAAGGATCTTTCTCAACTGGTTTTTCAACCAAAAATGTTTGCTCAGCCATGAAGGCTTCGAACATTTCTTCCTCCACCATTTTTTTCTTTTGGCTTATGCCAATTTCTTCTTCTGTCTCGCTATCACTTTCCATCAGAGCTTTCTCCAATCCTGCTAAGCTAGACTTCTTTCTGGCTTTTAGTTCAGAATGAACTTTGGCCAACTGTTCTCTGCTGCAACCCACTTTGCTTTGTAGAGTTGGCTTTGGAGTATGGTCTGACTTTGGAGTCTTCTTTCCTTCTGTCTGGACCAATGAAGAGCTCTCTCCATTTTCTTTCATATCGTTCTGGTACTGAGTGTACCTGCGCTGAATCTTTCTCCTTTGTGATCTCGAAATGACTGGGACCATATCTAGTTCCTTTGTCTTTGGGTGTTTAAGCAATACCTAATTGTTCGGAGCTGGAGGCTTGACCATCCTGCCTTGGATTCCAACATCTTTCCGGGCAGGCACTTCCCTAGGTTTGTTTTGCATTACAAACCAGTCTAGAACTCCAGGTACCCACAAACTTACTGACTCAGATATTGAACCACTATTTTCTACCTTCGAAGCCATCTTCGAAGCTGGCTGTGAAGGTAAGTGCTTGGCCCTGACCTCATGTTTCGAGCATGATTCAGACCTTCGATGAAGGTAGCCACTTTCTGTCCTGCGTGAGGCTGCTCTAGGGGGCCAATCTCTGGCTTTGATCCCATGAACTGAGCCTTTCTCCAGTCTTCTTTCAGAATGACTGCTCTCCATTCTGTAATAGTTAGGTGGCCCGGATTCATATAAGGGCCTCTTGCCTTTAGCATGCATTCTGTCCATTGCAGGCTCAACCACTAGTGGTCACTGCCTATCACTAGCCGGATACGGCCTTTTGTTGTAAGCATTGGTTGATTTAAGACGTCTCTGAACATCCCTGTAGTATTGCTTTCCATCAATTGGAAGCCCCTTCAACCATTTATAACTCAGTCTGCACCTGGGACATATCCGTTGCATCACTGCTGCCTTTAAGGAATCATCATCCAGTGATTCTTCATCAGAGTGTTCCCTCTGGTGTGAGAAACCTTGTCCAATAGCTGGTGGGTTTCTGGTGTCCTTCTTGATGGTTGTCTGGTTAGCAACATGCATCTGCACATTGACTTCTTCCAATTCTGTCAAGGACAAGTTCTGGAAATCTGACGTAATGACATTGGCTGCAGCCTCTCCAACTTCTGGAAATGGATTACTGTCGATCCCCATGGCCTTTTCTGTTTTGGCTGGGAACTTCAAATTTCCTTTCCGAATTTGTTCTTGGATCCTGTCTCGAAAAACAATGCAGTTTTTAGTCGAGTGAGACCAAGAGTTATGCCATTTACAATATACTTTTCCCTTAAGTTCATCTAGAGATGGCAGTTTTACTCCTTTAGGTAACTTAAGGAAGTTGGCCGCAAGCAAATGATCAAAAATGTCATCTGCTTTTGTTAAATCGAAAGAGTACTTTCTGTGAAAGTCTTTCTTTTTAAACTGCTGGTCAATTGTTGTATCCTTATGAACTAATGCCTCACAGATCACAGGTTCTTTGCCCACAATCTCTGCTGCATCGATCTCATAATTAGGATCTCTATAATATGTCTTGTACGATGCATTATTTCGATCTTGTTCCTCCTCTAGTAATGCTTCGTATCTAGACACCTTATAGGTTAGTTCCACCAAATCTCTGAATTCAATTGAGTCAAACTTCTTTCGAAGCCTGAACTCTAGGCCATTTTGAGCCAATCTTACGAATTCTGACTCTGGCAGGATGACTCTACATTTATTTCGAGCCCTTTTAAATCTGGCAATAAACTGAGTAGCCTTTTCCTCGGGCCTTTGACTCAATCTTGCCAAGTCTGCCATGGATACCTCTGGCTCCGATTGGAAGAATTGGGCATGAAATGCCTCTTTCATTTGTTGCCAATTTTGAATGGAGCCAGGTGTAAGGTTGGGATGTACCATGCAAATGCTCCCCTAGTTAGGGAATTTGGGAATAATCTTAGTTTCATATAGTCATGATTAGTAAATTCACCGCATTGAGCAACAAACCTAGCAATATGCTCTATTGTTGATTGGTTTCCACTCCCATAGAAAAGGGTAAAATCTGGTATCCTGAACCCCCTTGGGTATTCATGTACCCTATCTACCCATTCTGGGTATGGTTTTCTGTGTACAGGAGTCTGGACCCCCCGAGCCATCGGTCCACACATCTCCCTAACAATATCAGCAATTTGGTCCCTAGGGACCATATTTTGTGCCTACTGAACCACTACTGGAGGGACAAACACAGGATTTGGTGGACAAACTTGTGCTTGCGGTCCTCTTGGTCCATAAAGTGGTACATTTGGGACTGGTTGCCCCTGTGGTGCAGGTTGCTGTTGGGGGTGTGGGTAACCCCTTTGAGCCTGTCCTGCAAAAGGACCTGCGAAAGGTGCTGGAACAGGTGTTGTGTCCCTTCCATTTGCAGGCCAACCTTCCAACCCCCCGGGTATAAATTCGAATAAGGGATTATTATACCCCCTAGTGCCAGGTATGGCTTTGAACATGGGATTTGTAACCATTCTTACTCAGTTTCTTGTACTTGACCAGATCCACCAACTTGTGTGGCTTCATTGTTGAGTACTGAGGCATTTTGGCCTGCTATAGGCCTCGAAATGGGTTCATACCAAGACTGAGGTGATGGTCTTTCATAGTTCTAGTTACTAGTTTGACCATTAGAATGTCCATTAACTTGCATAGGCTGTTTGTCTCTAGCCAATCTTTGCTGAGAGACATTTAAAACTTCCTCTGTGTGTCTTGTGTTTGTTGGTTGGTGGTTATTCATTCGATCCAAAAAGGATGTTGCCCACCTTTCCATTGTGTTCATTAATTGTTGTCTCATAGCATCTACTAAGCCATCCCATGGATTTGTTGGCTGAGTAGATGGAACAGTGGATGGTCCAATTCCTTGGTTTCGTCCAATATTATGAACATATGGTTCTTGTCCCGAAGTACTGGTCTGTTCGACCATAGGTTCTGATAACATGGGAGTTTCCACAAGATGTGTTACCACATTATCCTCTGGATTAGGTATTTCTACCTCTCCTTCTACGCCTTCTTCCAAGCGTTCATTTTCTCCTTATCGTCTTCGTCTAGCCATTTCAATGAGTCCCACTGGGCGTGCCAAAAATATATGTTGGCTTTTTGGCTTTCGAAGGGTATTTTTGTAAATGTGAGCGTGCCAGCAAGGATCAATCAGTCCTTACAGAAATTATAATTGCCAACCAATTATCAGACGATTGTGTTTTAGTTCTTTCAGCCTCAATGAAGAGGACTTTTACTCGTGGCTTGACTTAGGAGAAATTAAGCAAAATAACAGATAAATGACGAACAATTGAAGTATTTCATTAAGATGAAAACTTACAATGATCCAAACTTAGCCTCGTAGAGGTTTACGGCGACAATTTACTCGAAACTACTCCTATGAACGAAGTGCAGTGTAGGAATTTAAAGTGCAGGAATGTAAAGAACAGGTATTTAAAGTGCAGGAAATGTAAAACTGGAAAAGAAAATATGAAGTAAATGACTGGTTTGTTGGATCTAAGTCTAGGGGCTTTTTCTGGGAACTTCCCTGCTATTTATACTCCTCAAGGATGACCGTCGAACTACTCCTCCATGATTGCTTGATCATGCTACCTTAGAAGTAGTTCCACTATGCCATTACTTGCAGTTGGGCTTCCCTCCTATATTTGAATTTGAATGTGAGTAACCGTTGAAGCCACGTCACCTTGTATCTCTTCGCTGATCCAATGCTACTCAGACCACGCAAGAACCAATATTAACCGCCACGTGTACGATCATGATCGAAGATTAAACATTCTTCCTGTATTGCCCTTACTTTGCCACGTGTCGAATTGTGATTGGCTTTTACAAAATATGTAGCCAACAGTGAGTTTTGAAAAGGTGAATATTACTTAAAAGAATAATAGATAGTTTGGGTGATGAATTAATTTAGAAAACTAATGTGTGGTTGAGATTAAGTGTGAATTTTACCATATAAAAATTATGGATCATATATTGTTTTTTTATATATCATTTTGAAACTTTTGCATCGCTATAAAAAATTATTTATCATTTGATATATTATTACTGTATTATTGTAATGAGTTTTATTATTAATGTCTATTGTAGTGATGTGGTTTGGAAATACTCTTGGATCCTGAAGGACGTTCCTGATCCTCTAATTGCCACCTAAAAAAGGATTAACACTCCGGTCAGGATTGCCGGAATTAGCACTCCGACGGACAAGTCAGTATATGTCTCACGTTTGCTTATGTCTTAAGTTTCTTGGGGTTATCTCTCACATACCTTTCTTTGGCTGTTGTTCCTCTATTTATATTTGCTTTTGGGCCTCAGGGCCGGGCCCACTCTTAATCCATCGTGTGATTATTCATTCACCTCCCTTTTGTCGTATGTCAATTCCCACTCGGCTCCTTGCTCAACTAGTTCTTTGGCCGATTAGGATATTCGGCATCTGGATTGTACAAGACAGGGTCGAATGCAATATATATCCTGATTTTCTAAGTGTGTACTCGGCCTATCTACATCCCCTGATATTCGGCTCCTACAATTGCCCTTCAAACACTCCATTAACACCAGTTAATCGGCGTGTTTGGTTTCGAACTTGAAAAGTCAAAACAAAAATTCGACGGTTAACCTCATTCCAACGCAAGTGTCAGAACGCACACGCTTTTTGGTCATCATTACAATTTCCCGCCCTTTCGTACGCTTCCTTCATTTAATGTGATTTAAAACTTTGTCCCTTCGAATGTATGTTTTTTGAATACTCAAAGTTTCTGGTTCGCCTTCTAGTATAACACTTTCATTTCGTGACCTGTGCAACTTTCTCCTGTTTCTCATTGTCTTCTCCGCTTCTTGTAAGTTCTCTTTTACCCCATTTTGAATCCCATTTCCTTGTTTGTTTTTAGTTTAGCATACTCCCTAAACTGGCTAGGATGGCCAAACACTTGAAAGCCCTCCTTTCTGCGAATCGAGTCATTGGTTTTCGACGAAATTTTGCCATTTCCGACGACGTCCACCTGTCACTCGTAGCAGAGAGCACACTTGATATGGAGAGGACTGATGAGAGTACAATCATTTTTCCTCTCCTATCAATTGCTGAGGGCGAGAGTCCGTTTCCCTCTTCACCCATTTCTTAGGGCCGTCCTTCGCCATTGGGGTCTAATCCCTTCCCAACCTAATGTAAATTTTTATCGAATCATAATGGGAATTGTAGAGTTGAACCAACGCCTTAGGATCAATCTCGGTATCCCTGCTATTCGACATTGCTATGCCTTGGCCAAGTCTTCTGGCCGGCAGGGGCGCTACTTTCTTAGGGCTAAAAACACCGACCATCATTTGGTGACTATGCTTGCCAGCTCTGGCAAGCGAGTTGACGATGTCATGGTCGTTGTCCGAGGCAACTGGGAATTCGGCGAGGACGAAGATCGCCTAGATCCCGTGCCTAGACGAAAAGACGAACCAGGTGGCCGTATAGTTTTATACATGCATTTGCTATATATTTACTCGGCTCTCCTTTCATGAACTCAGCGCTTTGTGTATGCAGGAAACGATTTAAAGAAAGTTCTTGTTTCGGCCGACGATGCCGTGCTTGCAGAAATCAAAACCGTACTCCAGTTCTTCGGCCATACAAACCTCTAGAAGCAAGGGAGGGCGGCTCATATACTTTTTAGATACGCGCCGACTTACGCAACCTTTTCGGTTGCAAACAACATTCCGATTCCGAGGGGCGAACAACAGCTCACGGCTCTTATTTTCCCCAACTTCAAAAACGTCAGGCAGATTGGTTTGGAAGCTTCTGACTTGGAGCAGACAGAAGAACAAGTAGCCGAGGAAGTCGCCGAACAACCTAATCAGTCCACTTTGGAAGCCGAAGTTGACCACACTCTGAACTTGGCTTTGAGGAAGCCGACCTTAATCAATCTGACCCTCCATCCACTTCAGGTCGTAGGGACGCCTCATTCGAAGACATTTTTACCGACTTAGGAGACCTTCCCGGCACGTACACTGAGAACATGGCTGGGGAGTCTCTAACGTAGCTAGCCAAGAGAAAAAATACCGAACGTATGGCCGCCTGAATGAGGGCTGAGACTAACTGATCCGAACCTCTCCCTGTTGCCGTGGCTGAGTCTTCTCCGCCGGATACCGAGACGGAGCAGGTCGAAACGGCTTAGACGGAGCAAATTGAACAATTGGATCAGGAGGTCGAGTAGATGAAGGAAAAACGTCCCGTCGAGCGCGAAGCCGACCCTGAGGAAACACCTACCGATAAACAGCTGAGTTTGGAGGAGTCGGACTCAGTCGTGCCGTTCATTGTCCAACCAAGGATAAAGAACATGCCGATTGCGTCCGACGCGTCGGCTCTAAAAGATTTGGCTATGGCCTTGAGTATGGCTTCCTCAATTTCCCTGCCGGTTGATAGGGCAACTTTTCATGCGAAGCCAAATCTGCTGTCAATAGCATTAGTCACTCAATCGACCATATTGGTACGTGACTTAACCTTATTTTCAGTCTTCTGCCTATATGCATATAAACATATATTATTAATTAATTAATTAATTTTTTTATTTTTCTAAACTCTAACTCCTTGTTTTGCAGACGGTGGGCAGAATAGCTGAGATCTGCCGCCGCCAACATGATGCTATTGAGCAAATCGACTTTTTGAAAGCCGAAATTGAAAATGAGAAGAGCAAGGCCGTGGAGGCCATTTAAAGAGCCGAGTCCAAGGCGGCGAGAGCGGCGGATGAGCGCGTAAGAGCCGACGCCGAGGCAAAAAAGGCGAAGAGTTCTGACTAGCTCAGATTGGCCGCCGAGGAGAGGGCAAACGCGAGTGAAGACGTACTCAAGTTAGCCAAGGAGGTGATTTCCAAACTGGAAGCCGACTTGGAAAAATTGAAGAAGGCGAAGGAAATAGCTAACTCCGAGATTTCAAAAGCGTTCCAAGCTGGAAAGGACGCCGCTTTGGAGAACAATGTGAAGGAAGTCCCCAAATTCGAGAATCGGGGCTTCAAACACGGCTGGCTCAAAGCTTTCAATACCGCTAATGTGACATTGGCCTAGCCGATTCCGTACGAGTAGGTGGACATTGAGCCACTGGAGTCTGACCCCGAAGATTGACTACAGTGAATTTGATTTTTGTTAGGCATTTTCCATGCATGGTTCTTGTAAATTTTTGCTAGTAGATTTCCATTAATTTAAGGTAATTTTCATGTATAAAATGACTACTATTTGTACTCAATTTATTAATTAAATTTTCCTTTGCTTTTCACTATTATCTGTATTCAATTTTTGTTATTAATGAAGATGTTTGCTTTTCACTACTTTGGGTAAAATGACTAGTGTTTGTTGTGCGTGCTAGCTATTGATCCAATAGGATGTAGGATCACGAGATGAGTAAATTAAACATCCCACTAAATAGCTGCCGATTAGATAACTGCGTGTCTTGGCAATTTAGCCGTCTTTCAATTTTAGCCGAATGAATTCATGAATATGCCCTTGCCCCAGTTAATGAATTGGAACGCCGAATATCGGTGGCTCATGGAATGGCTGGGGGACATGAACCTATCGGCGTAAGGCCCTGAGATTTGGCCGATTAGATTAGCGAATCTTTAGGCGCTAAGATTAACGAATCTGCCCCTGCCCCAGTTAATGAATGAACTGGAATGCTGAATATCAGTGGGTCATGGAATGGCTGGGGCATATGAACCTATTGGCGCAAGGCCTTGAAATTTGGCCGATTAGATTAGCGAATCCTTAGCCGCTAAGATTAACGAATCTGCCCTTGCCCCAGTTAATGAACTGGAACGCCAAATGTCGGTGGCTCATGGAATGGCTGGGGTACATGAATCTATCAGCGCAAGGCCTTGACATTTAGTTGATGAGATTAGCGAATCCTTAGCCGCTAAGATTAACAAATCTGCCATTGCCCCCAGTTAAGGAATGAACTGGAACGCCGAATATCGGTGGCTCATGGAATGGCTGGGGCACATGAACCTATCGGCGCAAGGCCTTGACATTTGGTCGATTAGATTAGCGAATCCTTAGCTGCTAAGATTAATGAATCTGCCCTTGCCCCGGTTAAGGAATGAACTGGAACATCGAATATCAGTGGCTCATGGAATGGCTGGGGCAGATGAACCTATCAACGCAAGGCCTTGAAATTTGGCCGATTAGATTAGTGAATCCTTAGCTACTAAGATTAATGAATCTGCCTTTGCCCAGTTAATGAACTGGAACGTCGAATGTCGGTGGCTCATGGAATGCGAGCATTAATGAGATCCCCTCGGGAGTGCGGCCCCCGTAATCAATAAATGGGGCGGGGGCTACGTGCGCGAGAGTGCCACTGTTGCATTCAAATCCAACAAATTGGGAGAAGAAAAAAGAAGTGTGGACGACTGTGGATGGCAAGAAGACTGTTCTTCAACAGCAGAGGGGAAAGTAGAACACTCGTAGAGCTAGATGCAGAGATGAACCGGGGAGGCGAGCCTATGCGCACGGTGAGTAGGACGTCGATGGAGCGTGAGAAACGCCAATCCCCACATCACCGAAGTAGGTCACCCAGAAGGGAAAAACAGCAACGAGGTAACTCCTCTCGTTCGAGAGGTGAAACCAGTGCGACACCGCACCTGTTGAGCTTTTCGATGTTTATTGGGAACAGACCGATGATGAAGGCGGATTCCATCATCCGCGACCCAAATGTAGCAGTCGAGCTTGCGCGACAAATTTTTTCTGCCAGAAGTTCAGCAGTCCATGGTCGGTCGGGCTGATTACGAAGCCTTCCGGGAGGGCGTTCATGGAGCAGTAAAGGGGCTGTACACCTCCTATGAAATCGGCATGCATCTGCGTGCCGCATGAGGAGAGATAGAGCAAAGAGATGCCCGCATTCAGAGCTTGCAAGCTTGCGCGGAGAAGGTCGAAAATGAGTTGAAGAGAACTAGCACCTCTGAGACTCATTCGACGAGTCAAGTGAATCCGATTGTCGCGGAGCGAGTAAATTGCCGAATTTTGGATCACGCGATCGCCGACCGAGATACGGCCAGCATGTTCGCAATTGAATCGACGAAGGCTAGGTCCTACGGAAAAGGCTTTCATGATGGCCGAAAAATCAGAATAGACAAGACCAAGGAAAAACTAGCCGAAGAGGTCTGTCAATACGAAAATCGTGGATTTAAGCATGGATGGACCAAGGCACTCCAAGCCACGGGCGTTGATCCGGCGTCACCCTTATATCAGAATTATACTTTTCCGTTCGAGGCTTTCGAAGCCGAGAAGACTGACAACGAGGGCGGCGCCGAATAATTTTGATGTATTATTATATATACATTAGGTGTTTTTTTTTTTTTTTTGTGTTAATGTAAAGCAAGTACTTCTGATCTATTGAATAAAATGCATTATTCTGTTGTCGATCTGTTATTCTGCATGAATTTTGTTTGACTCGTAAAAATTAGGTTTAAAATAGATAGGTGGCGTTTGATAACGTTTACGTTTTTTTGTTTATATTTACAAAAATTTTATAAACTGATTTTTGTTTATTTTTAAAAAACATAAATTATAAACGCGTTTGGTTTGAACAAAATGTTTAAAAAAATTTAAAAACATAAACTAAAAAATATGTTTATTCAGGCCTAAATTATTTATGACAATGGGATCACACACATTATAATTGAAAAAAAAAATTAATTAAAAAAAATAATTGAAAAACGATTAATTGAAAAACAATTAATTGGAAAAAAATAATTGAAAAAAAAATTTATTTGAAAAAAATAATTGAAAAAAAAATAATTGAAAAAAAAAATTAGTTGAAAAAAAAATTATTTGAAAAAAATAATTGAAAAAAAAATTATTTGAAAAAAAAATTGAAAACTGAAAACGTAAACTCATTTTTTGAGTTTACGTTTTTTTCTCAAATTTATAAATTGAGACAACCATTTATAAATTAAAAAAATTATCAAACAAGTTTTCATGATAGTTTTTAAAATTTTTGTAAATATAAACTGAAAATTAAAAACGGAATGGTTACAAACAGACCCTATATATTTGTACTTTAGTTTTTAGGATTTTTTTTTTCATTTTAGTCTTTTATATTTTAAATTTATTTTATTTTATTTTAAAAAAAAATTATTTAAAATAACATATTTACAGTCACGTGGCATAAAAATATTTAAGGACTAAAGTAAAAAAGTGACTAAAAATAAAACGGGTAAAGTGTAATTATCCCTTAGAACGAGGATGGATAAATATTAAATCAGATCGGATTTACATCATATAGTAACAATATGTATGTATTCTTATCCCACATCAGATTTAACATAATCATCTAAATCATTAAAAAAAAAAAATTTAATTTGTCTATTTAACTCAATAAATATGAATTATTATTATTTGTTTTTTTTTCTATTTTGAAGTGTTTTCTATTAAATTATTTAAAATATTTTAATAATTATTTAAAGTTAAAATATTAATCAAATTTAATTATAAAATAAATATGATCTAATAATTGCTTTAATTTAACATTAGAAAGAAATATGTCTTATATTATTTTTGTAGTTTGTTTATAACTAAATAATATAAAAATTAAAACTAATATTTTATAAATGAGCATGCCTGACCAGATTGAGCTAAAGTTGCGTTAAAAACTCATTATTCTAACTTGAGTTAAAAAATGAGCTCAAAATTTCAATCCAACTTAGGAGTTGTTTGGAATGATCTAAATAAGTGTAAGTTTTGAATTTTTATGGAATATGAGTTGGGTATTGTAGACGTCCCCGAACGTCCCGGGAGGGTCAGGTCCCGTTCTGTTCGTATTGGGGTCACTACAGTTCAAGGACTCAAATGTCACGGTCCTAATCTTGAACCAAAGAGTCCAAATCCGGCAAATCGTTTTGAGAAAACTGATTTTTGAAAGAAGTGCCAAACATGGACTGCTTTGCCAGATAACAGAGTCGCCACCTAAATATTTTTTAAAATGGGAAATTTAGGAAACCCTGACTCGTTGCCAAAGGCCACGTGTCCGTCATCACCAAAGTTGGCTCGGGAACTTGGGTACGATTGGGGAAGGTCACATCGTGAGCACCCCCGCTCGCCCGGTCAAAGACCGGCTTCTACTAACCATGATATCTGTTTTTTGAAAACATTGTGAGTTCTTATTCCGATTATTAGCCTAGGTTACTATGTGATGCTCGCAGCAAACAAGTATAGACTGGGCCGCCTGAATTGGAACAAAACATTTCATGTTTATTTGTTTGAAAATGGTTTGATGGTGCTACCCGCAGGTAGGCTAAGACGCGGATTTGCCACCCTCAGGTGGGCTTAGAAAACATGATTTTGCCACTATCTAGTGGGCTTAAAACAAACATTTGATGAATTGTCCCAATTTAAATAACTCAACCTCCACCCACAGGCATTCAAGGCAGTTATATCACATAAGCATATAGCCTCATGGCAAGCATGCTATTCATGGCAACACTCACACGCATGCAAGGATGCTAAAGCATAAAACTCACCTAGTACTCCAAGCCAAAACAGAAACTACATTAGAAATCATGCATGATCCTAAGTGTACAGAAATGCCTAATGCAACACATGCAAAGATGCAACTATAGCAGGCTCGGCTATTCTAAACATGGCATGTGAAATGCAGCAACTAACATGTATTCAATTTGGAATTGAAATACAAATGCAGTTTGTATGATGCGCCGAGCCCGGTGCGTGCAAAACAGATGAATGATGCAAACATGCTGTCATACTGTATGCTAATTGAAATATGCCCTATATCTAACCATCATAAGCGGATAAATAAAAGGGAGAAAGAAATGGGGGTTGGAAGACATACATCGCACTCACCCACACTTATTACAATCATGCCCTCGCGCAGAGGGTCCGAATAAATATACAGTCCGAAATAAACAGTCCAAAATAATACAGATTCCTAATTAATTAACAAATTAACTAAGAAAGCTTTAAACTGGCATGCAAGCCAGGGGGCTGCCTCGCTTCTGATGAATGATGTATGCTGGGCTGCCTTTGCGCAGAAATCCATTGGGATGCCCAATTTAGCCTCTGTTTGCAATTTTTTTCGAAATGCGCGCCAGACTCCGAAAAGTTGCTGATTCCTTATTTTGCTGCAACAGAGAGCAGGAAAAGGGCATAGCAATGTATTTCACAAATATATGCATGCCTCGATCCTCGTGCCACCAATCACGCATATCGATGCATGATGGCCGAGGAATCGGATTGCACAACTCAATATAGGGTGCAATGCAGATGAATGCTACAGCAAAACCTAACTCCATCATGGATAATCCGGAGTGTCGGTGACTTGGGAATTGAGACCCGTTTCGTCACTCGGAGTACGAAACGTGCCTCGTTTCCCGTGCCCGGGCTAACTCCTATCCCGAACACAATGCAATATGCATGATATGCATGAAATGCAACTAATATACAGTTCTAGTATGCGCAATGCTGATGAAAATGAGATGTCTCGAAATGCGTGCACACGGGCACGCAAACCGAGAAAATACATGAATGCAATCTAAGATACGACCTGGTATGCACTATGCTGTGAACATGAGATGAAAATGAGACGCCTCGAAAAGCGTGTACGCGGGCACGCAAACCGAGGCGATGATGTGAAATGCAAATCGGATAAAACCGAAGTGCCTCGAAATGCGTGCCCACGGGTACGCACACCGAAGCGATGATAAAATGAGAAATCGGATAAAACCGAAGTGCCTCGAAATGCGTGCCCACAGGCGCGCATGCCGAGGCAATGATAAAATGAGAAATTGGATAAAACCAAAGTTCCTCGAAATGCGTGCCCACAGGCGCGCATGCCGAGGCAATGATAAAATGAGAAATCGGATAAAACCGAAGTGCCTCGAAATGCGTGCCCACAGGCGCGCATGCCGAGGCAATGATAAAATGAGATGGCAATGCAAATTGGGCTTAAACTAACATGAGTGGACCTCAGCCACACTCACATCAGATGCCGTCGCGTAAAACAGAGGTGCCTCGAAGTGCGTGCCCACGGGCACGCAAACCGAGGCATGGCCCGAAGGCATGAAATAGCACGGGAAATGATATGCAAGCATGCAAACCAAATTTCAGCACCTAAATGAAAGGGAAAACAGCCCCGAAATGATGCGAAATGACAACCAATGCATGAAATCATCCCGAAATGTGATTTTAAGTACCCGAAATGGCCTATAGCCATACTAAACATGCACAACATGATCATGACATGCAAACCAGTAGCAAGGCAGCCCCAAATATGGCATTTTTTTAGTACAAAGCAAGGCTAAAAAACAACCACAAGTAAGGTAAACTTAGCATGCAAAAACGGGGAAAAAGAGGGGAATTACAAAGAAAGTAGTATATACAATGCTCAAACCAGAAAAATCAGTTCTACAAAATTAAAGAGGGACCAAAAACATGTACATTTACAGTATATTAGATCCTCCAATTCAGTATGTAGATATGCTTAAAATAGCATGCAAAAATGAGCCAATAAAGGGCTACAACATGAGGTACCATAAGCAATCACCAAACAACTTTGGACCCTTAACAAAACATGAATAATGAGTCATTTCAAGACACTTTCTAAGCCTGATGAAGGCTCAAATCAGAAGCTAAGAAAGCCTAACAAAGCATGCAATTTTACGGAAAAAATGGAGGGTACAACATGAAGTACCAAAATCATGCATCAAACAACTTTGGACCCTTAACAAAACGTGACAAGAAGGCCAAAATAAGGATATTTTCAGGCCTGATGATGGCTCAAAACAGGAGCTAAGTAAGCTCAAAAAGGGATTCAAGATGGGGCCAAAGAGAGGTATAAAGAGAGGTACAACATGGAGGCCTCAAACCAATTTGATCCCTTCTACAATGTTGTAGAGGGACCTAAAATAAACTCAACCTCAGTTAATGGCATGCTCAAAATCAGATCATAAACAGGCCAAAGAAACCATGCAATTTTACGGTAATTTGAAGGAAATACAAAGAAAGTGCATGATAGAGAGGTCAAACAGGGTTGAGCCCTTCTTAAATGTTGAATAGGGGCTCAAAATAAGCCCATTCACAGTTTATGTCATGCTCTAAAACAGATCACACATAATCCAAACAAAGCATGCAATTTAATGGCATAAAGAGTGATATTGAAGCAAGTGTGCCATAGAGGTCTCAAACAGGGTTGAGCCCTTCTACAATGTTGTAGAGGGGCTCAAAATAAGCACAAAAATAGAAGGGGTCAGAGCCCAAATCAGAGAGCAAGTAAGGTAGAAAATTGATGCAAAAAAGTGCAAGAAAAGGGGAATTGGTGACTTACCCTTGAAGACAAGTCTTTCTTTGCTTCTTGGCTTGACTTTGTTGCTTCTTAGCCTTTGAAAGAGCTCTCTTTGTTGCTGTAATGGAAGTGGGAATGGTGGTGCTTAGGGTTGATGAAGAGAGGAGCTAGACACTTGAGGGTTTTTTGAGTTTTGGAGATAGAAAATGGAGGTTTTGAGAGAGAGGTATTTGAGACCAAATTTTCTAACCCTAGCAAAGGAGGAGGGCAGCCCTTTAAATAGGCAAGAAAGGGTGTAAAAGGGGAGGGAAATGGAGGCAAGATTTCCCTCCCAAAATATCCCCCGGAGGGGGAGATATTTTGCAAAAAATATCCGGACAGCTGTAAAGAGCTGGAAAGCAGAAAGCTGGCCGGCCAGGTAGTTTTCTGGAAGGTGGCCGGCCGGCCACCCCACCTGGTCGGCCAGCCACTCACCCTGGCCTGCCGGGCATGGCCCAAAAATGAAGAGGAAAATTTCTGGCCGACCACCATGTGTTAGGGTCCTCCCAAGTGTGTAGAATAAAGCCCCAAGGTCGGAATGTGGCAACACTGAAGCAGGAGTCACAACATTGCATTTGAAGGAGAGGCCCAAAAATGAAATCCACAATTGCTGGCCGACCATCACTTCTTAGGGTCCTCCCATGTGCCCTCATCACAAATATGTAGCTTTGGTTGGAAGAAAATGGGCCTAGGGTGTTCAACATTAGCCTGGAAGTGAGCAAAACGGGCGCCGGAGGAGCGAAACTGGTTATCTGGGATAATTGCTAGCCTCCCACCCCCCAGTGATCTTCCTGGTGCTGAAACAGAGGTACCTGCCAAAATTGAACAAAAACTAATGAGAAATGAACGCTCGGGGCCCAAACCGCGCAATTCGGGGTCCCGAAAATGGGCTGTAGGCACCGGAAGTGGTGTTCAGCAGCGAAGTGGGTATCAGAGGCCCCAGTGTTCCTCGGAATGATAAAACAGAGGTACCTGCCAAGAACCGGAGGAAACCGATGCGAAATGAATGCTCGGGGGCCAAACCGCGAGGTTCGGGGCCCGAAAACCGGCTATGAGCACCGAAAGTGGCATTCAGCCACGAAGTGGGTATCTGGGACCCCAGTGTGCCCTATTATGATAAAACAGAGGTACCTGCCAAAAATCGGAGGAATCGGAGACGGTTGGGCGGTCCCGAACCGAGGCACACGGCCTGACGGCTCCGAGAACCGGGAACCGGGCTCCAAAATGGGCAAAATGGCCTACGGCCATGAAAAGTAGCCCACGGCCACCGAGAAATAGTCTACAGGACTACTCCCTTCCCTCAGGAAAGAAAACAGAGAAAACCGAGTCTGGTTCGCAAACCGAGACAAGGCACAGAAGAGGATTCGGAAGTTCGGAGGCAGGGCGCACGGCCGCGACTCTGAGACTTCTGAATGAGCACAGTATGCAATATCACCGAGCGCTCAATCGGTGACGTCTGAGCCTTAAGGTCGGTCAAAAATGGGGTGTCTACAGGTATGAATTGAGTTTGAAGTAATGTCATAGAGAGGTGATATGACTTAAATAAAATAATATAATTTAAATAAGATAATGACTTTTTAATTTTTTGACTTTTTTAAATTATGATAAATAAGGGCTTAACCTTGTAGGCTAAAAGAAAATTGTCAAATCCTAAAATTGTTAGACTGAATTAGGTTAGGTGGGTCATTGGTCTTATGACCACCCCTACTTTAATATGATGGGTGTAATAGGTAAAGAAGTTAAATTTAACAAATTTTAAAAGAATTTAAACCTCAACTTTCTTATAAGATAAAGGGGTTGGTGCACACCGGAATAGTTACATGCAATGCTTTGTTAGTGTGTATAAAAAATGAAGAAAACTTTGAACAACTAAAAAAATTTTAAAAATGAAGAAAAGTTTGAACAACTAAAAAATTGAATAATATGAATATTCTAAACCTCCCTTAAGGTAGGATGTAGTATTTTTTTAAGGGAATACTGTTGGGTATATCTCTTTATTGGAGTGTGGAACCCAATTAATTTTGAAAAAAGAGTTTTAATTTGGCTTGGTTTAGGTATAATATTTTTATATATTATATTTGTGGAGACCCAATTCAATTTGGATACAATTAGGGTTTCATTACAAAACCCTAAATTCACAATATTTTAGGGTTTGGTTTTGTTTTTGCTCATTCCTGTGTGTGTGAAGAAAAGTGTGGCAGCAGCTATTTGTTTATTCAACATTGGTACATGTGCTACCAATTGATTCAAGTTTTGTTCTTTCAAAAGCACTATTATTCGGTGGCTGGTGTGGGAATTTTTTCTTCGCTTCGTTTCGGCTGTTTTGGTGAAGTTGATTTGGGTTGTTATTTTGGGTCTTCTTCAACTCTGGTTCTGAAGATTTTGGTTCTTCTATTTGGTGAGGTCTTTCCTCTTGTTTACTTGTGATTATTTGGAATTCACCTAAGGGTGGTTTTGTGAGACCATTAGTGTCTCGTTTGTAATCGTTTGGAACTTATTTGGTTGATAGTGGAATCGGATTTCGATCCCGTGGACGTACCTCACATTGAGGGAACCACGTAAAAATTCTTGGGTTGCCTTTGATTTAATTTTTCCGCATTAGTTTTTATTCTCATTGATTGATTTACTTGTGGGGAATCACATATTTTCCCTAACAACTGGTATCAGAGCTTACGGTTTATTGGGGTTTATTTATTTGTGTAAATCAATGGAGGGGAATGTGGGTCGTATGTCTAGCTTCAATGGAAGCAATTGGGTAACTTGGAAAACTAAAATGGAGGACCTATTATTTTGTAAAGACTTGTATGGACCTATTGAGGGTGATAGTGGCAAACCTGATGATATGAAAGATGATGAGTGGAAGAGGTTAAATCGAAAAGCAGTTGGTGTTATCCGTCAATGGATTGATGACAGTGTGTTTCATCATGTTGCCACTGAAACTTCGGCACATGATTTATGGAAAAAATTAGAGAGTCTTTATGATAGAAAATCAGCCACAAATAAAGCCTTTATGATAGATGGTTCTTTTTCAAAGAAAGACGTTGAGTGCTACTATTGCCATGAGAAAGGGCACATGAAGCGGGAATGCCGAAAGCTCAAGAACAAGGAGAAAAGGCGTGACAAAAGTGTGGATAAGAAGCAAGAAGACACAACAGCAGTTACTACCGATGATCTCATGGTTGTTTGTGAAGATGGTTGTATCAATTTTGTGGGCCAAGAGAGCAATTGGGTGATTGATTCCGGTGCTTCTTTTCATGTGACTTCTCGAGTTGATTTCTTCACTACCTACACCGAAGGAGATTATGGTTTTGTTCGAATGGGTAATGAAGGTTTGTCCAAGATTATTGGTATGGGTAATGTTTGCTTGGAAACAAATTTTGGCTGCAAGTTGTTGCTTAAAGATGTGAGGCATGTTCCCGACATTCGCCTCAATTTGATCTCTACTGGGAAGCTAGATGATGAAGGCTTCAACAACAAATTTGGTGATGGAATATGGAAGCTCACAAAGGGTTCTTTGGTGGTGGCTAAGTGCAAGAAGACTCATACACTTTATTCGATGCAAGGAAAAATTTGTAAAGGTGTTGTCAATGCACTTGAAGATGATACTTCTACTGAATTGTGGCACAGGCGACTTGGGCACATGAGTGAAAAGAGGCTACAAGTTTTGTTCAAGAAAGAGCTTCTACCCGGTTTGAAAGGTACACATCTTAGAACTTGTGTTCATTGTTTGGCGGGTAAACAACATAGAGTTTCTTTTCATAAAAATGTTGCTTCTAGAAAAGAAAATGTTTTGGAGTTGATTCATTCGGATGTTTGTGGTCCTTTAAAAGTTAGAACACATGGTGGTGCACTTTATTTTGTTACTTTCATTGATGATTATTCAAGGAAAGTTTGGGCTTTTCTACTAAAAACTAAAGATCAAGTTCTAGAAGTATTTAAGCATTTTCAGGCCATGGTTGAAAGAGAAACAGGGCAGAAATTGAAGTGCATCCGAACTGACAATGGTGGTGAATACATTGGGCCATTTGATGAGTATTGTCGCAGCCAAGGTATTCGGCACCAAAAGACAGTTAAGAAGACTCCTCAACAAAATGGCGTTGCCGAGAGGATGAATCGCACCATTGTGGAAAGAACAAGGTGTTTGCTTTCACAAGCTAAATTGCCAAGATCCTTTTGGGGTGAGGCAATGAATACAGCGGTTGACGTGATCAATTTATCTCCTTGCTATCCTTTGAATGGTGATGTTCCTAAAAGAGTTTGGACTGGCAAAGATGTGTCTTATGAACACTTGAGAGTGTTTGGTTGCCGAGCTTTTGTTCACATTCCAAAGGATGAGAGGTCCAAGCTTGATAGTAAGTCAAGACAATGTATTTTTCTTGGCTATAGGCGTGATGAGTTTGGGTATAGATTGTGGGATCCGGTCGACAAGAAAGTCATTCGAAGTCGTGATGTTGTGTTTCTTAAAGACCAAACAATTGAAGACTTTGGCAAAAGTGATCAACCGGAGCCAAAAACTAGTGATCTCATTGATATGGATCCATCTCCTTCATCTTCAGTTGATGATGAAAATGGGGGAGATGTGCAGCCACCTATTGAAGAAGTGGAGGATGATACTAATCCTAATGAAGTTGAGCCAAAAATTGAGGAAGAGCATCCAACTCAAGAACCGCCACCACAACTTGAGTTGAGAAAATCTACAAGGGACCGACAACCTTCAAGAAAGTATCCTCCCAATGAATTTGTGTTGATTTCCGATCAAGGGGAGCCGGAGAGCTACCAAGAAGCAATTGAGCATGCAAAGAAAGGTGATTGAAAAAAGGCCATGGAAGAGGAGATGAATTCCTTGCTTGAAAACCAGACTTATGATTTAGTGAAGTTGCCTAAAGGGAGAAAAATTCTGAAAAATAAGTGGGTTTTCAAATTGAAGAATGATAGGAAGAATCTGAGGTACAAAGCACGTCTTGTTGTGAAAGGCTTTGGGCAAAAGAAAGGTATTGACTTTGATGAGATTTTCTCGCCGGTTGTGAAGATGTCTTCTATTCGGGTTGTACTTGGCATGGCTGCAAGTATGAACCTTGAAGTTGAACAACTTGATGTGAAGACCGCATTTCTTCATGGTGATTTTGAAGAAGAAATTTACATGAAGCAACCGGAAGGTTTTGTGGAAAAAGGGAAAAAGAAATTTGTTTGCAAATTGAAGAAAAGTTTGTATGGTCTCAAGCAAGCCCCGCGGCAATGGTACAAAAAATTTGACTCTTTCATGATGAATAATGGTTTTTCTAAAACCACTTCGTACCATTGTGTGTTTGTGAAAAATTTCCTGGATGGCAAATTTATTATTCTTTTACTTTATGTTGATGACATGTTAATTGTGGGTCAAGATTCTACCATGATTAACAAGTTGAAATTGGAGTTGAGCAAGTCTTTTGCTATGAAAGATTTGGGACCGGCAAAGCAAATACTTGGTATGAAAATTATTCGTGATCGCAAAAAGGGGCTGATTTGGTTGTCTCAAGAGAGCTACATTGAGAAAGTTCTTGAGAGGTTCAACATGGATAAAGCAAAGCCGGTTGGTTGTCCACTTGCGGGTCACTTCAAACTTAGTTCGAATCAATGTCCTACAAGTGAGAAAGACAAAGAAGAGATGTTGAAAGTTCCTTATACTTCAGCAGTTGGTTCATTGATGTACGCCATGGTTTGTACAAGGCCGGATATTGCTCATGCAGTTGGTGTGGTGAGTCGTTTTCTCTCTAATCCGGGTAAAGAACATTGGGCAGCGGTAAAATGGATTCTAAAGTATCTTCGAGGGACTTCGAAGGTGTGTTTGTGTTTTGGGGATTGTAAGCCGATGCTTGATGGGTTCACAGATTCTGACATGGCTGGTGATGTTGATTCTAGAAAATCTACTTCGGGGTATTTGATGACTTTTGCAGGGGGAGCTGTGGCATGGCAATCTAAATTACAAAAATGTGTTGCTCTCTCAACTACCGAAGCTGAATTTATTGCCATTACGGAAGCTTGCAAAGAAGAGTTATGGTTGAAGAAATTTTTGCAAGAGTTGGGTTTGAAGCAAGAAAAGTATGTGCTTTATTGTGATAGCCAAAGTGCTATTCACTTGAGTAAAAATTCTACTTTTCATTCGAGATCGAAACACATTGATGTTAGATACCATTGGATTCGTGATGTGTTAGATTCGAAATTGTTGCAACTCGAAAAGGTTCACACAGATGATAATATTTCAGATATGTTGACAAAGACTTTGTTGAGGGACAAACATTTAAAGTGTCAAACTTTGGCGGGTATGGTTGATGTCTCCACCTAAGTCGGTAGGGGGAGAATTGTTGGGTATACCTCCTTATTGGAGTGTGGGACCCAATTGGTTTTGGAAAAAGAGTTTTAATTTGGCTTGGTTTAGGTATAATATATTTTTATATATTATATTTGTGGAGGCCCAATTCAATTTGGATACAATTAGGGTTTCATTACAAAACCCTAGATTCACAATATTTTAGGGTTTGGTTTTGTTTTTGCTCATCCTTGTGTGTGAAGAAAAAGTGTGGCAGCAGCTATTTGTTTATTCAACATTGGTACATGTGCTACCAATTGATTCAAGTTTTGTTCTTTCAAAAGCACTATTATTCGGTGGCTGGTGTGTGGAATTTTTTCTTCACTTCGTTTCGGCTGTTTTGGTGAAGCTGATTTGGGTTGTTATTTTGGGTCTTCTTCAACTCTGGTTCTGAAGATTTTGGTTCTTCTATTTGGTGAGGTCTTTCCTCTTGTTTACTTGTGATTATTTGGAATTCACCTAAGGGTGGTTTTGTGAGACCATTAGTGTCTCGTTTGTAATCGTTTGGAACTTATTTGGTTGATAGTGGAATCGGATTTCGATCTCGTGGACGTACCTCACATTGAGGGAACCACGTAAAAATTCTTGGGTTGCCTTTGATTTAATTTTTCCGCATTAGTTTTTATTCCCTTTGATTGATTTACTTGTGGGGAATCACATATAACAAATACTCCATTGATTTTTAATGTTTATAATTTATGTCATTTTAATTCTTTCTACTACTTTGAATGTGTTAATTTAATCTCTAATAAATAGAATTTGTGTAAAAATAATCCGCAACACTCACGACATCTAAATTGGGTGATTTATCTGGGACGGATGTCTATAGTGTAATGGAGGTGACGGAAGTACGGACATTTTAGTAGAAATACTATAATATCACCAATTATATATAGGGAAAATCGGTCTAAGGTCCCTATCCAACTTTTAGTAATGGATTAGGTCCACAATCTGTTCTTTTGTAGTCTAAGGTCCCTCACCCCATCCCCTCTCCATCCACGTTGTCCTGAGCTTGATCACCGCTGGCTCCAAATCCCCAACCCTCGTCTCTCTCTATCTCTCTCTCTCTAAACTTCTCCATTCTCAGATCTGTCCAGATCAACTCTTGTTCCTCACCCGACTTCATTCTCCCGGAGTAAAACCAGCACCAGCGACTCAACCACTGGCAACGTCATAACCTGGAACAACCCAACAGACCCCATGCCCCAGCAGTCACCCCCCCTCCCTGTAGACACCCCATTTTTGACCGACCTTAAGACTCAGACGTCGCCGATTGAGCGCTCGGTGATGTTGCATACTGTGCTCGTTCAGAAGTCTCAGAGTCGCGGCCGTGCGCCCTGCCTCCGGACTTCCGAACTCTCTTCTGTGCCTCGTCTCAGTTTGCGAACCGGACTCGGTTTTCTCTGTTTTCTTTCCTGAAAGGAGGGAGAGGTCTAGCAGACTATCTCTCAGTGGCCGTGGGCTACATTTCGTGGCCGTAGGCCATTTTGCCCATTTCGGAGCCCGGTTCCCGGTTTTCGGAGCCGTCAGGCCGTGTGCCTCGGTTCGGGACCGCCCAACCATCTCCGATTCCTCCGGTTCTTGGCAGGTACCTCTGTTTCATCATAACAAGGCACACTGGGGTCTTAGATACCCACTTCGTGGCTGAATGCCACTTTCGGTGCTTACAGCCGGTTTTCGGGCCCCGAACCTCGCGGTTTGGCCCCCGAGCATTCATTTTGCATCGTTTTTTGTTCATTCTTGGCAGGTACCTCTGTTTTATCATAACAAGGCACACTGGGGTCTTAGATACCCACTTCGTGGCTGAATGCCACTTTCGGTGCTTACAGCCGGTTTTCGGGCCCCGAACCTCGCGGTTTGGCCCCCGAGCATTCATTTTGCATCGGTTTTTGTTCATTTTTGGCAGGTACCTCTGTTTTATCATCAGGAAGATCACTGGAGGGTGTGAGGCTAGCAATTGTCCAAGCAACCTGTTATGCCCTTCCTGCGCCCCCCGGCGCCCGTTTTTCTCACTTCCGGGCTAATGTTGACCACCCTAGGGCCATTTTCTTCGAGCCAAAACCACATATTTGTGATGTACACATGGGAGGACACTAAAAAAACATGGCCGGCCAGTAATTCTTATTTTCATTTTTGACCCTCTTTGAAAAGTGAATTGTTGTTTCTTCTAGTTCAGAGTTGTCAATTTCCAACCATAGGGCCTTGTTGTACACACCTGGAGGACACCATCATATAGAGCTCGGCCAGCAATTCCATCTTTCCATTTTTGCCCTTGGCCGGCCGGCCAGGGGGGTGGCCGGCCGGCCACCTCCAATAAAGGGGGCTAGCCGGCCAGCTTCCTTGGGTTGTGTGCATTCCAGCCATGCACCTTTTTCCCCCAGGAAAGATCTGTATCCGTGGGATATTTTGGAGGGGAATGCTTGGGTGCATTTCCCTCCACCTTTACACCCCTCCTTTTGTCCATATAAGGCAGCCAAAAACTTGTGTCTAGGGTTAGAAAAATAATCCTCAAGCATACATACACCAACCCATCTCCATTTCTCTAAAAATCTTAAAAGTTTAGTGCCATTTCTAAACCATCTCCTAACATCACCAACACCACTTCATTTCCAGCAGCAAGAGGAGTTCTTGGAGGTTTAGAAGCAACTTTCATCAAGCAAAGAGGTAGCAAAAGTCTTGTCTTCAAGGGTAAATCTCAAATCCCTCTTTTGTACCATTTTCTTGCTTCCTTTCTTAACCCTATTTCCCTATTGAGTTGAGCTTCGACCCCTACTGAAAGTGGTCCCCTTTTGAGCTCATTTTGATCTTTGATTAATGGCTCAACCCTGTTTGAGCCCTCTATGGCACACTTGCTTCAATAGCATCTTCTATGTCAATATTTTGCATTGAATATTTGGCCTATGTGTGATTTGAATTGGAGCATCTCATGAACTGATATTGTGCTTATTTTGAGCCCCTCTTCAACATTGAAGAAGGGCTCAACCTTGTTTTCATGCTCCATATGCAAGTTGCTTTGAATCCATGTTTTACCCTTGTTTTTGCATGAAATATTAGGCTTATGAGTGATCTGATTTCGAGCATGAGGTAAACTGTGGGTGGGCCTATTTTGAGCCCCTCTTCAACATTGAAGAAGTTCTCAACCCTGTTTGGCCTCTTTATCATGCACTTACTTCATAATTCCTTCAAATTACCGTAAACTTGCATGATTTATTTGACCTACATGAAGTATGTTTTGGAACATTCCATGAACTGTGAGTGAGCTTATTTTGTGTCCCTCTACATTATTTTAGAAGGGATCAACTTGGTTTGGGGTCTCCATGTTACACTTGCCTTTATATATCTCTTTGACCCCACTTTGCATGCCTTTTTTAAGCTTATCTAGCTTCTGATTTCAGCCATCATCAGTACTGAAAATATCCATATTTTGGCCTTCTTGCCATATCTCATTGAGGGTCTTTGTTGGTTTGATGAATTTTTGGGGTACTTCATGTTATAACCTTATATATCCTCATTCTTGCATAGCATTTTTACCATGTTTGCATACTGAGTTGGGGGATGTCATCTACTGAAAATGTGCATATTTTTAGTCCCTCATCAGTGTTGTAGAAGGGTACTTTTCCATTTGAGCATTGCATGTACCACTTGCTTCAATACCCCTCTCTTGGCTCGTATTTTTGCATGATATTGTTGCCCTATCCATGCTTGCTATTTAGCCCTTTTTGTGACTGAAAAATGCTATTTTGGGGGCTGCCTTGCTACTGTTTTGCATACCATGTACCAATTATGCATGTTTAGTATGGCTATAGGCCATTCCGGGTGCTTATCGTCGCATTTCGGGAACATTCCGGGCATTCGGTATCATTTCCCCACCTTTCGGGGCTATTTTGCATCATTTGTAAGTGCTGAAATTCCATTTGCATGTTTGCATACCATTTCGTATGTCATTTCATGTTTTAATGCATCGCCTCGGTTTGCGTGCCCGTGGGCACGCATTTCGAGGCACCCCATTTTCATCTCCGGCCTCTCATATGAGTGTGGCTGAGGCCCTTTCATGTTAGTGTAAGTCCATTTCGCATTTCGTACGTCATTTCATGCTTTAATGCCATCGCCTCGGTTTGCGCGCCCGTGGGCACGCATTTCGAGGCATCTCGTTTTTATCCGACGGCCTCCCGTATGAGAGTGGCTGAGGTCCTCTCATGTTGGTATAAGCCCATTTTGCATTTTGTATGCCATTTTCGCATCATTGCATTCCGTATGCCATTTTTCTCGGTTTGCGTGCCCGCGGGCACGCACTTCGCAATATCTCATTTTAGCATCATTACATATCATTTCCATGTCATTTTGCATCCCGTATGCATCGCCTCAGTTTGCGCGCCTGTGGGCACGCATTTCGAGGCACTTCTTTTTATCCGACGGCCTCTTATGTGAGTGTGGTTGAGGCTCACTCATGTTGGTATAAGTCCATTTTGCATTTTGCATATCATTTTAGCTTCATTGCATTCCGTATGCCATTTTCTCAGTTTACGTGCCCGTGGACACGCATTTCGAGACATCTCATTTCTGGTCTCATTATATATCATTTTTCATGTCATTTCATGCCTTTATGTCATCGCCTCGGTTTGCGTGCCCTTTCGGCACGCATTTCGAGACATTTTATTTCCATAGCATTGTGCATGTTTAGGGTTGCATATTAGTCGCATTTCATGCATGTCATGCATATCGCATCATGTTCGGGATAGGAGTTAGCCCGGGCACGGGAAACGAGGCACGTTTCGTACTCCGAGTGACGGAACGGGTCTCAATTCCCCAGTCACCGACACTCCGGATTACCCGTGATGGAGTTAGGTTTTGTTGTAGCATTCATCTGCATTGCACCCTATATTGAGTTGTGCAATCCGATTCCTCGGCCATCATGCATCGATATGCGTGATTGGTGGCACGAGAATCGAGGCATGCATATATTTGTGAAATACATTGCTATGCCCTTTTCCTGCTCTCTGTTGCAGCAAAATAAGGAATCAGCAACTTTTCGGAGTCTGGCGCGCATTTCGAGAAACATTGCAAACAGAGGCTAAATTGGGCATCTCAGTGGATTTCTGCGCAAAGGCAGGCCAACATACATCGTTTCATTATCCGGAACGAAGCAAGGCAGCCCCTCGCTTGCATGCCTGTTTAAAGCTTTCTTAGTTTAATTCGTTAATTAATTAGAAATATGTAATATTCGGACTGTATCATTCTTTTATTCGGACTGTAATATTCTTTTATTCAGACTGTATTATTTATTCGGACCCTCTACGCGAGGGCATAATTGTAATAAGTGTGGGTGAGTGTGATGTATGTCTTCCAACCCCACGTCTTTCTTTCCTTTTATTTACCCGCTTATGATGGTTAGATATAGGGCATGTTTCAATTAGCATACAGTATGATAGCATGTGTGCATTCATTCATCTGTTTTGCACGCACCGGGCTCGGCACATCATACAAACTGCATTTGTATTTCAATTCCAAATTGAATACGTGTTAGTTGTAGCATTCCACATGCCATGTTTAGAATAGCCGAGCCTGCTATAGTTGCATTATTGCATGTGTTGCATTAGGCATTCCGTATAATTAGGATCATGCATGATTTCTAATCGGTTTTCTTCTTGGCTCGGAGTACTCGGTGAGTTTTATGCTTTAGCATCCTTGCATGCGTGTGAGTGATCGCCATGAACAACATGCTTACCATGAGGCTATGTGCTTATGTGATATAACTGCCTTGAATGCCTGTGGGTGGAGGCTGAGTTACTTGAAGTGGAAAATCATTGACTGTTTGTTTTAAGCCCACTAGATAGTGGCAAAATCATGTTTTCTAAGCCCACCTGAGGGTGGCAAATCCGCGTCTTAGCCTACCTGCGGGTAGCACCATCAAACCATTTTCAAACAAACAAACATGAAATGTTTTGTTCCAATTCAGGCGGCTCAGTCTATACTTATTTGCTGGCAAGCATCACATAGTAACCTAGGCTAATAACCGGAATAAGAGCATACAAGGTTTTCAAAAACAGATATCATGGTTAGTAGAGGCCGGTCTTTGACCGGGCGAGCGGGGGTGCTCACGAAGTGACCTTCCCCAATCGTACCCAAGTTCCCGAGCCGAGGCAACTTTGGTGATGACGGACACGTGGCCTTTGGCACCGAGTCAGGGTTTCCTAAATTTCCCATTTTAAAAATATTTAGGTGGCGACTCTGTATCTGGCAAAGCAGTCCATGTTTGGCACTCCTTTCAAAAAATCTGTTTTCCAAAACGATTTGCCGAATTTGGACTCTTTGGTTCAAGATTAAGAACCGTGACACAAATCGAGTCCGAGCTGTAGCGAGGTCCCCCGCGGGCTTGTTACAGTTTCTGGCGACTCCGCTGGGGATTTAGAGAACTTGACTCGAACTCATGATATCTGTTTTTGACTACACTTGTGTGTTTCTTTGCATTGCATTTGCATCGGTGCGCCTAGGACACCGTGTTTGCCATCTGCTATTCCTGAGCGGTTTGCCGGAGGCTTGTCTTGTCAAGACATGTCCATAAGGCTGACCGGTTATGGGCTCTGCCAGTATGGGAACACAAACCCCGGTTTTACCGGGGCACCCTTTTTGACCATTCGACCTAGTGCATATTCGGATCCATAGTGACCATTCCAAACTAGGACAGGTTGCTTACCCGTTTATAGGTTGTTTTGAAACCGCTGCGTGCGTAGTGAAACCCTAGTTCCTGACAAAATAGGATAGGGAAACCCTACCCCCAAATAGGGGTGTTTTGGCTCTCACTTATCTGTTATGTGCTTTAGAGTGCGTCTCTACAGGAATGCATGTATCAGTCTATAAGTTTGGGCATCAGGCCTGCGGGCATCATTCAGGCCTGCGGGCATCAGTCAGTATCTGAGAATCAGTTGTCTGCGGATATCCGATTCAGTTTTGGGGAACAGTGAAATATGAACAGTGATCAGTGATTGAGGACAGTGTATTTCCAGCTTATCGAACTGCGTGTTGTATGCCCGACTGTGTGTTGTGTGTATTTAAAATTAAGCTGTTATGCTGCCCGTTTTTCTGGTTATTTATTTCCTTTTCGCTTTATTATCTTTTTTTGCTAGGGCAGTTGTAGCACGATTGCTTCCGAACCCGTAGATACCCCCCAAGCACTTTGGACACGAGGTCGCCGACTCAGCCGATCCGAGGATCTCGTTGACGGACATCCAGTGTTTCACTCTCTACCCCCAGTTGCCAGAAGAAGGCCAAGGAGGCGTAGTGTATCAGAGCAGGGATTACCGGGCAGAGGGCTACTTCGACAGTAAACAGCCAGGCTGAGATT
>JAPPVO010000029.1:152550575-152754892 GCA_030407325.1 Camellia japonica
TACCACGATGGAAACACAAGCCTTGGATCTCGACTACCGTTGTACCGTTTGATCCTCTTTTCACTTCTCGTGTTAGGTGTGAGAGGTATATTAGGCAATCTTGCTGCGGTACCTTTTTTTTTTGACCAATTGACCTAGTCGCATATCGGAAGCCATAGAGATTGTTCTAAACTAGGACAAGTTGCTCACTCGAGTGCAGGATTGTATGAAACCGCTTGTTTGTGTAGTGAATCCCTAGTTCCTGACGAAATTAGGACAGGGTAACCCTATCCCATCATAAGGGTGTTGTGGTTCTCACTTGCTTGATACGTGCTTTAGAGTGAAACTCTACAGGAATGTATGTATCAGTTGCAAGTCTGGGTATTAGTTTGAGGGTATTGGTTTTGAGGTAGAAATTTGGGGCATAAATCAGTGTTTGAGTACAGTTATCTAGCTTAAGATTACAATTGTGTGTTGTTTCTGTCTGAGCCAAGGTGTGTGTGCGATTTTCTGATTTTTTGTTTCTTTTTGCTTTATTTTCTGTTTTACAAAGGTAGTCTTTCACGATTGCTTCAAACGAGGCAGTTACCCCCCAAGCACTCTAGACTTGAGTAAGGCAACTTTACCGATCTGGGGATCTTTGTAAAGGACAACAAATGTTTGCTTCGTTACCCCCAGTTACAAGGCGGAGGAGAGTCAGGCATAACTCACCGGTTCGACAGTTACCTTCATTCAGCGAAGTCCAGTTTTCTACTTCCACTTCGGAAAGAGAGTACACACCAGTTTCGATAAATCAACACCCCTTAGTCAACATGGAAGAAATGCTCCGCCAACTCCAACAGACTATTGAGAATATGTAGCTGGATGCTGCCCGCCAAGCGGAAGTCACCGCCCACCAAGCGGAAATTGCAGCCCAGCAGGCTGAGTTGATCAGTAGGCTTCAGCTGCAACAACAACCACAACAAGCAGCAGCTTTTGCTTCTTATCCACCCCCAGTCAGGGTCCCAATACCTGGGATTACAACTAATGTCTAGGAAAATGCGGACATTCTGGCAGAGCCAGTTCCACTCCAGACTTCCAAAGCACCGGTTTTGTCACGACCCGAACCCGCCCCCATGGGTTAAGGACGTAACCGGCCAGTAATCCTGGGATTACCTACGGCCTCAAACCAGTCTAGACGTTACTCAACAGAGTGAAGGGGCCAAACGGAAGCAATAATTAAAAACTTTGTCCATAGAGCCGTGCTTATATGCACATCAAAATATTCCAGACATACATATGTTAATAACTCACAACAGAAAGCATAGCAACATAAAGTTGTGTACAGACAGGATCATTCAAAACTGAGTCAACCAACAAACTATATGCAAATGTACTCGAAACTTCGCCGACATGACAACATAGAACAGCACGACACAAAGGCGAAGGCAAGTCTCGTACGTGAGACGCAAGGGCTGACTCTCCAAAACCTTTGTTGTTCCACACAGACTTCACTGAGGCTGGGTTTGAGTTTCCCTGGCTCACCTACAAACACATGAATGAGCGTGAGCGAAAGCCCAGTGAATAATATCAAATAAAAAGATACAACAATATGTAGAACAACATAATCCGAACGGCCTTGGGCCCAATTCATATTTCTAATTAACATATATATACACAATGTAAGTCAAGTGACTGTGGGTCTAAACATACTGGCCTTTTGGCCTCTTTATCTTTCATTTATGTCAAAACGGCCTCTGGCCCACTCATTCATTTCCGTCGGCCTTTGGCCCAATCGTTCATTTCCATCGGCCTTCGGCCCAATCGTTCATTTCCATCGGCCTTTGGCCCAATCATTCATTTCCATCGGCCTTTGGCCCAATCATTCATTTCCATCGGCCTTTGGCCCAATCATCCATTCCCATCGGCCTTTGGCCCAATTATTCATTTCCATCGGCCTTCGGCCCAATTATTCATTTCCATCGGCCTTTGGCCCAATTATTCATCTCAATCGGCCTTTGGCCCAGTTATTCATTTCCATCGGCCTTTGGCCTAAACATTTATTTCAATCTGCCTTTGGCCCAGTTATTCGTTTCCATCGGCCTTTGGCCCAAACATTTATTTCAATCTGGCACATAGGCCTTACAGACTTTTATATCAAACTGTGTCCACCCTTTAAATTAATGAACTTTACATACTTACATAGAAGTAGCAATTGGACAACAACATATGTCAGATATTACTCACAGTGATCGGCTTGTAGATTTGCCCTGGAGCTCGACCCTACACATTCCATGAACACAAAAGGGTCACTACCAATTCAATCCGTTCTTTAATTCACATATTCCTCTTTAGGCTTCATTCTTATCTCTTTAATTCAATTACAATGCTCAATGTATGCCTAAGAGTGCTTAGAAGTGAAAAGGAACGGAAAAACAGAACACAGAATGCATTTTCAGAATTTCAGAAAAATAGGGTCCCCGTTCGAGCGTGGAATTCCCTGCTCGAGCGTACCCTTAAGGCCTGCACAAATACTGGTTATATCAAATCCACGCTCGAGCGTGAACTTGGCCGCTCGAGCGGAAAGCCTGTCTACATAGCTCCCCGCTCGAGCGTCAACTTCCCCGCTCGAGTGGGCACCATGTCTGACAAAAATGCTGGGAGCTCGATTTTCCCGCTCGAGCGGCACTTCCCCCGCTCGAGCGGACATCAAAAATCTGGGAATTCCAGGTTGTGTTCTTGAGCCCAAATTCAATTTCCCAGCTACAATTCTTGCATGCAATGGCTCAAATCTCATGTATAATCATGCTAACATGGTATAGACCCCAAATTACAACTCAATGAGGCTCAATTTCACAAATAAGTCACATGCATGCCCCAAAACCCATTCTAATATGGTAAAATCATGCATTCAAGCTCATCTCTTAATTATTCAAACATGCATGCTAATTTTTGACTTCATTTCTATTCCAAATAGTGCAAATGGTGTTCATTCTCATGGAATACACAAAAACATGCTTGCATGTATGATTCAACACTCATATTTCCATATTCAACTTAGCACATGCTTGATTATACAAAATCATGGTGATCCTATACATGCATGTGTATATTAACTCCAAACTCATCAATTATAGTACAACTCTTATTCTTGATCACCAATTAACCTTTAATACACAAAATCACAAGTTCAAACTCATGAATTCAAGACCCAATGCTTACCTAGAGGCTCAATCTTCCAAACTATAGCAATTTCTTGAGTTATCTTCAAGACCTTCAAAGTTCAAGAGCAAAACTTGCACAATTCTTCTCTCTCTCTCTCTACAGCCGGCCTTCACACCCCCTCCATGCCTACCTCAGATTTTTGAGTTCAAAAAAAGGAGCAAAGAGAGTGTATATGGCCATAAATAAAAAGTCCCACTCATGCTTATTTAATAATATTAAATAGTTGGGCACTAATTCACCAATTTAATCAATTTAATCTGACCCGAATCAATTTCCAATTAAATTTCACCGTAGGCTCCAAAAATCATGCCAATCACATTGGCGTAGTCAATTTCGGGTTCTATGGCCGATAAGGCCTTCAATTTATTTTCTAATGCAAATAATCAAACAGATATTCTTACGGTGAACAGATAGAAATTCAAAACCACATATTTTCACGTAATGGCATACCAAATCATATCAAACATATAATCAAATTCATATTAAGGACCAATTAGTTAATTACGGAACAGGGGCATCACAGGTTTACCCGACAGAGGCGCCATTTGAGTTTGAGGTCGACCCTATTGCACTGAAAGTAAGCAAGCTAGAAAAGCTCTTTAAACGAGCTCAGGGTGTCAATTCGATCCCGGATATAGAGGATGGCTATACTGATGAGGCGGTGACATTGCCAGATAGGTTTAAAATACCGCATATAGACCGCTTTGATGGCTCGGGTGATCCCATGTGTGGACTCGCCTTTTTTCGCGCCCCTGCCTTTCGGAAAGGTTTGAAATGAAGGCCTCATAGTTCGGACTCTTGTGGTTCTAAATCTAGTCTCACAAGTGCAATGTGAAACTGATAATCACCAAAGAGTCCAAATCCGACAAACCTTTTTAGAAAATTGATTTTAAATCAAATAATGCCAAAATTGGACTGCTTTGCCAGATACAGAGTCGCCACCTAAATATTTTATTTTGGGGGGAAATTTAGGAAACCTTGACTCGTGCCAAAGGCCACGTGTCTGTCATCACCAAAGTTGCCTCGGCTCGGGAACTTAGGTACGAGAGGGAAAGGTCCTGAAATGAGCACCCCCACTCGCCCGATCAAAAATCGGCCTCTACTAATCATGATATGATATTTTATAAACATTATGTGTTCTTATTCCGATTATTAAACTAGCTTTACTATGTGATGCACACAAGCAAGTATAGACTAGTTTACTCAATTTAGAACAATTCAACTCATGTTTGTTTTGCGAAAATAGTTTGAATTTGCCACCCTCAAGTGGGCTTAAAGATGCGGTTTTGCCACCAAACATAGTGGGTTTAAAACATGATTTGCCACAACAAAGTGGGCTTAAAACATGATTTTCCACAACAAAGTGGGCTTAAAACGCACATTTGTTGAATCGTTCCAATTCAAACAACAAGCCTTAATCCACAGGCATTCATACAGTTTAGCAAGTAGGCACATAGCCTCATGGCAAGCATGCGAATCATGGCAACATGGCAATCACACTCATGCAAGTATGCTAAAGTGCAAAAACTTACCGAGTACTCCAAGCCAAAACAAAAACTAGTTAGAAAATGCATGATCCTAACTATACAAGATGCCTAATGCAACACATGCAATAATGCAACTAAATAGGCTCGGCTACTTAATCATGGTATTTTGCAGCACTTTGATAGCATGCTTTGAAACATGTATTCAAAGAAATATTGAAATTGCAATGCAGTTTGAATGATGCGCCGAGCCTCAGTGCATGCAATACAAATGAATGGATGCAAGCATGCGAGCATAAGGTATGCTAATTAAAAATGTCCCTAATCTAATCATCGAAAGCGATTAAATAAAAAGGAGAAATATGTGGGGTTGGAAGATATACACATACGCATGCACACTTATTACAACATTACACCCTCGCGAAGGAGGGTCCGAATGAATAAAAGCTAACTAGCTATGCTAATTAAGCTAAGCTAAGCTATTACAAACCGAAACTAATTAACTATTCTAGTTAACTAATTATTACAAACCAAAGTTGAATAACTAGCTATGCTAAGCTAAGCTAATTAAAGTAATTAAACTAATTAACTATCTAAGCTAATTGAATAATCATAACACTTGACACTTGTATGAATAAAGCGAATAGATGGCCTCAGGGTGAGGGATGCATGCATGCTTGGATTCTCCTCCCGAAAATGCCACCGCCTTGCTGTTGTAGCCTCTGTTTGCACATGCTTGAACATCAACAGTGCTGCCATCTTCCAGAATGCCTCTGCTCTAACTCAGGAGCACACTTGTGCAATTTTTCATTTATGGTTGGTTGGCTACAAATGGTGGCCATCGGCTACTGTTGGTGGCCGTCGGCCACCCCTTCCTTGGATTTCTTCTTTTGTTGCAACAGAGAGCAAACAGAGGCAAAGTAGTGTATTCTCACACAGTGTGTGTACTGTTACTCTTCTTATCATCACGTAAGCTCAAAGGAGAGTAAACTCTTGGCCCTCAAACCATCAACCAAGTATTTTCAATGCATGATGGCTAGATAACCAAGCTGTACAAGCTTAATGAGTGCAAAACAAGACTCAACAAAGCCATAACCCTATCATGTATGATCAAGGGTGGTGGTGACCGAGAAAAATGGCACATTTTATCACTTTGAGTATGAAATGTCCCATTTTCCTCGTGTTCGAATTAACATCCGATTCGAACACATGCAATGCAACACAAAAGATGCTTTATCTTGCCTCTTTTACTTTGTTCATTTTGTTTACTCATTTTAGATTACCAATCCATTCTTTAATTGACTAGTCCAAAAGGTGAGTGTCCTCTAATTGAAAGTAGGCTTAAACCACAAGTGCCTTGAGTATAAAAGGGACCTCATGCCGTTGGTAATGAACTCCCGAAGGAATTAAACCATTAAGCACGAGTGTCTCAATTTCACACTTAAGCCAACAAGGGGTTCAAAGTCACTTTCAAAATAAATGAAAGAGTGAAGAATAGAGGGAGATTGCAGAGATTTCAGTGCTGAACTGGAGTGCAAAATGACACTAAAACATGCAAGCAACTCATGCAATTCACGTTTAAAAGCCTAAAACATTAAGCTAGTGAAGTCTCTTTACACTACAACCATACAATACAAGCCTTAAAGGACCAAACCAGCTCAAAACAGAGCTGAAACCAGTCAAAACAGTAGCAAAAACATGTTGAGATTAAGGTACAAAATGCTAGAAAAACATGCTTACATGTTAAGCTATCTAGGCATGCAAACAAGACACAAGGAAGGGAGGCTACCCCCTCCAATTTTGGACTTAAAAACAAGGTTTTTGCCACTGAAATGACTCTGAATTTCAGTGGTTAAGAGACCCAAAAATTTTGATTTGAATATGCCAAAAGATGGTGCAAAAGTCTACACAATTAAGCAACAAGAATAGTGGAACACTCCTTAACACAAAATAGCCTCAAACCATCATGTTAAGCCTCAAAAACCAGAATTTTTTGTAGTTGAAAACCAGCTCAAAAACAATACAAAAGGATGGCCAAAGAAGTGTGCACAATAAGCTTAAATGAAGTAAGTTCTCTACCTTTGAAGCACAGCACAAAACAGTCACAATTTTAGGCTCAAACCTCATTCCAAAGCTCAAACTAGGCTCGAAGGGACCTCAACTCCAAGGTGGTCAAGTTTGGTTAAGGGTTAGTGCGCAAAAGTGTAGAGAAAACTAACTACAAAGCACAAAACAAGAAGAGAGAGAGAATTCTAGAGAGAGAGAGAAAATTTTGTTCTAAAATGTCTAACCCCTCTAAATGGGGAAGAGCACCCCCTATATATAGAACACCAAGGTTGAAGCTTGAAATCATCTTACCATACACGTGTATGGAGATGTACTTTAGTGAACAACAGCTGGCACAACTAGCAAACAAATATCTAAAAAAAGAGACAAATGGCCATCGGCCACTATTAGTGGCTGTCGGCCACCATTAGTAGCCGACCGGCCACCACAAGTGGCCGACAAGAACAACTAGTGGCCGACAAGTTCCCTTCCCCTTCCAGGCAAGAGGCAACAAGGTTTTGGCCCAAAAATAAGCACAAAACAAAACGGTTTAGAGGCTCAAAGACAAGGTGTTCTACCGAGGACTTTGGGCGCTCAAGACGAACACAAACAATCACAATCATCAAGTGCACAAACGATGATGTCCAAGTCTTAAGGACGGTCAAAAGTGGGGTGTCTACACCATGGTCCACTTGAAGCTATTCTCAGACATTCTGCGGCCGATGGGCCTACCTAGATTGTAGAAGTTATCCCTCTTCGGTCGGACCCTGTCGGGTATCGCGACCATTTGGTATGCTAAACTTGAAGACTCTATAAAGAGGAATTGGGACGAGATGGCTGAGGCTTTTATTGCTCAATATTCCTACAACACACAGATCGAGGTCACAACTCATGATCTCGAAGCAACCCGCCAAGAGTCGAAGGAGGGATTCTCCGATTTTGTAACCCGGTGGAGGGCCAAGGCCTCCATGATGACCATTCGACCAGCTGAAAAGGACTAGATCCGAATGGTGGTCTGTAACCTGCAACCAAGACTGCTACAGAAGATGATAATCTTTCCGTTGTCTATCTTTACTGACCTCCATGAAATAGGGGTGCAGATAGAGGATGCAATGAAGCAGGGTCTGATAGACCACGAGAAAGAGCAGCCTAAGAGGGCTTTCACACGTAGTTCCAATGCAACTACTGGCAGTAGTGCAGCTGTAAGGCCTTCAGATGTGGGCATGGTCACCACCACACCAAAAAATGCCAACCTCTTTACTGGCACGGCTAATACAACCCCCTAAACTTCTAGCCATCAGGCCCGAGGCCAGAGGGTTTTCACCCCACTCTACATGTCTCTATCTGCGGCCTTGAGGGTCCTGATTAGAAAAGGGCATTTAAAACTGTTAGAACAACGTCCATTGCTCGATCCTCTCCCTCCTAAACACAACCCGGCTAAGTACTACGCCTTTCACCAACATCATGGTCATGATACCGACCAGTGCTTTAGACTTCATCATAAGATTCAGGATCTCATTGATAACAAAGTGATAGCACCTCCTGAAAAGCCTAATGTCACTACGAATCCTCTCCCACTACACAACCAAGCCCTCTACCTAGGCAAGTAAACATTATCCAAACACTGGCCGTCCCTTAAGACCCCAGTATATACATCACCACCTCCCACCTACCTAAGCCGGCGCTGTTCATCCCGGAAAGCACAGATTCGTGCATGATGAATGCGTCCACATCCCAACCCAAGCTTGAGGTGGTGACCGTGGTAGATAAAGGCAGGATAGCCTTAGTGGAATATGGGAATGTTAGTTCAGTGCTTGAGGGCTCCATGGATTCATCTGAGGAGGAATACAACCCGTGCCATTTCATTGTGCCAACCAAATAGGCCAAGCCAAAGGTGGAGTTACCAACAGGGATGGAGGTCAATGTAGTCCGGGAGGATGGACCAAGCCAGGGATTGGATGACTTAGCCGACCTCGAAGAGGACATCAACAATCTGCAGTTCTTCGATGAGCAGGATTCAGGGGATGTGCAAATCAATTGGTTTGATCTAAACGGATCAGCAGATAATTCGGGGTGGCTCAGTGACGAGCCTGATGTGGATGAAAGATTTCAACCAAAGCTGGAACAGCCGGAAGCAAGAACTGCTACAAGAGCCGGAACGATCGTGGACAAGGGAGAGCTGCCGGAGAGCACCGGTGCTAAGAATTTTGCTCAGGAATTGAGTAGTGTTAGTACAGCGGATATAGAGCAAGAGGCTGCACTGAAGCATTTTGAACAGGAAAGAGTCGAGAATAGTCAGAA
The DNA here is from genome assembly GCA_030407325.1 of Camellia japonica. Lineage (NCBI taxonomy): Eukaryota > Viridiplantae > Streptophyta > Magnoliopsida > Ericales > Theaceae > Camellia > Camellia japonica. The sequence continues at coordinate 152,559,590 of JAPPVO010000029.1, forward strand.
AGCTGGAAAAGCCAAAGGCCCTGAGGGGAATGACTGTGATGTGGATGTGGGAATACTTACAACAGAACTAGACAATTGCCTGTCGGTTGTCGGAGGAATATGGTGGGAAGATGATGACCTGTATCTTGCCCACATCGATGAAGATTGGGGACAGAATCCGCCAGACGATACTTGGTATTCTGAGGAAATGGACCACATGACTAGGAGCGGGCAGTACTTCAAGCCCCTACACCTGGATCAACCAGAAGCATCCAGAAAGGACAAAGAGGCTGAAAAACAGAATGAGAAATTGTTAGAGGAAGAAGTTGAACTGAAGCAGCTGAAGAAGATCCAAGCGGACATATCTATCTGGGGGTTGCTCATGGCTTCGCGTGTGCACCAGTAAGCTGTCCTATCAGCAATGGATAAGGCTAAGTTGTCTATCGACACAACTCCAGAACAACTAGTGGGACTTGTCTTCCTGGGAGGTGCTTCACCTACTTTGACCTTTTCTGATAAGGAATTGCCGCCTAAGGGCTCTGAGCATAACAAACCGCTATACATCTCAGTCGAATGCAGAAAGAAGTGGGTGCCGGTTGTATTGGTGGACACTAGGTCTGCAATTAATGTTTGTCCGTCTCGCACGGCCTATGCCATTGGCTTGAAGCTAGCGGATTTTGTACCAACGACCTAGGTGATCCGGGCTTACGACAACACGAGTAGAGAGGTGATGGAACAGTTCAGATCAGAACACAGATTGGGCCGGCCCAACAGGACATTGAGTTTCACGTCCTGGATGTCCTAGCTACCTTCAATTTGTTACTTGGGCGACCTTGGCTGCACCAAGTAAAAGCTGTTTCTTCCACCTTGCATCAGATGCTGAAGTACCCTCTTGGAAAAGGGGTAGCCATTGTTTTTGGGAATTCCTCCATATATCCTCTACCTGAGGTCATTACACCAGTACTGGAGATTGTACACAGTGAGGAGGATGTTTTCCTGTCTAGTTTTACCTTGGCTAAGGCCCGGGTGGTGCAAAACATTTTAGCTATTGACGAGGGGTTGTACGTTAGTGCTCAATCAGTCTACCTCATGAACAAGTTACAGTATATGCCCGGGATGGGATTAGGAAAGAGCGGCCGGAAGGGCATTACCGCACTGGTGTAGACATCCCATTTTTGACCATCCTTAAGACTTGGATATTCTTGTAGGTACATCCAGTAACAAGTTTGATTGCTCGTCGAGCGCTCGAACTCTGCGGCGGAACGCCACAGGTTTGAGCTTTCCAAACCCTGTATCAATTCTATCTCATTTTTGGACCATGTTTTGGTCCTTCCAACATGTTATTCTTGATGCACTGTCGGCCATGTTAAGGCACTGATGGCCATTGATGTGCCCTACCGGCCATCAATGAGCCCATGTCGGCCATCACTGATGGCCGGCTGGCCACCAATGTATCAGTAGATAGTTTCTGATATTTTGTGCTAGCTGTTTGCACAGGTTGAGCCATCTGCTTGCACGTGTATGGCTGGATCTCTTTGAGAGGATTTTGTATCTTCTATATATAGAAGCCTTCCTCTTGCATGCTCAAGGTTGGAAATTTTGAAGACAAAAAATTTCTCTCTCTCTCTCTCTCTCTCTCTCTCTCTCTAGAATCCTCTCTCTCTAAATATTTTGCCTTAAAGCCTAAATTCTCTACACTTTTGCTTGTGAGCTCTTGATCAAACTTGATCACCATTGTGTTGAGGTTGCTTAAGGTCCTATTTGAGCTCTAGAAGAGGATATTAGCTTGGTTTGACTTGCCTTTGTTGCCTAAATAGCATCTTGTCTTCAAAGAGGTAGAATACTTGTATTTTAAGTCTAATTTAAATACTTGTTTGGCCACCTTTGCATGCTATTTTGAGGTTGGTTTTAACCTCTGAAATCTCTACTTTTATGGTTTAAAATGGTGGTTTGAGGTCTGATTTGAGTTAGGGGTAGTCCACCCTTTTTTGTAGCTTGTTTATTAAAGTGTTGTGCCATCTTTCAAAGCTTTTAAAACAAATTTTTTTGGCTCTTTTATCCACTGAATTCTAGGGGATTTTCAGTGGTAAAAACTTTGTTTTGAGGTCCAAAATAGGAGGGGGTGGCCTCCCCTCCTTGTGTCTTGTTTGTAAGTGTAGATAGCCTAACATGTGAGCATGTTTTTCTACCTTTTTGTGACTTGATCTCAGCATGTTTTAGCTACTGATTTGGCATGATTTAACTCTGTTTTGGGCTGTCTTGGTCATATGAGCCTTGTCTTGCATGGTTGTAGTGCAAATAGCTTCACTAGCTTGGCATTTCAGGCCTCTAAACTTGATTTGCTTGAGATGTTTGCGAAGTGCCAAATCATGTTTTAAGCCCATCATGTTTGATGGCAAATCCACGTTTTAGCCTACTTGAGGGTGACAATTTTAAACCATTTTCGAAAACAAACATGAGTTGAATTCGTTCAAATTCTTGCAATTTTAGTCTATACTTGCTTGTGTACATCACATAGTAAAGTTAGCTAATAATCAAAATAAGAACACCTAAGGTTTATAAAATAACATATCATGATAGTAGAGGCCGATCTTTGATCGGGCGAGTGGGGGTGCTCATTTCAGGACCTTCCCCTCTCGTACCCAAGTTCCCGAACCGAGGCAACTTTGGTGATGACGGACACGTGGCCTTTGGCACGAGTCAGGGTTTCCTAAATTCCCTAAAATAAAATATTTAGGTGGCGACTCTGTAATTTGGCAAAGTAGTCCAGTTTTGGCATTATTTGATTCCAAATCAATTTTCCAAAATGATTTGCCGGATTGGACTCTTTAGTGTTTATCGATTTCACATTGCACTTTGTGAGATTAGATTCAGAACCGTGACAGGAGTCTGAACTGTAGGACCAATTTGAGCTCTCCGAAAGGGGGGCGCAAAGAAAGTCGAGCTATAATTTCTGGCGACTCTGCTGGAGACTTAGAGAACTTGACTCAAACTCATGATATGTTATTTTATTTACACTTATGTGTTTCTTTGCATTTGCATTGGTGCGCCTAAGTCACAGTGTTTGCCATATGCTATTCCTGAACGGTTTGCCGGAGGCTTGCTTGGAAAAGCGTGCCATAAGGTTGACTGGTTGCGGGCTCTACCACGATGGGAACACAAACCTTGGATCTGGACTACCACTGTACCGTTTGAACCTCCTTTCACTTCTCGGTATTAGGAGCGAGAGGTATATTAGGTGGTCTTGCTAAGGCACCCCTTTTGACCAATCGACCTAGTTGCATACTGGAAGCCATAGAGACTGTTCCAAACTAGGACAAGTTGCTCACCCGAATGTAGGTTTGTTTGAAACCGTTTGTGTACATAGTGAACCCCTAGCTCCTGGCAAAATTAGGACAAGGTAACCCTACCCCAACATAGGGGTGTTTTGGCTTTCTCTTGCTTGATATGTGCTTTTAGAGTGTGACTCTGCAGGAATACATGTATCAGTTGCAAGTCTGGGTATCAGTTTGAGGGTATTGGTTTTGAGGCAGAAATTTGGGGCAGAAATCAGTGTTTAAGTACAGATTGTCCAGCTTATGATTTCAACTGTGTGTTGTCCTTGTCTAAGCTGAGATGCTGTGCATTTACTAATTGTTGTTTCTTTTTTTTGCTTTATTTTCTTTTTGCAAGGTAGTATTTCACAATTGCTTCCGACGAGACAGTTTCCCCCCGAGCACTCTGGACCAGAGTCAGGAGGATTTACCGATCTGAGGATCTTATTGGAGAACAACCAGTGTTTGCTTCGCTACCCCCGATTACGAGATGGAGGACAGTTAGGCATAGATCACCGATTTAGCAGTCGCCAATTCAACGGTCATTGTCTACGTCACCTGTGCGCAGACGGGCCCAGTTTTCTGCTTCCATCTCAGAAAGAGAGTATACACCGATTCTGATAGATCAGCACCCCTCAGACAACATGGAGGATATGATACGTCAACTTCAACAAACTATCGAGGCCATATAGCTGGACACTGCTCGCCAAGCGGAAGTTACTGCTTGCCAAGCGGAAGTTACCGCTCGCCAAATAGAGATTGCAGCCCAGCAGGCTGAACTAATTGCTAGGCTGCAACAGCAACATCAACCATAACATGCAGCAGCTTCTGCTTCGCATCCACCCCCAGTCAGGGTTCCAATACTCGAGGATACAACTAATGTCCAAGAGAATGTGGACATTCCGGCAGGGCTGGTCCCACCTCAGACTTCCAAAGCACCGGTCTACCCAACGGAGGCATCGTTTGAGTTTGAGGTCAATCTTACCGCTCTGAAAGTCAGCAAGCTTGAGAAGTTTTTCAAACGAACTCAGGGTGTCAACTCGATCCCAGATATAGAGGACGACTATACATATTCAGTGGTAACATTGCCAGATAGATTTAAAATGCCACACATAGATTGGTTCGACGGCTCGGGCCATCCCATGGTCCACTTCCGGCTATTTTCAGATATTCTACGGCCGATGGGCCTGGCTAGATTACAGAAGCTATCCCTCTTTGGCCGGACCCTGTCGGGTATTGCGGCTATTTGGTATGCTAAACTGGAAGATTCTGTGAAAAAGAGCTGGGAAGAGATGGCTGAGGCCTTTGTCGCCCAATATTCCTATAACACTCAAATTGAGGTCACAACTCGTGATCTCGAGGCTACTCGACAAGAGCCGAAGGAGGGCTTCCCTGACTTCATCACTCGGTGGAGGGCCAAGGCTTCCATGATGACCACCAGGCCAGCTGAGAAGGACCAGATAAGAATGGTCGTTCATAATCTACAACCGAAGCTGCTACAAAAGATGATAGTCCTACCCCTACCTACATTTGCTGACCTTCATAAGATAGGGGTACAGATAGAGGATGCGATGAAATAGGGTCTGATTGACCATGAAAAAGAGCAGCCCAAGAGGGCTTTTACACGCAGTTCAAATGCGGTTACGAGTAGTAACGCAGCTGCAAGGACCTTTGATGTTGGTATGGTCACCACCACACCAAAAACAACCACCCCTTTTACCGATGCATCCGGAACCACCTCACAACCTACAAAGTACCCACCCCGAGGCCAGAGGGTTTTCACCCCACTTTACATGTCTCTATCTGCGGCCTTGAGGGTCTTGATCAGAAAGGGGCATCTGAAGCCCATGGAGCCGCGCCCATTGCCTAATCTCCTCCCTCCTACACACAATATGGCCAAGTATTACGCCTTCCACCAGCAGCATGGTCATGATACCGACCTATGCTTTAGACTCCGTCATGAGATTCAGGATCTCATTGACAAGAAAGTGATAGCGCCTTCTGAGAAGCCTAACGTCACTACAAACCCACTCCCACCATATAACCGACCCCTTCCTCCACCCAGGCAAGTAAACCTTATCCAAACAATGGCCATCCCATACGACCCCAGCATATACAACACTCCCTCCCACCTGTCTAAGCCGGTGCTGCTCATCCTAGAAAGCACAAACTTGTGCATGATGAGCGCGTCCATATCCCAACTTGAACCCATGGTAGTGGCTGTGGTAGAAGAAGGCATGCTTGAGGGCTCTGTGAGCTTAATTGAGAAAGCATACAACCCTGTCGCTACATTGTGCCAGCTGATCAGGCCAAGCTAGGGGTGGAATTGCCAACAGGGATGGAGGTTAATGTAGTTTGGGAGGACGGGCCAAGCCAGGGACTGGATGACTTGGCTGAGCTTGAGGAGGACATCAGTAATCTGCAGTTCTTTGATGAACAACATCTAGGGAATGTATAGATTGACTGGTTTGATATAAACGGATCAACGAATAATACAGGGTGGCTTAGTGATTGAGTCGGATGTAGATAAGGGGTCTCAACCAAAGCAGGAACAGTTGGAAACGGGGATTGCTGCAATGGCTGGAACGGTCGACGACAAGGGGAAGTTTTCAGAGAGCACCAGTACTAAGAATTTTGCTCAAGAATTGGGTAGCTTGTGTACAGCTGATACAGAACAGGAGGTCACGCTGAAGCGGTTCGAACAGGAAAGAACTGAGACTGATCAGAGGGCTAGAAAAGCCAAAGGTTCTGCGGGGACTGACTGTGTTGCGGATACATGAATGCTTACAACGGAACCAGACAGCTGCCTGTTGGTTGTCGAAGGAATGTGGTGGGAAGATGAGGATTTGCATCTCGCCCACACGGATGAGGATTGGGGATAGAATCTGCTAGATGATACATGGTATGCTAAGGAAGTTGATCACATGACTCGGAGTGGGCGGTACTTTAAGCCCCTACACCTAGACTAACTAGAAGCATCAGGGAAAGATATGGAAGCTGAGAAACAAAAAGATAAACTGTTGGAAGAGGAAGCTGTACTGAAGTAGCTAAAAAAGATTCAGGTGGACATCTCCATTTGGGGATTGCTCATGGCCTCACGGGTGCACAGACAAGCCGTCCTATCAGCAATGGATAAGGCTAAGCTCTCTATTGACATAACCCCTGAGTAGTTAGTGGGACTGGTTTTCCCAGGTGGGGCTTCACCGACTTTGACGTTCATAGATAAAGAATTGCCACCTGAGGGCTCTGAGCACAACAAGCCACTGTACATCTCTGTGGAATATAAAGAGAAGTGGATACCAGTTGTCTTAGTTGATACCGGGTTTGCAATTAATGTGTGTCCGTCGCGCATGACCTATTCTATCGGTTTGAAACCGGCAGACTTTATACCGATAGCCCAGGTGATTCGGGCTTATGACAATACAAGTTGGGAAGTGATGGGGACAGTTCGGATCACAACTCATGTTGGTCCGGCACAACGGGACATTGAATTCCATGTCTTGGATGTTCCAGCCACCTTTAATTTACTCCTTGGACGGCCGTGGCTGCACCAAGTAAGAGCTGTCTTTTCCACTCTACATCAGATGTTGAAGTACCTCCATGGGAAGGGGGTAGCTATTGTTTTTGGGAACTCTTCCATACATCCTCCGCTGGAAGTTACTACACCGGTGCTAGAAATTGTACACGGTGAGAATGATGTCTTTCTTCACCTTGGCCGAGGCCTGGGTAGTGCAAGATATTCTGGCGATTGATGAGGGGTTATGTGTCAGTGCTCAATCCATCTATCTCATGAATAAGCTTCAACATGTACCCGGAATGGGATTGGGAAGGAGTGGTCGGAAGGGCGTCGCTGCATTGGCTGAAGTACCACACAACCCTCATACCTTTGGTCTAGGTTACACGCCTACCAAAGAGGACTGGGTAAGGAAGGGAAACGAAATGGCAGGAAGAGCCAAGGCTAAGCAAAGTGGAAGGCCCTATGAGCTTGTACATAGACCCATTCAAGGAACCCTGAACGGCCGCTTTGTCCGGGAGGGGGAAGATTTTCCATTTTGTGGCTTTTCTGAGCCATGGCCGAATTCTGAAAAGCGGCGCTTTCCCGTCTTTGAGATCTTTTTCGACCTACAGTTGCAAGGGGATGAAGTTGTAGAAGAGCAAACAGATCTACCAACTGAGGCTGAGGATGAGTCCAATGGCATAGAACTCGAGATAGGAGTAGCGCTGGCTTGTCTCCTTTCAAATCCTCAGATCACACCAGAGAGCTTGGGGGATGACTTCTCTGTTTCCATGATTGGGGATCAATCGGCTGTGGGCCTTTCTTTCGGCATTTTGGATGCATCTATCGCACCCTCCCTCGTTTGGCAGTTCGAGGAGGGCTTTTTGTCTAGCAGTTCTGAATCAGGTAGTGAACCGGAATCTGATTCCACAGAATCTGTGGAGTCAGAATCAGATTCTAGTTCTTCTAAGTCAGAGTTCGGTATTCCTGGGGTTGATAACCCGGATGCCGTTGTTTTGTCCAAGTCGTCTTTTTCCTTTTCTTTTGAGTCGGTTGTAACCGAGGAATTGGACGAACTGGAAGTTGTGAATGAGAAGGGTACCATTGCTATTTCTGAGTACTTTTCTGTGCCACTTGTTTACTGCATTAATCAAGACTTTCAAAACTTTGATAAAAACGACGAAGAAGAGATTCCTCTGGTTTTGAAACATTTGATTGATCGAGAGGAGGAGAGGTTTGTAAAACCCCTGGTTGATGAAATCACTTCAATTAATGTGGGCACTGAGAAGGATCTGCGTCTGGTCCAGATCGGGTCCACATTGTCTTCGGAGGAACGCCAGCGCTTAGTCGCTTTATTAAAAGATTTCAAAGATGTTTTCGTGTGGTCCTACGAAGACATGCTTAGAATCGATCTTGAGATTGTACAACACTAGATCCCTCTTGACCCTAAGGCCCAACTCGTCAAGCAGAAGCTTCGGAGGATACGCCCGGACTGGGCACTGAAAATTAAGGAAGTGGTCACCAAGCAGATAGATGCAAGTTTCTTGCTAGTAACTAAATATCCTACTTGGTTTGCCAACATTGTTCCGGTACTGAAGAAGGCTGACAGAATTCTGGTATGTGTGGATTTCAGAGATCTAAACAAAGTTAGTCCAAAGGACGACTTTCCTTTGTCGCATATCGACGAATTGGTGGACTTCACCGCAGGGCATGCGCTACTTTCCTTTATGGATGGGTTTTCCGGGTATAACCAGATTTTAATGGCACCCGAGGACAGAGAGAAGACTGCCTTCACCACGCCGTGGGGAACCTACTGCTATAGGGTGATGCCGTTTGGTCTGAAAAATGCTGGGGCTACTTATCAACAGGCTGTAACCACGATTCTACACGATATGATCCACAAAGAGGTTGAGATGTACGTGGACGACATGATTGTCAAGTCCAAGGAAAGAGAAGGCCACTACATCGCCTTGAAGAAATTTTTCCAATGGATTAGAGAGTATCGGTTGAGGCTGAATCCGCAGAAATGCGCTTTTGGTGTCACAGCAGGGAAGATGCTGGGGTTCTTGATTACACAAATGGGCATCGAAGTCGATCCTTCCAAGATTAAGGCCATCCTAGAAATGCCACCACCAAGGATTGAAAAGGAGATGCGAGGCTTTCTGGGTAAAGTGCAATTCATAAGACGATTTATTGCAAAATTAACCTTGACTTGTGAACTACTATTTGGTCTTCTGAAGAAAGGAAAGAAATTCCAATGGGATGACCGATGCCAAGTTGCTTTCAAGCAGATCAAACAGTATCTATAGAACCCACCCGTGTTGTCACCACCAGAGCTGGGGAAACCCTTGATTTTGTACTTGTCAGTAACCAACACGACAATGGGCTGCATGCTTGTGCAGGAATCTAAGGATAAAGTGGAGAAGGCCATCTATTACCTGAGCAAGAAGATGCTGGAATATGAGACCCGTTACACTCCGCTGGAGAAGGCTTGTTTAGCCTTGGTATGGGCTACCAGGAAGTTGAGGCACTACCTATTAGCTCACTCCGTAATTCTGGTTTCGAGATTGGATTCTATCAAATATCTCTTCGAGAAACCAACGCTTACGGGTAGGCTAGCCTGTTGGTTGCTTCTTCTCTCTGAATTTGATTTGAAGTACATGACTCACAAGTCTGTGAAAAGGAGAGCGGTAGCGGAGTTCCTAGCCGATCACCCAGTGGAGGGAGACGAAGCAGTAGAGTGTCTGTTCCCGGATGAGGCCATTCTGTAGGTCGAAGAAGAGATTTGGACTATGTACTTTGACGGAGCGTCTAACCAGTACGGTTATGGGATAGGGGTGTTGCTGATAGCACTCGACAATTTCCACATACCCTTAGCCTTCAAACTCCGGTTCAAAGTGGCTTAGAAGCCACCTTGGAACTAGGGGTAAAACGGTTGGACGTCATTAGGGACTCGAACCTGGTTGTGTCTCAAGCGAAAGGAGACTAGAAGGTTAAAGAAGAAAGGATGAAAATCTATCACCAAACCTTGGACATTTTGATTCTTAGGTTTAAGAAGCTAACCTTCACCCATCTGTTAAGAGAGAACAACAGGTTCGCTGACGCTTTATCAACTCTATCTTCCATGATAGACATCCCTCTTGGAGTCCGGATGCGTTCGATCATTATTGAATAGAGGTATGTGTTGGCTTATGAGTTAATCGCCGCGATAGATGAAGTACAAGATCAGAACCCCCGGTATCATGATGTTTGGAACTTCTTGGAAAAGGAGGCTTATCCGCTAGGAGCAAATGCCAAAGATAAGAGGGCAATACGGCGAATGGCTGCTCAGTTTATCATCTATGGGGGTAAATTGTATAAACGAGGCCATCTGGGAATGTATAAGCTGTGTGTTGATGAAGAAGAGTCGAAGCGCCTAATGAAGGCCATCTATGGAGGAGAGTGCGGATCGCACATGAGCGGAGTAATGCTAACTTGGAAGATTCTCAGGCAGGGTTATTACTGGTCAACCATGGAAGAGGATTGTATTGGTTTTGTTTGGCGATGCCACAAATGTTAGATCCATGCAAATCGCATGAATATCCCGCCGTCGAAGCTGTACAACACGACTTCACCGTGGCCGTTTTCAGTCTGGGGAATTGATGTTATTGGGGCAGTTACTCTGAAGGGATCAAACGGGCATGAGTATATCCTGTTGGCAATAGACTACTTTATAAAGTGGGTCGAGGCCCAATCCTACGCAGTGCTGAAAGCGTCGCACATAGCCAAGTTCATCAGGAATAATATCATCTGTCGTTATGGGGTCCCGAATGAGATCATCTCGGACAATGGTTCCCACTTCAAGAAAGAAGTGATTGACCTGTGGGAGAAATACAATGTGGCATTTCATAAGTCATCCACATATCGGCCGCAAACTAACGGAGCCGTTGAGGCCGCCAACAAGAACATCCTACCGAAGATGGTGGAAACCTACAGGGACTGGCCAGATAAGCTGCCATTTGCTCTTTGGGGCTACAGGACATCAATTCGAACTTCTACTGGGGCAACTCCGTATTCTCTGGTTTATGGGATGGAGGCTGTTTTGCCGATTGAAGTTGAGGTTCCGTCGCTGCGGGTTATGGCTGAGTGCCAGATAGCGGAAGCAGATTGGCAGTAGAGCAGGTTCGAGGAACTTATACTGTTCGACGAGAGGAGGCTGAAAACACTGTACCATGTCCAAGGATATCAATGCAGGATTGCCAAGGCCTTCAACAAGAAAGTTAAGTCCAGGAATCTAAAAGAAGGAGATTTGGTGTTCAAAGACAACCGAGCTCCCATCCATGACCCTAGGGGCAAGTTCAGACCTAATTGGACTGGTCCTAACATCATCAAATTTATCTGGTCGGGTGGAGCTGTCATTCTTATGGATTTAGATGGCCTCGAATTCTCCCAACCAATCAACATGGACAAGTTGAAGAAATACTACCCTTGAGTGGCTCGCTAGGCCAAAAACCAGAAAGGGTGACCTAGGCAAAAGTTAGAGCACAAAAAATTGAAAATAAGAAAAACCGAGCTCGTAAGGTTGAAAACCCAGAAAGGGCGGCCTTGGCAAAAGTTAGAGCGCAAAAGGAGAGTGTTAATACTCGAGTGAACCCAAACCGAACTATGTAAGGCTTGATTCCCATCTTTGGGATACGTAGGCAACTTCATCTTGATGTCCAGCCGTAAACACTTCCAAATCAACTGTGTCCATGTGATTGTTCTGGTCATCTTTGTCTTTTTTGCGTCCAAGAGTTTGGTTGTGACCTTTACTATGAGAGCTGATTACAGAACAGTGCAGTGCTATTCAGACAAGGGGAAATTTTCCACTTTTCGGATTTGGGGTTGTACATCTCAAGGATTGATTCCAAGTGTGTCCAGTTGTGATCCATATCGAAAATGGTTTTGAAAAGTTTTAATAAAAGTTGATTTTGTTCAAATTAATCTTTTTACAACTTAGACCATCTTTGGACCAAAAAGAAAATTTTCAATACCCACAACCTTTAATTTCATTGATTTCAATACAGAGTTCTTTACCTCTTGATACAAATCGAAGTTGTTTTTTATTACATTCAAAAGGAAAACTTGAAAGTCCAGATTAAATTAATAAATTTGGGGCATAGTTGAGTCAGGTGTTCCTGCATCCCCTCACAGAGCTAGTGGAAGCTTCATATGCTAAAATAGGCCCGATTTGTGCCTTATCTTCAAGCCAAACTATGTATTCACCTGAAAGGGCGCAACTGAAATTGGGAGCAGGGGCCAGAAGTTCTCTTGTCCTCCATGCAGTGGTATATCGAGCTAGTTGTGAGCCTCGGATTGGAAATGAAACCGGGTACTCTACCCTCTCTTCTGGGCAAGTCTGGTCCTGTCCAAATTGATGCCGAAACTGAAATGGAAAGTAGAAGACACAGTGTGTTAAGCCAATCAACTAAATGCCAGGCAGTCGGGACATGCTGTAGCTCATCTCAGGCAGATCAAACCAGGGGTAACACCAAGCAATGTCAACAGCAGACCTGTTACACATCCAATGGCACTACCACCCCTCGTTCGGGAAATCGACTAGTCGTTGGCGACAGAAGTAGCCGTGTGCTGAGTATGCAGGGCAAGAGTCCACTACTTTCAACCTATCCATGAGCCATATCTGGGGAGGGATGAAAAATAAGAGAGATTAAAGAATAGAGAGGTGTATGTGGAGAGAAAAAGTGAGAAAGGGTTTTGAGAGAAAAATAGAGCCCGAGTGCCGAGTGATATGAGAAACATATGTGAGAAGGGTGGGAAACATTACCTGTAAGAGTAGTGGACTTCCTGTGAACTTGGTTGTCTCCTGGCGATGGAAAGCATCCAAGCCCATCAAAGTCTCGGCCAATGCCAAGCCAATGCAGCTCTTGCCCTCTTTCAAGCCTTGGGCCACTTCGATCAAGCGAATGCTAGACCCTCCGAAGCCAGGGGCAAGAAGAAAATGAGCCAACATACACAAGCAGAGGGCATGTTGTCAAAAACTCTGCCAGAGACGATCGCCGCGGTCACCGGCATCAGAAAACCGATGAACCAAACTGGGAATATCCAACTCCCCGTTGTGAACCAAAGATCAGGCATTGTGTAAAGTGAACCCACACATTCTTCCTAAAGACTAGATGTGTCCAAAACGGGACTGGGGCAAGATTTCTTCGTCACGCTGTGATTCCATCAAAACCTGGAATTCTTTGATTATGGGACATATCTCTTGTCCCCTGAAGCTAAAAACATGTGTAATCAGATTCCAACATCTAGCCGCGGCATGAAGGAACAGAAAACACAGCGGAGTACGACTCAGCGGGAATAGTGCATTTATCCCGAAACCCCAAAAATTCAGCTTTTCCGAGCCATCTAAAGTCGCAATCCAATTGGCGAGTTTTTCGATGAAGAATGGCTCCATTTGGGGCAAAAATAGAGCTGGAATGAAGAAACCATGAAGCTGGAGCTTTTGCAGAAGATAAGGCAGTGAGTGGAGGCCAGGTGTCAACGTTTTGGAGGTTCTGCTCATCGATGGCCGGCAGGGTTTATTGATGGCCGGCAGAGGCTCATCAATGGCCGGTAGGGGCACATTGATGGCCAGTAGAGGGGAAATGATGGCCGGCAGACCATCCTCCATGGCCAGCAGCCTCCCTTTCATGCTCACTGACCTCCTTTGTGAAGCTTCAGTTGTTTTCAGTAGTTATATTCTGTTATTGGCACCTTTTGAGGTCTTGTTTTTGGTCCTTTTGGGGCTTGAACATGTTTATTTAAGTTGTAATCGTCTGGTTTTGTTTATTGAGTTGTATTTATGTTGTTTATCGAGTCATTGTCTTGCTTATCGAGTTGTATTTACATTAATTAGCCTGTCAAGACCTTGTGTTGTTTATCGAGTTATTTTGTTCTTTCAGTTGTTGATTGGTTCACTACCTGATTAAGACAATATCATTAGAATGTGCAGTTTTCAAAAAAGATCAATCTCATTTTCATGTTGTGCGATGTTATGCGATGCTCAGAATGCAAAATGCAACACTTTTTAAATCAAAAGCTGAGTTTTCATTCCAATCATGGTCACTTTTTGCAAAAAAGTACATGTTTTACAAAGAAAATAAAACTGCCTAAGGCTGTACAATGTGCTAACACTACTAGCAAAAAGAAAACAAAGCAAAAAGCATTTAAATCGGCGCCAGTCACCTCAAGCTCGAGAGGCTCTCTTCGTCCTCTTCCTTGGCGGAGCGGACTCTGAAGCACTATCTCTATCGGCACCGCTGTCTGAATCTGAATAAGAGTCTGAACCGAAGCCCTCCTCCGTCTCTCTAGCCTCACCACTAGCAGAATCCGAGCCGGCGTTGTCGTCTCCATCCTCAGATGACTTTGACTATGGACTCCCTGCCTCACCATCATCTTCGCTTGTCTCATCATCATCCTCATCCAGAATGGGCTCTGAGGGGCACTCTCGTCGTGAATGCCCTTAGCTCTACCTCAGCTACATGTCGGAGCTTGTCTCCCTCTCTTCTCTGCTGCTAGAGGAGGTACTGAAGGTCCTGCTGGGGCATCCGGTGGAGCTGGGGTCTGAAAAGGGATCTGAAAAGGGCAGTTTGTCAGAATACATTAGTTGTGGTGTATATCAGATGCAGTGTATGGGTGCAGTGTATGTACGCAGTGTATGGGAACAGAGTGTCTATGCAGTGTTTTGATGCAATGAATCAGATCAGTGTAGTTTGGAGCAGGTTACAGTTAACATGCTAATGCGTCAGCATAGAATTTCATGGCATGAAGTGCAAACTGAAGGAAATTACCAGAATCCTGTAGAGGCTGAGAAGGTTCATGCTCGTCCGAACCATCCCCATCAGAGAAGCCGCTGGCTTGAGAGCCTACCCGGTGTACTCTACGAATGCCTATAAATGTGTTGAGATGCTCAGTGGTCTATAAAGCATAATTGAAATGAACTGAATGCGCAAAATGTAAAGTATGGTACATACCGGGGTCGGGCCTCGAACTCCGACAAGCTCGTGACTAGCTGGTACGGGCTCAATGGGAATCTGATAAGTCTCCCATGTGGGTCGCCAGCAAGTCAGTGTAGTAGGCAGCTCCGGCCATTCCACTTTCTATCTCTCCCCCAGGATCTCTCCTGCCACGGGTCCTGGTCGCTCTAGCCCCTCTGCCTTTCTCTCTTGTAGCTGGAGCTCTTGCTCCCTCACCTCCACGAACGTCGGTCAGAGATGGCATCAGATGTGTCTGGATGAAGGTCGCATAATCGCTCTCTACACGGAAGTAGTCCACCTACAGTCCTACTATGAACTGGATCACTTCCTCAGCAGAAAGTCTATGCGTCGCCCTCATGGACACTAGAGGCGCCATCGGTATGAATGGGGTAGGCAGTCCTAAAGTCTGGCGCGCGAAACGCTCGCCCAAGAACCAAGCGCGGCAGATCGGGCCCTCGAGAAGGATATGATGGCGAGTGATGGCCCTAGCTGTGTCATAGTGGAACCGGAGCCCCGATGGTATCGCGTCCCACGGCTGCCCTGTGATCTGAAAATAAGAGAATGAACAGATGATTAGTCGCTGTCAATTAATTAATAAGTGTATCTAGTTGATTGAAAAGCAGAATAACTTTGTTTTGGGTTACCTTGTGCGCCGCAGCCACGTCGAAGTACTGGCAGAAAAATATGAAGTTTTCCCAAGTCCTACGGTGGAGCTGACCGTCGTATACCCGAGAAAACGAGACTGTCACCGGGACCTCCTCTATAGGCTCAGGAGCAAGAGCCGAGAAGTATGTGTACACCCACAGCTGCAGGGAAAGTGTGATCAATACAGTGTATGAGCAGATGCAGAAAATGCAAAGCAGAAAGCTTACAGTGCATGAACAGATGCAGAAAATGCAAAGCAGAAAGCATACAGTGCATGAACAGATGCAGAAAATGCAAAGCAGAAAGCATACAGTGCATGGGCAGATGCAAAAATGCAAAGCAGAAAGCATACAGTGTATAAGCAGATACAGAAAATGCAAAGTAGAAAGCATACTCTGTATGAGCATATACAAAAAATACAGAGCAGAAGGTACATGTCTTGAACAAATGTAAAGTAAGAAATGCTAAGCAGAAAATATAAAGCGAAAAGGGAAAACTAAGCTGTGTACCTCCCAAGCCCGCCAGTAGCCACTGATCAAGCTCCCACTCATACGAGAATTCGAGCTCATGTATCCATACAAAGTGGTGAGGCCAGCTCCGCCCCAGTCATAGAACTGAACTCGCTGGAGCACTACCAAGGCGCTCAGCAGATACAGGTCCACGGTATTCCACCTGTTCGAAAGCAAGGTGGTACCAAAAAGGAACATAAGGAAGCCCTGGCGTACTGCTCTATCTCCTCGATCGTCTCGGGCTTAGACCCCCTGAACTGCTCCTCAAGCCAGCTATACCGGACCATGCCTGACTGGAGTGTCGGTGGGTGTGCCCCAAGCAGTGCGGCCCATGATGCCTCACACTCTCCCATATCAGGGTCGAGAGGGATCGGATCATCCCCTACGCCCAAGCCGGTGATCATGGCAAAGTCGTAAGGAGTCATCGTCATCTCCCCTGTGGTGGAGAAATGGAAGGAGTTGGTGGTATCCCACCACCTCTCCACTAAAGCCCCTAAGAGAGGACGACTCGCTACGACCCGAGTCAGGCTAGAGTAGAAGAGACCAAAACCTGTCTCATCAATAATGTCACGAACCCTAATTGGGGGCTCACCGTACTAGTCTCGAGCGGTCGTCATACCGTAGCCTCTGAAGGAGCGAGATCCGTCCTGTGGTAATGCATGAGATGCAAGCAGATCAAGAAATGAAAGTACAGTTGAATATAAAGCAGTAATGTATGAGATACAGTTAGATCAAGGTAGTCTACGAGATGAAATCAGATCAAAACAGTGTAAGAAATGCAAACAGTTAAGGGTAGTACTACAGAAAAACAGTGTTCGTACCTCTACGACGATGGCCGACAAATGAGACGCTGGCTCTCTCAGTAAAAGGTCATCTGCCACATCCTCAGTGAAGTCGATAAAGGCTTTGATGCCTCCTGCGGTAGGCACTATATAAGTCTCAGGATGGTACCTCACTGGATCGAAGAGGCGTATGCTCGGCGATAATAGCTCCGGTTCGGCCTTTGGCTCGGCCTCAAAGTCTGCCTCAAACTTTACTGGAGGGAGCTCGGGGATAGCCTCGTCATGAGGGACATCATCTGCCATCTGAAATAGATGTAAGAGAAGCAAAAGTGAGGGAAAATGAGGAAAAAGAGTGAAACTTTGAAAAAGTCAACCCTGTGAGAGAGAAAAAAGTCAAAGAAAGTCAAAGCCGGGAAAAATGTGCTAACCTTGAGAGAAACTCGAGGGGAATGAGCCTAGAATGGTGGAAATTAAGAAATAAGTGTCGAAATCAAATTTTGATCAGTTCAAAGCGAAGAGAACTAGAGGGTTTTAGCGAAGAAAATGTTTTTAGGGTGTTGGAAAACGCGTAGAACGCGTGGATTTAGAGAGAAGGAGCACCTAGAAAGCAAGGGGGAAGAATTTCGGACATGGGTTTTTGAGGAAATGAAGTGGTATCACTTGTTTTTAAAGACCCAAGGGTGAAAGGTCGAAAATGCCCAAATCTGCCATTGATGGCCGGTAGTAGCATATTGGTGGCCGACAGGCACCACAAATGGCCCGCGGCCTCCCCTGATGGCCGGCAGGCTTCCACAATCTTCTCCTAACTCCTTGGCTTTAATTTGTGTCCTTGGATTCCAATAAATGCAAGGTATGCTCAAAGTTTGATTCAGAATGCCTTCGCGGAAGCTCGGAATTGCGTTTCTAGTGCATGGTGGTCATCGCTCATCAGCTTGAACAAGGTGTATCCTTTTTGACATATTGTAACTCTTCCGAGAGGTAAATCAGAAGTTGCTTTTGAGTCGTCTTTATCAAACGTGTTTTGTTGTTGCATAGAATGTGCATTTCTTTGTTGTTGCATGGAACATGCGTTTTGAATTTTTGAATTGTTGCATAGAACATGCATCACCATCTTTGCATAGAATATGCATGTTGCATTGAATATGCATCGTTGATTATTTTGCATAGAATATGCTTCTGTTTTGTTTCTTGCATGTTGTGCATGAAGCATGCCTCTAACATTGTGTTACAGTCTTTCGTCTCGCATAGAATATGCATTCCTATTGTATTGTACCTGTCAAGTTTCTTTCTTATGCAGGCACAATATTGTATATACGTTTCATTTAAAGCTGGTGCAACCATACGATATTGTATGTACGGTTCATTCAAAGCTGGTGCAACCAGACGATATTGTATGTACGGTTCATTCAGGGATTCCGGGTAAGGTCACTCCTGCTCCCTCCTTTGAAGCCTTGTTCCGGTTAGAAGCGTTTGGGACGTGTGTCCGAGGCTTATACCACCTTGCTTTGGTTAGAAACATTGGGACGTGTGCCCGATGTTTATACCACTCCTCGGTTAGAAGCGTTTGGGACGTGTGTCCGACGCTTATACCACCTTGCTTTGGTTAGAAACATTGGGACGTGTGCCCGATGTTTATACCACTCCTCGGTTAGAAGCGTTTGGGATGTGTGTCCGACGCTTATACCACCTTGCTTTGGTTAGAAACATTGGGATGTGTGCCCGATGTTTATACCACTCCCCGGTTAGAAGCGTTTGGGATGTGTGTTCGACGTTTGTACCACCTTGCTTTGGTTAGAAACATTGGGACGTGTGCCCGATGTTTATACCACTCCCCGGTAAGAAGCGTTTGGGACGTATGTCCGACACTTATACCACCATGCTTTGGTTAAAAACATTGAGACGTGCGCCCGATATTTATACCACTCCTCGGTTAGAAGCGTTTGGATGTGTGTCCGACGCTTATACCATCTTGTCTTGGTTAGAAACATTAGGACGTGTTCCGATGTTTATACCACCCTCTGGTGTTTACACCACTTCTTTTTCTCCTCTCGCATGTGACGCGCTAGGATGTGTTTTGTTTGAGCCTTCGGGGTGTGCCCGACAGTCGCTCTTAGCCTTTCTTGCATAAGGCACAGTTAAGATTGCATAATTTTCTTACATCCTTTCTGCATGAAATACGGTTCGACTTGTGATTCTCACGCGTGGCGTGTTTATTTGCTTACTTTTCTCATGTGTGAGATTACTGTACCTTGTTGGTTTGCTTAAAATGTGGCATTTTCTTTGCATGACATTTGCATTTAAATGCTTCATTATAGCCTCATTGCATGATCATAAGTTATGCTCTTCCATCGTGCATACCATTTGCATCTTGCCCCAGCCTGCGGGCGCATCTATATATTGTTATCTTGAATGTCTGTCTAAGTCTTGCGGCCTTGTCAAAATGGGTCGTCTCTGGGCTTTGACATTCCCTCACGTCATCTTCGTGAATCTGAGTTCTGTCAAAGAGGGGCAACTGTAGACACCCCATTTTTTACTATCCTCAAGACTTGGATGTTCTTGCAGGTACATCCAATGACAAGTTTGATTGCTCGTCGAGCGCTCGAACTTCGCGGTGGAACGCCACAAGTTTGAGCTTTCCAAACCCTGTATCAATTCTATCTCATTTTTGGACCATGTTTTGGTCCTTCTAGCATGTTATTCTTAATGGACTGCCAGCCATGTTAAGGCACTGACGGCCATGGATTTTGGCCTGCCGGCCATTGATGTGCCCTGCCGGCCATCAATGAGCCCCAGCTGGCCATCACCAGTGTATCAGTAGATATTTTATGATATTTTGTGCCAGCTGTTTGCACAGGTTGAGCCATCTGCTTGCACGTGTATGGCTGGATCTCTTTGAGAGGATTTTGTATCTTCTATATATAGAAGCCTTCCTTTTGCATGCTCAAGGTTAGAAATTTTGAAGACAAAAAATTTCTCTCTCTCTCTCTCTAGAATCCTCTCTCTCTAAATATTTTGCCTTAAAGCCTAAATTCTCTACACTTTTGCTTGTGAGCTCTTGATCAAACTTGATCACCATTGTGTTGAGGTTGCTTGAGGTCCTATTTGAGCTCTAGAAGAGGATATTAGCTTGGTTTGACTTGCCTTTGTTGCCTAAATAGCATCTTGTCTTCGAAAAGGTAGAATACTCGTATTTTAAGTCTAATTTAAATACTTGTTTGGCTAACCTCTGAAATCTCTGTTTTTATGG
Organism: Camellia japonica; assembly: GCA_030407325.1. Classification (NCBI taxonomy): domain Eukaryota; kingdom Viridiplantae; phylum Streptophyta; class Magnoliopsida; order Ericales; family Theaceae; genus Camellia; species Camellia japonica. The sequence continues at coordinate 152,579,556 of JAPPVO010000029.1, forward strand.
TGGTTTGAGGTTTGATTTGAGTTAGGGGTAGTCCATCCTTTTTGGAGCTTGTTTATTAAAGTGTTGTGCCATCTTTCAAAGCTTTTAAAACAACTTTTTTTGGCTCTTTTATCCACTGAATTTCAGGGGATTTTCAGTGGTAAAAACTTTGTTTTGAGATCCAAAATAGGAGGGGTGGCCTCCCCTCCTTGTGTCTTGTTTGCAAGTGTAGATAGCCTAACATGTGAGCATGTTTTTCTTCCTTTTTGTGACTTGATCTCAGAATGTTTTAGCTACTGATTTGGCATGATTTAACTCTGTTTTGGGCTGTTTTGGTCATATGAGCCTTGTCTTGCATGGTTGTAGTGCAAATGGCTTCACTAGCTTGGCATTTCAGGCCTCTAAACTTGATTTGCTTGAGATGTTTGGATGTTGAAGTGTCTTTTACATGTAATTTCAGTGTTCATAGCTCTGTCACATGCTCTTTTGTTTCACTCTTTCATTGCTTTTTAGAGTTGCTCTTGAGTCTTGTTTGTAGCTTAACATGCGAGCATGTTTTTCTAGCCTTTTGTGCCTTAATCTCAGCAAGTCTTAGCCACTGTTTTGGCATATTTTAACTCTGTTATGAGTTGGTATGGTCAGTTGAGCTTTATATTGCATGGCTATAGTGTAGTGCTTTTCACTAGTTTAGTGTTTTTGGCTTTTGAACATGTTGTGCATGAGTTACTTGCATGTTGTAGTATCATTTTTGATGCCATTTCAGTATTGAAATATCTGCAACCTCCATCATTTCTTCACTTTTCCATTTGTTTTGAGGGTTGGTTAACCTTAAGGTTGTGTTTAAGCTTGAGATAGAGCTTGTGCTCAATGGTTTTAATCCTCTTTTGACGGTTTCTACTAACCAAAGGCATGATCTCTTTCATGTCTTAAATCATCCTTTGGTTGACCCCTCTCTCATTAGAGGACAATCAACTTGGACTTAACCGATTAAAGAATGATTTGGTAATGTAAAATGAGTAAATAAAACATGACAAGTAAAACACGAACAAGATAAGTATGTTGTGTTTGCATCGCATGTGTTCAATCGGACGTTATATCGAACACAAGGTAGATTGGAGCATTTCATACTCAAAGTGATGAAATGAGCCAATCTCATTTGTCTCCATTGCCTTTGATCATTCATGACAAGGTGTGGACGTCCCCGAACGTCCCGGGAGGGAAATCCCGTTTTGTTCATTTGGGCTCACTATAGTTCAGGACTCAATGTCACGGTCCTATATCTAATCTCGCAGAGTGCAATGCAAGACCGATGAATCATCAAAGAGTCCAAATCCAGCAAATCGTTTTTGAAAACAGATTTTTTGAAAGAAGTGCCAAACATGGATTTCTTTGCCAGATACAGAGTTGCCACCTAAATATTTTATTTTGGGGAAATTTAGGAAACCCTGACTCGTGCCTAAGGCCACGTGTCCGTCATCACCAAAGTTGCCTCGGCTCGGGAACTTGGGTACGATTGGGGAAGGTCATTTCGTGAGCACCCCCGTTCGCCCGATCAAAGATCGGCCTCTACTAACCATGATATCTAGTTTTGAAAACATTATGCGTTCTTATTCCGGTTATTAGCCTAGATTTACTACGTGATGCGCACAGCATACAAGTATAGACTGGGTCGCTTGAATTGGAACAAAACATTTCATGTTTGCTTTGAAAACAGTTTGCTACTCGCAAGTAGGCTAAAATGTGGATTTGCAACCCTCAGGTGGGCTTAGAAAAGATGGTTTGCCACTATCTAGTGGGCTTAAAACTCGCAGTCGATGAATTGTTCCAATTCAGATAATCCAACCTTCACCCACAGGCATTCAGGCAGGTATATCACATAAGCACATAGCCTCATGGTAAGCATGCTATCATGGCAATCACTCACACGCATGTAAGGATGCTAAAGCATAAACACTCACCGAGTACTCCAAGCCAAAACAGAAACTAGTTAGTAATCAATGCATGATCCTAGCTATGCTGAAATGCCTAATGCAACACATACAGGTATGCAACTAAGATAGGCTCGGCTATTCTAAGATGGCATATGATGATGCTATAGCTAACACGTATTCAACTCGGAATTGAAATACAATGCAGTTAGTATGATGCGCCGAGCCCGGTGCATGCAAGACAGATGAATGATGCAAACATGCAAGCATAAGTATGCTAATTGAAATATGTCATAATACTAACCATTGAAAGCAGGTAAATAAAAGGGAGAAAGACGTAGGGTTGGAAGACATACATCACACACACGCACACTTATTACAATTGTGCCCTCGCGCGGAGGGTCCGAATAAATAATACAAGCCGCCTAATCAACTAACTCACGAGCTAATTAATTATTACAAAACCGAATTAATAACTAGCTACAACTAATTATTACACAACTACTAACTAACAAGTAAGCAGTAAATGAATGCTATTCCAGCTCTGTTTGAAGAAGAGGAGGGTATGCATGCTCACTTCGGTTCCTCGCCTCGAAACGCCTTCCGGTTGCTTTTAGAGGCTCTGTTTGTAGGGTGTCTTCCAGTGTTTGTTACTGAAACTTACCAAAACATTGCTGGGGGATTCACCAGTGGCCTGTCGGCCATGAGAGGAGTACTGCTGGCCAACAATAGAGCACTGCCGGCCAATGATGAGAAGCTGCCGGCCATAAGTGGTGCACTGCCGGCCACTGGTGTGCTGTGACACCAGGCTGCAACAAAGCACAAAATAGAGGAAAGAGAGGGTCTCCCAAGGCCATGTATGCACTATACCACCCCATATCACCTAAAAACATCAAGGGAGAGGCCTAGTCGGATCCACGACCATCAATCACGCATCCCGATGCATGATGGCCAAAGATCCAACTTGTGTAAATCAATATGAAAATGAATGCGCCAATACAACGAGTAAAGCCTTGAACTCTATCATGAACCATCAAGAGCTTCGGCGACCGAGAATTGAGACACGTTCCATCACTCGGAGTATGAAACGCCCATCGTTTCTCGTGCTCGGATTAACACTCAATCCAAACAATGCAACACATAAGCATGGCAAACATGCAATACGACTTAAATGTGCGAACATGCAACTAGTTCAAGCATACAACAAGCACACAAGCATGATGTGAGGCAACAACCTTGGACAACATGACAAAATGCAGTATGAACATGCAAACATGCAAGGCTAGCACGCGACAACATGCAAGGATCGAGCAAGCATACAACAATATGCAAGACAGGCATGCGACAACATGCAAAGGGGTGGACTTAAACTAATGTGGGTAGCTCTCAACTAATCCCAAATCAGTGGCCAAGAGTGATGGATTGATGGCATGAAAAGCATGAAATGACAAGGCAAACATGTATGCCAAGCGGCTCAAGTATTAAGGTACAAAGAGGACAACTCTTAAGCACACTTAAGGAGCAACAAACACGGATGTATGACAATGAGGTAAACTCTGAAATCTCATGTAAAGTGATGCCAAATCAAATTAACAATGCAAGCATAGCATATTATGATGTTCAAAGCTCAAAGTAATCGAAGGGGACTTAAGCTATGGCCATACAAGGCAAACCCCAAGGGGCCAAGGGGACCTAAAACAGTCCTAGGGTAGGTCCAAACAAGACCAAAACTAAGCTCAAAGTTAGCCAACATAGGCTAGAACACAAAGCCAAAAAAAATGAAGCATGCAAGGCTTAAAAGAGGCAATGCACTACACCTATTGAAACCAATCATGGAAAGACTTAGACAACATAAAACAGAGTTACATCATGGTATAATAAGACCCAAAATGCACTGAAATGATGAACCAAAGGCTTGTGCTCCATGGCATGCACAAAAGTCAATTATTGAGGCATAAAGCACAAGCTCTATAAAACATTCAAGGCATGCCAAATGCAAGTGTATGACAACATTTCATGGACTGAAATAGCATATGGAATGAGGGCAAAGCATGCAAACATCACATGTATGGCATGGTAGGGACCTTAAAACCCAAGACTAGCCTAAGCATTTGCACTATAGCTATACAAAACATGAGTGATATGGCCATGGAAGCCTAAAACAGTCCAAGGACTGCCCAAAATAAGCATAAAATCATGTTAGAGCAAAGCCAAAATATGCTAGTATGATTGGTCAAAACATCATGCACAAAAGGGCTAGTAAACAAGATTTGTTCTACACCTATATGGAGCATGCAAAGGATGATCAAACCAACTATGGATAAGGTTATAACATGCCAAATGATGACCAAATACATGCTGAAATGTAAACCAAACAAGCTAGCATGACATGGCAAAGCATGGAACATATGAAAGCTAGTTTAGGGGATTTGCACTACAAGTGTATCATGCAAGCATGGAGTGACAAAACCAACCCAAAAAAGATTCATGGCATGGTAAAACATCACCAAAAACCCACTGAAATGGACTCAACACAAGCCAAGCACACATGCTACTTTGATGAGCTATGAATGGAGTCACACTACACATACTAGATGCATGCAAAATATGACCAAACCAGCCATGAAAAAGGCCAAGGCAGGTCCTAAAAGTCACAAAAATAGGCCTGAACCAAGCCTCAAAAATGCATAGAGGGATGGTCCTTTGGAAGGCCAAAAATGCAAGCAAAGAGGAACCAAAAGAGAGGGGGCCACCCCCTCTGATTAAGGACCTCAAAACCACACCTTTACCACTGAAAATCCATTGGATTTCAGTGGTAAGGAGGCCAAACCAAGGCTAGCTCGGAGGCCTCAAGGAATGGCTTGAAACAAAACCAAACAAAGCATGCAAGAGGGTTACAGGCCCCTAACAGCAAAAAGGCCTTAATCAAACTTCAAAAGCACTTAAATATAAGACTTTTTTTAGTTATAAGAAAAGCCCAAATCAATATGAAAGGAGGGCTAAAGTGAGGTACAAGAAAGTGCAAAAATGGGGAAAATACTCACCCTTGAAGACTCTTTTCGAAACCAGCAACTTCAGGGGGTAGAAACTCACTTTCAGACCTCAAGAAGACCTCCCAAGAAGCTTGGTCCAATGGTGGTGGTGTTGCTCTATGTGTTGTAGTGCAAAAATGCAAGGAAAATCCAATTTCAAGGCACAAAATGCAAGCAATATAGAGAGAGAGAGGTATATTTCTTGTCAAAGTGCTGAGCTCTCTCTAAGGAGAGAGGCACTCTCCTTATATAGAGGAATGCAAAGCTAAAGCTTCTTCAAGAAGCTTTACAAGGGTTCCATCCCTCCATACACGTGTATGGAGGGGAGCAAACAAAAAACCAGCTGGCTCAAAAGATCTGGAGGAAAACCAGCTGAGATAGGGGAGGTGCCGGCCATCATCAATGGCCGGCAGTGGTTCACCACTGGCCGGCAGGGCATCACCAAGGGCCGGCAGGCACAAAGACATGGCCGGCAGTGCACCAAAAGGTCCACTAAGAAAGGACCTAGCCAAGGTCCAAAAAGGGGGAAGAAAGGATACAAGGTCCGGGAAGCTCGAACCGGTGACGTTCCGCCGCGACAGTCGAGTACTCAGCGAGCAATCGAACTAGTTGTTGGGTGTACCTACAAGCACAACCAAGTCTTGAGGACGGTAAAAAATGGGGTGTCTACAGTTGCCCCTCTTTGACAGAAGTCAACAGTCACAAAGTGACGGGAGTGAGTGTCAAAGCCCAGAGACGACCCATTTTTGACAAGGCCGAAGACTCAGACAATCAATCAATATAGGCATCCAGAGATGTGCTCGGAGGTTGGGGCAAAATGCAAATGGTATGCAAGATGCAAGAGCATGACTAATAATCATGCCAAGAATGCTGTAATGAAGCAAATCGTGCAACCGTTTTAAGCAGGTGAACAACAGTTCTACATATTCCGACAGGAAGGATGTAAGAAAGATATGCAATTCTTACCACGTTTCACGCGGAGTGCATACAATACCTGTGCGGCTCGTCCGGCCATGCCAGCTTCAAATGAACCGTACATACAATATCGTGCCTGAAAAAGAAATGAACTTAACAGGTACAATATCGTTAGAAACATGCATAACAATGCATTTGAAAAGTGCATGACAACGCATGCAAAGTGTGCATTAACACATGTAAGTAAAGCATACGTGACAACGCATACAATGTGTGAGGCAGGAATTTGAACACATATAAGTAAAGCACACGTGACAACGTGTACAATGTGTGAAGGCATCTAACACATGTAAGTAAAGCATGCGGGATTAACGCAGGCAATGTGTATAAAAAGGAACTTGAACACATGTAAGTAAAGCACACGTAACAACGTGTACAATGTGTGAAGGAATCTAACACATGTAAGTAAAGCATGCGGGATTAACGCAGGCAATGTGTATCCTCCTGTGAGATGCGTGAACACATGTAAGTAAAGCAGGCAGTAACACATGCAATGTGTAAAGCAAGCAAAGGTATGAACACATGTAAGTAAAGCACACGCCGAAACGTGCACAATGTGTAACTACCTGGAAGATACATTATACACATGTAAGTAAAGCACGCAGAAATGCAAGCAATGTGTAAAGCAAACAAAGGTATGAACACATGTAAGTAAAGCACACGCTGAAACGTGCACAATGTGTAACCACCTCTTGACACATTATACACATGTAAGTAAAGCATGCAGAAACGCAAGCAATGTGTAAAGCAAACAAAGGTATGAACACATGTAAGTAAAGCACACGCCGAAACGTGCACAATGTGTAACCACCTCTTGACACATTATACACATGTAAGTAAAGCATGCAGAAACGCAAGCAATGTGTAAAGCAAACAAAGATATGAACACATGTAAGTAAAGCACACGTGACAACGTGCACAATGTGTAACCACCTCTTGATACATTATACACATGTAAGTAAAGCATGCAGAAACGCAAGCAATGTGTAAAGCAAACAAAGGTATGAACACATGTAAGTAAAGCACACGTGACAACGTGCACAATGTGTAACCACCTCTTGATACATTATACACATGTAAGTAAAGCATGCAGAAACGCAAGCAATGTGTAAAGCAGGAATGAACACATATCAGTAAAGCATGCAATGACGCAAGCAATGTGTAACCTCCTGCAAGATGCCTAAACACATGTGAGTAAAGCATGCAGTAACTCAAGCAATGTGTAAAGCAAGCAAATTATGACAACTTATGATAAGGAAGTACACAACGATGTGTGACAAGGAAATGCATGACAATGCATAATAGAGAAAATGCATGACAATGCGTAATAGGGATAAGGAAATGCATGACAATGCATGTAAGGTGCGCATGACGATGCGTGATAAGGAGGATGCAAACCAATGCATGATGGAAAGAAAACGCATGACAATGCATTTTAGAGATATGCAAAACAATGCATGTGAGCTAGACGGGTGTTCATTGTAACAGACGAATGCAAATTTGACACCAACAGAAGAGAAAGATGCTTGATACAGACATCTTAAAAGGAGACCTCCAGTTTACCTCCCGGAGGGTTTAGGATGCGTCAAAAGGATACACCTCGTACGCATTGATGGGTGTAAACCATCATATATTGAGGACGTGATTCCCGAGCTCCCACGGAGACATTTTGAATCAAGTTTTGAGCAGTCCACAGGATTGCTGGGACCCGGGAACAGATTCCAAGATCAAATAGGCCAGGAAAGCTAGAGAAGGCTTGATGGTCACCAGGGACAACCGCCGGCCACTGTCGGCCATCTGCATCTATTGCCGGCCATCGATGACATGCTGCCGGCCACCGATGTGCCCCTGCCGGCCATCGGTGGCAGATTTGGGCAAAAGAGGCTTTCAAGCCGTGGGCCTTTAAATTGGCTCAAAATCAACCCATTTCCTCACAAACCCTTCCATAGAAATCAATTTTCTTCCTTCCTAGGTGTGCCTTCTCTCTAGATTTGCGCATTCTACGCGTTTTCCAACACCCTATTCAACCTTGCATTACTAAGGATTCTTGGTTTTCTTCGATTTGAACCGATCAGAAATTGCATCTGAGGCTTCTTTCATCATTTCCCGCATTCAAGGATCATTTCCCCCGATCTTCTCTCGAGGTTAGTTCACTTTCCTGGGTTTTTTTTAACTTTTCTTGAATTTTCTCTCTCTAGGGTTTGAGTTTATTCTAAATTTCATCATTTTGCTCATTTTTGCTCATTTTCGCATCATTCTTTTGCATCTATCTCAGATGGCAGACGATGTGCCTCATGACGAGGGTTTCCCCGCACTTCCTCCAGTAGAGTTAGCCGCAGAGTTTGCGGCTGAGCCAGAGGTTGAGCCTCAGCCATTACCATTGGACGTATGTCCCTTCGACCCTGCGGTGTACCATCCGGAGACTCACATCATTCCAGTGGCAGGAGGTATCCATACCTTTACCGATTTCGATGAGGATGTGCCAGATGACCTCTTATTGAGAGAGCCTATGTCTCACTTGTCGGCCATTGTCGTAGAGGTACCACCTCTATTCCTCTGTAATATTACTTTTGAATACCTGCATCTCTTGCGCTGTTTCGATCTGATTGCATCGCATGCTTTGATCTGACTGCATTTCATACATTGCTGATTTGCCTTTGAATGCACCTTACACATTACTACCCTGTATACACTGCACATAACCGTATCTCATGCGTCACTATTCTGAATTCGAATGCATCTTTGACATATCACTGCTCTGGATACAACTGTATTTTCAATACATCACTAATCTGATCTGAACTGTATTTTCAACATACTGCTGATCTGATTCGAACTGTGCTGGTTTGGTTTGAAATGCATCTTCAATACATTACTCATTTGATTTGAACCTGTGTCACTACTGATTTGATTCGAAACTGTATTTTCAACAGGAGGGATCTCGCTCCTTCCGAGGCTACGGCGCTACGACCGCTCGCGACTGGTACGATGTGCTCCCCACGGGGGTCCGTCGGATTGTCAACGAGACCGACTTCGGTATATTTTGCTACGGCCTGACGTGGGTTACAGCGAGTCGCCCTCTCCTGGGAGCTCTTGTGGAGAGGTGGTGGGACACTACCAATTCCTTTCACTTTTCCACAGCAGGGGAGATGACCATGACTCCTTTTGATTTTGCTATGATCACCGGTCTGGGCGTGGGAGGTGATCCGATTCCCCTAGATCTTGACATGGGGGAGTGGGTGGCTGCATGGGATGTGTTGCTTGGAGCACGTCCACCCCTTGCTCGAGCGGGTATGGTTAGGTACTCCTGGTTCGAGGAGCAGTTCCGCGGGGAGGATTCTCAGACTGATGAGGGAGTGGAGCAGTACACCAGGGGCTTCCTCCTATTCCTTTTTGGTACCACCTTGTTTTCGAACAGGTGGAATACCGTGGGTTTGTACTTCTTGAGCGCCCTGGTGGTGCTTCCGCGGGTCCGCTCCTACAACTGGGGCGCAGCCGGCCTCACTACTCTTTATGGATACATGAGCTCCACTTCTCGGATGTGTGGGAGAGTGATTGGAGGCTACTGGCGAGCTTGGGAGGTACGCAACCTTGTTCCCCTTTTCATTACTCTGCTTAGCATTTGTACGTTTTGCTTTGTTCAACATTTGTACTTTCTGTACTCACTGTCATACTGTATGCTTTCTGCTTTGCATTTTCTACACACCATACATACTGCACACTGCACACCATACACAGGATTTGCACACTGCTCATGGTACACTATATGCACAGGATCTAATGTCCGCCTTTCTAGGCCTGCATCCGTTATGTACTGTACTGCATGCTGCATTTTGCTTTCTGCATTCTTGTTCATACGCTGTACTGATCACATCTGTTCAACAGCTTTGGGTATATGCATACTTCCCGGCGCTTGCTCCAGATCCGGTGGAGGAGACTGCAGTGACGGTCCCATTCTCTGATGTATATGACGGTCCGCTCCGTCATAGGACTCGGGAGAGCTTCATGTTCTTCCGGCAGTATTTTGACACAGTTGCGGCGCATGAGGTAAGTCTGCAATAAGATTATTTCAATTAACCTAATGCACCTGCCTTAGTCATTAGACGACTGATCATCTCGTTGGTTCTCTTTCTCAGATTACATGGCGACCATGGGAGGTGATTCCATCAGGACTCCGGGATCAGTATCGCGCTGCCCAGATTATGTCTTAGTACCGTATCCTCTTTTAGGGGCCGATTTGTCGGGCCTGGTTTCTGAGTGAGCGCTTTGTGCGCCAGACTTTGGGGTTGCCTGCCCCATTTGTACCGATGGCGCCTCCACCATCGATGAGGGAGACACACATGTTATCCGCCGACCTGGTGATCCAGTTCATGGTAGGGCTGGAGACAGATTACTTCCGTGCCGAGGGCGACTACGTGACCTTCATTCAGACACATCTGATGCCGCCTTTGACTGGTGTCCGAGAAGGAGAGGAAGCGAGGGCTCCAGCTACGAGAGGCAGAGGCGGAGCGACCAGGTCTCATAGGAGGAGAGGTCCTGAGGAGAGACAGGGGTCTGGATGGCCAGTGCTGCCTGCTACTATGACACTTCGAGGGCGAGCTGGAGAGATTTATCAAGTTCCCTTTGCTCCTCCGCCAGCTGGTCACGAGCTTGTCGGAGGTTACGGCTCGACTCTGGTATGTACTATACTGTCATCTTTTGTACAGTCATTTGATTTCACTTGATATTCTATAGAGTACTAATGATTTCAATCATTTTTGCAGGCTCCCATTGAGTACACTCGTCAGTCTCTGGTGATGACGGCTTCAGTGATAGGGATGCTGCAGACGAGCATGGACCTACTCAGTATCTACAGCATTCCGGTAAGTTCATTCAAACTGCATTGATCTGATACATTGTTCTCATACACCACTCACAGTATACATTCATTGCAAATCATTCACTATTCACAGTACATCATTTTGCTGCATCTGATATACTTTGATTACTAATGCATTTTGGTGGATTGTCCCTCTTTCAGATTCCTTTCTTGCCGCCAGGCCCATCGGGTGTTCCAGCAGGAGCAGGGACGGGTCCTTCAGTACCTCCTCGAGCAGCAGAGGGAGCAGGACGAGGGACTAGTTCACGGGGACCTGCCTCCGATGATGATGAGTTTGACGAGGAGGTGATGAGTCTGCAGTCAGAGTCAGAGTCAGATGCTGATGGTGGAGATCCTGGACCTTCGTCCAGGAAGAGGACCAGGACGGATTCCCGCACTTGAGACCACCGGCACTGATCCAGACATTTTGCTACTTCAGATGCTGATCTTCTTTTTGTTTTTATTTTCCTTTTTACTAGTAGTTTATGCACATTGTACTGCGTTAGATGGGGTTGTTTTAAAACCAAACTCTTTTGTAAAAAGAAACCATGACGGAATGAAAACAGCCTTTTTGTTGGAAAAGTGTTTCGTTTGTACATTCTATGGATCGCATCACATCGCATTACTTTACACAACAATGTAAATGAAATCGAAGTCTTGTTTTGAAAACCAAACACTCAAATTGCACTAATCAGGTAGTGGACCGAGTAATAACAAAACAACTCGATAAACAAAACAAAGCCTAGCAAATTTACAACTCGATAAGCAAATTGCAACAACTCGATGAATGAAAGGAAGATAATTACAACCTGACACAGGAAAAGAAAATGATACGTCTTAAACAAGACACGACAAAGTCCAACAGGACAAAACAAGACCTTGAAAGACACAAGGAACAGGATTCCACTGTAACGGACAACTGGGTCTTCAGTGAGGGAGCCAATGAGCAAGAGGGGAGTACTGCCGGCCACCAATGGAGGCCTGCCAGCCATCAGTGTGCCACTGCCAGCCATTGATGAGCCACTGCCGGCCATCTATGGCAGATTCTCCGAAATGACGACATCTGTCCTCCACTCACTACCTTATCTTCTATATAAGTTCCAGCTTCGGGATTCTCTTCATTTCAGCTCAAATTTGCACCAAATGGAAGCACTCCTTGCCCAAAACCTCACAAATTGGATCGCTTCTCTAGTTGGCTCGGAAAAGTTGAACTTCCGGGGCTTCGGCTTGAATGCATTATTCACGCTGGGCCGTACTCCGTTGCATCTTCCTTTCCTCCATGCCGCGGCAAGGTTTTGGAATCCGGTAACACACGTCTTTAGCTTCAGCGGGCAAGAGATGTGTCCTACCTTCGAGGATTTCCAAGCTTTGATGGAGTCCGAGTGTAACGAGGAAATCTTGCCTCAACTCCGATTTGGTCACGTCCAAGCCCTAGGACGAATGTGCGGCCTCACTTTGCATGATGCTCGATCATTGATTCATGACGGAGAGCTGGACATCCCAAGCTTGGTTTGCCGATTTTCTGATGCGAGTGACCGCAGTGACCATCATTGGCAGGGCTATCGGCGACATGCGCTTTGCCTATGCTTACTATCTCATTTCTTGCTTGCCCCGGGTTCGGGTGGATTCAGTGTCCGGTTGATCGAGGTTGCCTAGGGTTTGAAGGAGGGCAAGAGCTGCATTGCAATGACATTGGCTGAGACATTGATGGGCTTGGATGCTTTCCATCGCCGGGAGACGGCTAGGCTCGCGGGGAGCCCATTACTATTGCAGGTAATGTTTCCCACCCAGTCTTATATATGTATTGCTCACATCACTCAGCCCTCAGGCTCGATTTTTCTCACAAAACCCTTTTCTTACTTTTCTCTCCTCGTACATCTCTCTATTCTTTATTCTCTCATTTTTCAATCCCTCCCCAGGTGTGGTTAATGGACAAGCTACAGATTGTGGAGTCTTGCCCAACATACTCAGCCCGCGGCTACTTTTTCAGGCAACGCCTAGTCGATGCCCTGGATGAGGGGTGGTGGTACAGCTGGATGTGCAGTTTGTTTGCAAACCACATCGCTTGGCGCTGCCCTTGGCTCAATCTGCCGGCAATGAGTTACAACATGAACCATCAACCCGGGATTCAATTGATCGGCATGACACACTGTGTCTTCTATTTTCCGTTCCGGTTCCAGCGCCAGTTCGGTCATGATCAGACTTGCCCACCAGAGGGGATAGAGTATCCTGCCGCATTCTCAGTTCGAGGCGCACAGCTTGCCCGGTATGCCACAGCATGGAGGACTAGAGAACTCTTGGCCCTCGCTCCCACTTTCAGTTGCACTTTGTCTGATGAGTGCATAGATTGGCTCAATGAAGAGGCACATGAAGGGCCCACTTTGGCATCAGAAGCTTCGACCAGCTCTAGGAGGGGGCACAGGAACACCTGACTTATCTATGCCCCGGGTTTATTGCTTTATTAGTACTTTCAAGTTTTCCTTATGAATGTAATATAAAGCAACTTCAATTTGTAAGCAAGAGCAGGAGAACTCTGTGTTGAAATCAATGAAATTGAAGGTTGTGGGTACTGAACATTTTCCTCTTTGGTCCAAAAATGGTCTAAGTTGTAAAAAGATTAATTTTGAACAAAGTCAACTTTTATTAAAACTTTTCAAAACCATTTTCGATATGGATCAGAACTGGACACGCCTGAAGTCTGTCACTGAGATGCACAATCTTGGATCCTAGCAACTGGAAAGTTGCCCCTAGTCTGAATGGTACCGCAGCACGGCGTAGCCACGGAAAGTTGCCCCTAGTCTGAAAGGCACTGCACCGGAGATCATAACCGAACTCTTGAATGCTGAATAGACAAAGATGACTGAGATGATCAAATGGACAAAGTTGATCGGGGAAAAGTTTATGGCTGAACTTCAGGATGAAGTTGCCTACGTATCCCAAAGATGGGAATCAAGCCTTACGTAGTTCAGGCTCGGGTTCACTCGAGTATTTTCACTCTCCTTTTACGCTCTAACTTTTGCCAAGGCCGCCCTTTGCGGGTTTTCAACCTTGCGAGCTCAGTTTTTGTAATTTCAAATTTTTTGTGCTCTAACTTTTGCCTAGGTCGCCCTTTCGGGTTTTCGGCCTAGCGAGCCTCTCAGGGGTAATATTTCTTCAACTTGTCCATATTGATCGGTTGTGAGAACTCTAGGCCATCTAGGTCCATCAGAACCACAGCTCCACCTGACCAGATAGACTTAATGATGTAAGGGCCAGTCCAATTGGGTCTAAACTTGCCCCTAGGGTCGTGGATGGGAGCTCGGTTGTCCTTGAGCACCAAATCTCCTTCCTTCAGATTCCTGGACTTAACTTTCTTGTTAAAAGCCTTGGCAATTCTGCGCTGATAACCTTGAACATGGTACAGTGCTTTCAGTCTGCGCTCGTCAAAGAGCATGAGTTCTTCAAATCTGCTCTGCTGCCAATCTGCTTCGGCTATCTGACACTCAGCCAGTACTCTCAAAGACGGAACTTCAATCTCGATAGGTAGAACGGCCTCCATCCCATAGACTAATGAATACGGAGTCGCCCCAGTAGACGTTCTAATTGAAGTCCGGTAGCCCCACAGAGCAAACGGCAGCTTATCTGGCCAGTCCCGGTAGGTTTCCACCATCTTCTGCAGTATGTGTTTGATATTCTTGTTGGCGGCCTCAACCGCTCCATTGGTTTGCGGCCGGTAGGTAGATGACTTATGAAAAGCCACGTTGGATTTTTCCAACAAATCAATCACTTTCTTCTTGAAGTGGGAACCATTATCTGAAATGACCTCGTTTGGGACCCCATAACGACAGATGATGTTGTTTTTGATGAACTTTGCGACATGTGAAGCCTTCAACACCGCATAGGATTGGGCCTCAACCCACTTTGTAAAATAATCTATCGCGACCAAGATGAACTCATGCCCATTCGACCCCTTCGGAGTGACAGCCCCGATCACATCGATTCCCCAAACTGAAAATGGCCATGGCGAAGTCATATTGTATAGCTTCGACGGCGGAATGTTCATACGATTTGCATGGATCTGACATTTGTGGCATCGCAGAACAAAGCCAATACAATCCTCCTCCATGGTGGACCAGTAGTAACCCTGTCTGAGGATCTTCCGCGCTAGCATTACCCCGTTCATATGCGCGCCACATTCTCCTCCATTGATGGCCTCCATCAGACGTTTTGATTCTTCAGCTTCAACGCACAGCTTATGCATTCCCAGGTGACCCCTCTTATACAATTTACCTCCGCAGATGATGAACTGAATGGCCATTCTTCTGATTGCCCTTTTATCCTTGGCATTTACCCCTGGTGGATACGTTTCCTTCTCCAAAAAGTTCCAAATATCGTAATACCAGGGGTTCTCATCTTGAACCTCATCTATAGCGGCAATCGATTCGTAAGCCGGCACAAATTTTTGGTCGATAATGACTGGACGCATCCGGACTCCAAACGGGATGTCTATCATGGAAGATAGAGTTGCTAGTGAATCTACGAACCTGTTGTTCTCTCTTAACAGATGAGTAAAATTTAACTTCTCAAATCGAGGAATTAACAGATCCAAGGTCTGGTAATACATTATCATCTTTTCTTCTTTGACTTTCCAATCTCCTTTCGCTTGAGATACAACAAGGTTCGAGTCCCCAATGACGTCCAACCGTTTTGCCCCTAATTCCAGGGCTGCTTCTAGACCGGCAATGCATGCCTCATATTCTGCTTCGTTGTTCGAGACTTTGAACTGGAGTTTGAAGGCTAGAGGGATACGAGAATTGTCGGGTGCTATTAGTAACACTCCTATCCCATACCCGTACTGGTTTGACGCTCCATCAAAGTACATCGTCCAAAACTCGTCGTCGATATGCAAAATAGCCTCATCTGGGCATAAGTACTCAACTGCTTCACCTCCTTCCACTGGATGATCGGCTAAGAATTCTGCTACTGCTCTTCCCTTGACTGACTTGCGCGTCACATATTTCAGATCGAATTCGGAAAGCAACAGCAACCAACGAGCTAGCCTACCCGTAAGTGCCGGTTTCTCGAATAGATATTTGATGGGATCCAATCGTGAAACCAACATTACGGAGTGAGCTAACAGGTAGTGCCGCAGCTTCCTGGTAGCCCATACCAAGGCTAAGCAAGCCTTTTCCAACGGTGTGTAGCGAGTTTCATACTCCAGCATCTTCTTGCTCAGATAGTAGATGACTCTCTCCACTTTGTCCTCTGATTCTTGCGCGAGCATGCAGCCCATTGTAATCTCAGTTACTGAAAGATACAAAATCAATGGTCTCCCCGGCTCTGGCGGTGACAACACGGGCGGGTTCTGTAAGTATTCCTTGATCTGTTCAAAAGTAGCTTGGCATCGGCCGTCCCATTGGAATTTCTTTCCTTTCTTCAGGAGGCCAAAAAGTGGTTCACAAGTCAAGGCTAATTTTGAGATAAACCGTCTTATGAATTGCACTTTACCCAGAAAGCCTCGCACCTCCTTTTTAGTCCTTGGTGGTGGCATTTCTAAGATGGCCTTGATTTTGGAAGGGTCGACTTCGATACCTCTCTGTGTAATTAGAAACCCCAGCATTTTCCCGGCTGTAACACCAAACGTACTTCTGAGGATTTAGCTGCAACGGAAATTCTCTGATCCTTTGAAAGAACTTTTGCAAGGCGGTGTAGTGGCCTTCTCTATCTTTGGACTTGACAATCATGTCGTCCACGTACACCTCAACCTCTTTGTGGATCATGTCATGCAATATTGTGGTCGCGGCCCGTTGATATGTAGCTCCAGCATTCTTTAACCCAAATGGCATCACCCTGTAACAGTATGTCCCCCACGGGGTGGTGAAAGCAGTCTTCTCCTGGTCTTCAGGTGCCATCACTATCTGATTATAGCCTGAGCAGCCATCCATGAACGAAAGCAAAGCATGCCCCGCTGTGAAGTCCACTAACTCATCAATATGTGGCAAGGGAAAGTCGTCCTTCGGACTGGCTCTGTTCAAATCCCTGAAATCCACGCACACCCGGATCCTGCCATCCTTCTTCGGCACCGGAACAATGTTGGCCAACCAAGTCGGGTATTCGGATACCAGCAGGAACCCTGCATCAATTTGCTTGGTGACCTCTTCCTTAATCTTGAGAGCCCAGTCCGGGCGGATCCTCCTGAGTTTCTGTTTAACGGGTTGGGCCTCGGGGTCAAGAGGGATCCGGTGCTGTACAATCTCAGGATCGATTCCAGGCATGTCTTCGTAGGACCATGCGAAAACATCTTTGAAATCTTTTAATAAAGCGACTAAGCGCTTGCGTTCCTCCGAAGACAACGTGGACCCGATCTGGACCAGCCGCGGGTCCTTCTCAGTACCAATATTCACTGTAGTGATTTCATCCATTAAGGGTTTAACAAATCTTTCCTGCTCTTGTTCAATTAATCGTTGCAAAATTGGACGAATTTCTTCCTCGTCGTTTTTGTCAAAATTTTGAAAGTCCTGATTCAAGCAATAAATCAAAGGCACAAAAAAGTACTCAGAAACTACAGCCACGTCATTCTCATTAAGCACATCCAAATCGTCTGATTCCTCGGTTACAACCGACTCAAAAGAGAAAGAAAAAGACGACCTGGACAGGACTGTGGCATCCGGGTTATCACCCCCAGGAATACCGGACTTAGACTCAGTCGAGCTGGAACCTGATTCCGACTCAATAGATTCGGAGGAATCAGATTCCGGCTCACTACCTGACCCGGTGCTTCTTGACAAAAATCCCTCTTCATACTGCCAAATGAGAGAGGGTGCGATAGATGCATCCAAAATGTTTGCTGGTAGGCCCGCGACCGTTTCATTCCCGATCACGCATACCGAGAAGTTATCCCCCAAGCACTTCTGTTCGATCGGAGGATCTGAAAGTAGACACGCCAATGCTACCCCCATTTCACTTTCGGCGTCCTCAGACTTCGCTTTCTTGCTCTGCTTAGCCCCAGCTAATGGGTCCGTCTGCTCTTTGGCAACATCCTCCTCGGATAACTGTAGGTCAAAGAAAATCTCAAAACCTGGCACGCGCTTCCTCTCTGCGTTCAACCACGTGTAGACGTCCCCGAACGCCCCGGGAGGGTTAAGTCCCGTTCCGTTCATATTGGGGTTTACTACAGTTCGGACTCTAATTGTCACGGTTCTAAATCTGAACCAAAGAGTCCAATTGTCACCTTGCGGGGTGATTCCTTGACTCAACGCGGCCGTCATGACCACGATCTCTTCTGAATTCTGCGTCATGCTACGTCCTGCCTCAGCAATAAGAAGACACTAACTGTTCTGGGTCGACTCTCCGAACCTCTGAACTGAAACGGAAAACAAACAGTATTTCAGCCCCAAACAGATCAAACACGGGTGTAGCCGAACAACTGCACTCTACTACTGATCACTGTTCCCCAGAATCACTGTTCAAAACTGAACTGGTACCCGCAGACACAACTGATTCTCAACAACACTGATACTAGTGCCCTCGGGCCTGATGCTCAAACTTTGTAAACTGATATATGCGTTCCCTGCAGAGATACACTCTAAAAGCACATAGCAGATAAATGAGAGCCAATACACCCCTATGTTGGGGTAGGGTTTCCCTGTCCTATTTTGTCAGGAGCTAGGGTTTCACTACGCACACAGCGGTTTCAAACAACCTATATCGGGTAAGTAACCTGTCCTAGTTTGGAATGGTCACTATGGATCCGAATATGCACTAGGTCGAATGGTCAAAAAGGGTGCCCCGGTAAAACCGGGGTTTGTGTTCCCATACTGGCAGAGCCCGCAACCGGTCAGCCTTATGGTCATGTCTTGACAAGACAAGCCTCCAGCAAACCGCTCAGGAATAGCAGATGGCCAACACGGTGTCCTAGGCGCACCAATGCACATGCAATGCAAAGAGACACAAAAATGGAATCAAAACAGGATATCACGAGTTCGAGTCAAGCTCTCTAAATTCCCCAGTGGAGTCGCCAGAAACTGTAGACGTCCCCGAACGCCCCGGGAGGGTTAAGTCCCGTTCCGTTCATATTGGGGTTTACTACAGTTCGGACTCTAATTGTCACGGTTCTAAATCTGAACCAAAGAGTCCAAATCCGGCAAATCGTTTTGAGAAAACAGATTTTTGAAAAGAAGTGCCAAACATGGACTGCTTTGCCAGATACAGAGTCGCCACCTAAATATTTTTTATGGGGGAATTTAGGAAACCCTGACTCGGTGCCGAAGGCCACGTGTCCGTCATCACCAAAGTTGCCTTGGCTCGGGAGCTTGGGTACGATCGGGGAAGGTCAGCTATGAGCACCCCCTTTCGCCCGGTCCGAAGACCGGCCTCTACTAACCATGATATCCGATTTTGAAAACTTATGTGTTCTTATTCCGGTTATTAGCCTAGAATTACTATGTTATGCGCACAGCAAACAAGTATAGACTAGATTGCCTAATTTGGAAACAAGCATTGCATATCCGTTTGTTTTGAAAATGCTTTGGAAGTTGCTACTCGCAAGTAGGCTAAAACACGGATTTCAACGAGTTTTTCCAACTCAAACAATCCAACCTTCACCCACAGGCATTCAAACAGTTATATCACATAAGCAGCTAGCCTCATGGTAATCATGCTGTCATGTTAACATTCACACGCATGCGATATGCTAAAGCATAAATACTTACATCGTACTCCGTGCCAAAACAATAAACTAGTTAGCAAAAAATGTATGCCCTAGTTCATGTTAGAGTGACTAATGCATCGCATGCAGAATGTGATTAGGATAGGCTCGGCTAACCTAAACATGGCATGTGAAATGCTACAAGTAACAAGTATTCAATTTGGAAATTGAAATACAATGCAGTTTGTATGATGTACCGAGCCCGGTGCATGTAAACAAATGCATGGATGCACGCATGCATTGCATAAGGTATGCTAAAATAAACGTGCCCTAATCTACCATCATAAGCAGGTAAATAAAAGGGAAGAAAGAAGTGGGGGTTGGGAGACATACACACCACTCACACACGCTTATTACAGAATTGCCCTCGCTCGGAGGGACCAAAAGAATATACAAATTAATTAACTACGCAAGCTAATTAAATATTACAGATCAATTAAATTAACAAATTAATTAATCTAATTAAAACAGTAAAGCCCTCGGGAAGCGGGTCAGATGTAGCGCATGCTCGGGATTTGCTCGGAATCGCACTGCCATGCATAGTCTGCCTCTGTTTTCCCTGCTTTGCTCCTCTGAAAACTGCCAAAGTCTCAGGAATGCCTCTCAGGACACTGGGGGATCCCACCGGCCAAGTAGAATGACCACCGGCAGTGAATTTGTGGTCATCGACACAAAATGAGCCCACCGGCCATCGATTGACTGCCGGTCGGCACTAAATACTGCCGGCCGGCAATAAGTTCCTGCAGAACCTGCAACTCACAGCAGCAGAGGGCAAAATCTTGCATGGCAATACAATTCAAGCTATGTATGCACCAATCACACTCCCTATCATGTTAATGACTCAAGGGAGGATGTGCCTCGATTCTCGGGCCACCAATCACGCATTTCCATGCATGATGGCCTAAAGAATCGAGTGTACACTTCAATTTCAAATGCATGCAAACCATATAATCACACAAGGAAGCCTAACCTCTATCACACTCACTTCAAGAGGCCAAGCATGCACAATGCAATGCAATCCTAGACATGTTGGCTAGCATGCAATATGGACAATGCAAGGCACTTATACAAGCATACAAGCAAGCATGCAAGGCAAGCATGCAACCAATGAAAATGTGGACTTAAACATGATCTAGGCAACTCTAATTAGGCCTAAAATCAGTGGCCAAAACCAAGGAAGTGAAGGCCAAAATGCACACACACATGCAAGCACTCATGGTCCAATACTTAAAGCATAATGGGGCAACTTTTAAACACATTTAAAAGGGCACAAATATGAACAATTAGCATGCAAGTTAAGCTCTGAAATCATGTTAGAAGAGGTGCCAAACCGACTCAAACAAGATAAACAAAAGCATGCAAATGGCCCAAGTATTCAAGGCTCACCAAAGAGGCAACGAACTACACTTAGTACAACCACACATGGCAAGACTTAGGCGACCAAAAACAGAGTTTTAACACATAAAACTAAGCCCAAAAGACCACCTAGATGGCATCTAAATGATTCAAATTCAAAGGCATGCACAATGGTCAAAACATAGGGCATACAACACATGCTCTCAAAGCAACAAAGAGGCAACTAAGGCAAGCATATGAGCATGCCAAAGGGACTGAAATTACATGTTGGATGGTTCCAAACCACCAAAATGATGCAATCAACACATGCTACACATTCACATACGTGAGGCATACAAGCCCGACAAGCCACAAATGCAAAGGAGCTATACTAAGCATGCCAAAATCAATCCAAACGACTATGGACAGACCTAAAGCATGGCAAAATAAGCACAAAACATTCATAAGTCTAAGCCTAAATCATGCTCGAACAAAGGCTAACAACCTAAGACATGTTAAGGGAATTACAAGGCATTACATGGTAGGTATGCTAAGCATGCATGGTGTACCAAAACCAACTTAAGACCATGTTATATTATGGCAATATAAGCATAAAAAACAGTCATGGCATGCTCAACACACACTCAAACATAAGCTCCCTTAAGAGACCAAAAATGGTCCCTTTCAAGGACAACAAGGAGAGGGGGTGGCCCTCCCCTTTTGGAGACTTCAAGGCACCATCTCCACCACTGAAATCCCTCAAGATTTCAGTGGTGAAGAGGCCCAAATACCAAAGTCTCGAAACTTGCACAAAATGGCACAAAACAAGGGCCTTGCAAGGCCTAAGAGGGGTCAAACTTCCCCAAAGCACAAAACACTCTTAATAAACTATCAAGAGGGCCTAAAAACAGAACTTTTTTATGTTATACACTAACACAAAAACAGCTCTAAGATAGGTAGAAATAGGATGCAAAAATGGGGAATAAAAGGGAAGTTTCTTACCCTTGAAGACCACCTTCACAAATGATGCTCCAACAGCCCTTCTTGGCTTGAATCCACCTCCAAAACACTCAAACAAGCCTCCAAGGGTCTCAAGTCCAAGAGATGGTGTGTTAGTGTGTGTATGTGAGCAAAAAATGGCACAAAACACACACTTATAGAGATAGGAAAATATTTCTAACCCTAACCCTAGAACTCAAGCTTTACAAAGCTGTCTAAAATGTCTAACAAGTGTCTAACCCTAATGCCAAGAGAAGACTCTCTCCTATATAGGCAATTTCCTCTTGTAAAGCTTACAAAACAAGCCATTCAAGAGGGAAATCCCTCCATACACGTGTATGAAGGGGAATGGAGTGGGTGCCAGCTATCACAGCTGGTACAAAATATCTACAAAAAGTAGATGAACAGTGGTCGGCCACTCAAAATTGTCATTTTGACAAAATGGAGTGCCGACCGGCAACAAAGAGTGCCGACCGGAAAAATGTATTGCCGGTGGCAACAAAAACCAGCCGGTGGCCTCTAGCCACTGCCGGTGGTGTGTGGGGATGCCTCACAAGGCATTCCCTACCCCTCCAAGGCAAAACACAAGTGTTTGGTGCAAAACCAGACACAAAACGGTCGAGTTCGGAGATCCTGAGGCAGGGCGCGTAGCCGAGACCTCCGGGAACTCCAAACGAACACAAACATGGATAATCACCGAGTGTTCAAATGGTGACGTCCAAGTCTTGAGGACGGTCAAAAATGGGTGTCTACAGTTGCCCCTCTTTGACAGAACTCGAAAGTCATAACAATGACGGGAGTGAATGTCAAAGCCCAGAGACGACCCATTTTTGACAAGGCCGAAGACTTGGACAAACATGCAAGACAAACAAGGTATGCACCCGAAGGCAGGGGCAAAATGCAACTGAAAATGCAAGAAGCCGAGCATAACTTATAATCATGCAGAGAAAGCTGTAACAAAGCACACATGCAACAGTTTTAAGCTAGCATACACCAGACTACACTACAATGCAGAAAGGATGTAAGAGAATTATGTAATTCTCGATATGTCTCACTCGAAGAATACAATACCTGTGCGGCTCGTCCGGTTGCACCGGCCCCAAATGAACCGTACATACAATATCGTGCCTGAAAAGAAAACAAACTTAACAGGTACAATGTCGTTAGCAACATTCATGACAAAGCAATCGAAAGTGCGTGACAACGCAAGTCGTGCATAGAGAAATGGTAGGATTGAACACATGTGAGTAAAGCAATGCACACATGCGCGTAATGTGTATGGAAAGAGAACTTGAACACATGTGAGTAAAGCAATGCACACATGCACGCAATGTGTATATAAGGAACTTGAACACATATAAGTAAAGCAATGCACACATGCACGCAATGTGTATATAAAGGAACTTGAACACATATAAGTAAAGCAATGCACGCATGCACGCAATGTGTATATAAAGGAACTTGAACACATATAAGTAAAGCAATGCACGCATGCACGCAATGTGTATAAAAAGGAACTTGAACACATATCAGTAAAGCAATGCACGCATGCACGCAATGTGTATATAAGGGAACTTGAACACATATAAGTAAAGCAATGCACGCATGCACGCAATGTGTATAAAAGGGGAACTTGAACACATATCAGTAAAGCAATGCACGCATGCACGCAATGTGTATAAAAGGGGAACTTGAACACATATAAGTAAAGCAATGCACACATGCATGCAATGTGTATAAAAGAACTGTAAGACAATGCAAATGAGGTACTCATGCTAATGCAAATGATGACACGTATGCCAATGAAAATGTGACACGCATGCCAATGGAAATGAGACACGCATGCCGATGAAGATGGGGCACACATGCCAATGGAAATGAGGCACACATGCCAATGAAAGTGAGGCACACGTGCCAATGAAAATGAGACACGTGTGCCAATGAAAATGAGACATGCATGCCAATGAGAATGGGGCACACGTGCCGATGAAAATGGGGCACACGTGCCTATGAAAATGAGACACGCGTGCCTATGAGGATGAGGCACACGTGCCGATGAGAATGGGGCACACGTGCCTATGAGGATGAGGCACACGTGCCTATGAGGATGAGGCACACGTGCCGATGAGAATGAGGCACACGTGCCGATGAAAATGGGGCACACGTGCCGATGAAAATGGGGCACATGTGCCAATGAAAATGTGACACGCATGCCAATGAGAATGGGGCACACGTGCCGATGAAAATGAGGAGGCACACGTGCCGATGAAAATGGGGCACACGTGCCTATGAAAATGGGGCACACGTGCCGATGAAAATGGGGCACTCGTGCCAATGAGGATGAGGCACACGTGCCGATGAGAATGGGGCACACATGCCGATGAAAATGGGGCACTCGTGCCAATGAGGATGAGGCACACGTGCCGATGAGAATGGGGCACACATGCCGATGAAAATGGGGCACACGTGCCAATGAAAATGTGACACGCATGCCAATGGAAATGAGACACGCATGCCGATGAAGATGGGGCACACATGCCAATGGAAATGGGGCACACGTGCCGATGAAAATGGGGCACACGTGCCAATGGAAATGTGACACGCATGCCAATGGAAATGAGACACGCATGCCGATGAAGATGGGGCACACGTGCCAATGAAAATGGGGAGGCACACGTGCCGATGAGAATGGGGCACACGTGCCTATGAGAATGGGGCACACGTGCCGATGAAAATGGGGCACACGTGCCGATGAGGATGAGGCACACGTGCCGATGAGAATGGGGCACACGTGCCGATGAAAATGGGGCACACGTGCCGATGAAAATGAGACATGCATGCCAATGAGAATGGGGAGGCACACGTGCCGATGAAAATGGGGCACACGTGCCAATGAAAATGAGGCACACGTGCCTATGAAAGTGAGGCACACGTGTCTATGCAAATGAGGCACACGTGCCAATGGAAATGGTAAACGATGCAAGTGTGACACGCATGCCACACGAAATGGAAAATGATACAAACGATGCAAATGAAACAAATGAGACATGCATGCCTCATAAGAATGCAAAATGATGTAAGCGTGACACACATGCCACACGGAATGTAAAATGATGCCAATGAGGTACGCGTGCCTCAAAGGATTGCAAGATGATGCAAGTGAGGTACGCATGCCTCACGGAGATGTAAAACAATGCAAGTGTGACACGCATGCCACACGAAATATAAAACAATGCAAGTGTGACACGCATGCCACACGAAATGTAAAACAATGCAAATGAACTTGAGTGCGCGACAACGCACGTTTTTTTTTGTTTTTCTTTTTGAAATGCATGATAATGCAAAACAAGGAGATGCACGACAACACAACTGACGTGCGAGGCGACGTATGTATTGGGGTGCATGACAATGCATGAGGGATGTGCATGACGGCGCGACGCAACGCACCAGACAACATGATGAATGCATGCAACGCACGCGGGGCAACTTTTGAATCTTGTAAAAGGCAAAAGGATACAAAAGGATACAACATTGCATGAATTTGAGTGCCACGCACAGAAGACACGGTCCGAGGTCAAAACGGAGGCCGGTTGAGCGTCGGAGATACACTTTCCTTGCACTTTCTCGAGCTATGAAGACCCAAAACAACTCATATGGCCTAAACAAGGTTGTGGGAACACCACCGGCCGGGATAGGAGGCCACCGGCTGAAAAATAATTCCATCGGCACAATATTCTGCTGGCCGGCACGAAATGTTGCCGACCGGCAAAAAGTTCCTGAGTTGGGGCAGATTGGACTTTTCGCCATGCGTGTTTTAAAATAGGGTTTCAAAACCCTATTTCCTCACTTCTCCTCCGCCGAAAACAAGCTCTCTCTCTCTCTCTAGAGTCTCTTTTCTTCCTCGTTTCCTTGTCTCTTCGCGTTCTCGTGCCCTTTTCGTCGTCGGATTCGCGATTTCCTTCGCGTTTCGGACATTTTCAACCGAACAAATCTTTGTTTCGGTGCCTCTTTTGCCATTTCCACCTTTTTGGGGTTTGTTCCCCTCACTTTCCTCTCCATTTCCGTGCCTTTTCACATCCCGACCTTTCCGGCCATTTTTCACCCTCCCGGGGGTTGACTTTTCGGTTGACTCTTCGTATTCTGACCCGATTTTCGTTTTCTGACCATTTTCTCATCACGCTTGACATGGCCGACGATATTCCACGTGTTGGGACTCCCCCGGATCACGAGATGGATCCCGGGGTTGAGCTCCTACCCTTGAGCGAGCGCCCGTTCGATCCGGCGACCTACCGGCCGACGATTCATGTTCTGCCACCCGATGGACTGCGCCAGTTCAGGAGTTTCGACATGGCGTTGGATCCCGAGCTCCTGCTACGTGAGCCTGCCTCCCACCTATCTTTCGGCACTTCCGAGGTAACATTTCTTTCTCTGCTTTACTTTCTGCAATGTAGGATGCTTTAAACTGTCAACTGCCATAGCTAATTCGGTTCTTTAACTGCTTAGTTCCAATACACCGATACACTGTACATTGTAGTCGATTACAAACGCGTTTGCAACTGATTATCTGTTTAAGACTCACACGTGCACACACACTGCACTAGCCTTGAACCACTCAACACACGGCACACACTGTATTTCACTGCAAACACCGGCACCCGATACCTGTTTGACTCTGAGAATATACATGCGTGCTACATTTGCATTGAGCCACACAAACACGTTGACGCATCGCACGTTGTAGTTCACTGTAAGCACACCGGCACCCGGTATCTGTTTGAATCTGATAAACTTGCACGCATGCAAAATTTGCACTGGTTCACTGTTTCTTCAAAACTGTACATTTTATATTGCTTCGCAACTATTTGTTTGAAACAGGGAGATTCCCATACCATCCGCGGGTATGGGAATACCGCCGCTCGTGAGTGGTACGCCGAGCTTCCCGACGTAGTTCGCCACATCGTAGACCAGGCTGGCTTTGGCGCATTCTGCAGAGGACTCTCCAGGCTCACTACGTGCAGACCTCTCCTCGCCGCTCTGGTGGAGAGGTGGTGGGACACCACCGATTCATTTCACTTGTCTGCGACTGGGGACATGACGATGACCCCTTATGATTTCTCGATGCTCACCGGCATCGGGGTAGGGGGTGATCCGATCCCCTTTGACATTGACATGGACGAATGGACCGCGGCTCAGGTCTACTTGCTCGGCACGGCACCGCCTCTTGCACGTCCCGGCTTTGTCCGATACTCTTGGTTTGAGGTGCAGTTCAGGGTCCAGCCCCTCCTTGTCGATGCAGCCCCGATGACCCCAGAGGCCGTGGAGAGATACGCTCGCGGCTTCCTTATGTTCCTGTTTGGGACGACCATCTTCGCCGACCGGGCGAACACAGTGCCTCTCTGCCTTCTCAGCGCACTGGTGGATGTGAGGGACATTTTGCATTATGACTGGGGTGGCGCCGCTCTAGCCACCCTTTATGGGTATATGAGCTCGGCTTCCCGCGGCAGCGGACAGTTGCTCGGGGGTTACTGGCGTGCTTGGGAGGTACATTTCTTTTTCTGTCTTTCATTTCAGTTCTTATATTTTCTGTACTCTACACACTGCACACGCTGTAGTCTGCTTTACACTTGCTGTATACTGTACACACGGCACCCACATACTCTGCTTTACACTGACTGTACACTGCTCACACTGTACACTCTGCACAATACACTGCACAACACACGGCTCTGCTATTTCTGCCTTTTATTCTGTATTCTGCTTTATCTGATAATCATACTGGTATTTACTCTGCAGTTGTGGGTCTACGCCTACTTTCCTAGGCTCGCTCCTGTACCCGAGGCAGAGACCCCTCTGGTTGTCCCTTTTTCGCGTCGCTTTGACGGGAGATGCACCTGGAGGCCGCGAGAGACATTCAGCTTCTTCCGCCGCTACTTTGACACCATCACCCCCGCAGAGGTATGTTTTACTTGCAGTTCATTAAGCTTCGCCTTTCCACTGCTTATTTCAATAATAGTAGGTAACAAACTGCATTTCAATTTCAGATCACCTGGCAGCCGTGGGCTCCACTGCCAGCGATGATGCGGGATCGATTTGCCGGTGCCGATGAGACCTCACGTTACCGGATTCTGCTCGAGGGCCCGGTCTGTCGGGCTTGGTACCTGGGCGAGCGTTTCCTATGCCAGACCCTGGGTTTGCTTGAGCAGACAGCCCCGGTGCACCCTCCTGAGCATATGAGAGATACCGAGCGATTCACTGCCGAGCAGATGGCGGACTACACTATCGGCTGGGAGGTGTAGACACCCCATTTTTGACCGACCTTAAGACTCAGACGTCACCGATTGAGTGCTCGGTGATGTTGCATATCGTGCTCGTTCAGAGGTCTCAGAGTCGCGGCCGTGCGCCCTGCCTTCGGACTTCCGAACCCTCTTCTGCACCTTGTCTCGGTTTGCGAACCAGACTCGATTTTCTCTGTTTTTCTTCCTGAGGGGAGGGAGAGGTCTAGCAGATCATCTCTCAGTGGTTGTGGGCTACTTTTTGCGGCCGTAGGCCATTTTGCCCATTTCGGAGCCCGGTTCCCGGTTTTCGGAGCCGTCAGGCCGCGTGCCTCCGTTCGGGACCACCCAGCCATCTCCGATTCCTCCGGTTTTTGGCATGCATCTCATTTACTCCCTTTCGAGGGACACAGGGGTCTTAGATACCCACTTCGTGGCCAAACACCACTTTCGGTGCTTAACGGCCGGTTTTCGGGCCCCGAACCTCGCGGTTTGGTCCCCGAGCTTTCATTTTGCATCGGTTTTTGTTCATTCTTGGCAGGTACCTCTGTTTTATCATAACGAGGGACACTGGGGTCTTAGATACCCACTTCGTGGTCCAACACCACTTTCGGTGCTTAACGGCCGGTTTTTGGACCCCGAACCTTGCAGTTTGGCCTCCGAGCATTCGTTTTGCATCGGTTTTTGTTCATTTTTGGCAGGTACCTCTATTTTATCATCAGGAAGATCACTGGAGGGCGGGAGGCTAGTAATTGTCTGAGCGACCTGTTACGCTCTTCCGGCGCCCCCCGGCGCCCGTTTTTCTCACTTCCGGGCTAATGTTGACCACCCTAGGGCCATTTTCTTTGAACCAAAACCACATATTTGTGATGTACACACATGGGAGGACCCTAAAAACACATGGCCGGCCAGTAATTCTCTTTGAACCTTTTGAACCCCTCTTTGAATTGGCCTATTCTCTCTCCTGTTTCAGAGTTGTCAAATTCCAACCACAGGGTCTTGTTCAGCACACCTGGGAGGACACCATCATGTGGTGGCCGGCCAGCAATTCTTCACTTCATTTTTACCCCTTGGCCGGCCGGCCATAGGGGGTGGCCGGCCGGCCACCTGCAGAAAAAGCAGATGGCCGGCCATGCTCCTTGGGGGGTGTGTTTCACAGCTATACAGCTGTATCCCCCAAAAGATCTGATTTCGGGGGATATTTATTTGCAAGGGAACTTGTTCCCTTAAGGCTACACACTTGCATACACTTTGGCTAATTGATTCTTGCATGCATACACCCCTCTCCCTCTCCCTCAAGACCTAGAACCCTTGCCCCAAGCATATCTCTTTTGATCTCTCTCAAATCCTCAAGTTTTGCTTCCATTTGTTGAGCATCATCAAGCATCACCATCACCAATCCATTTCCAGCAGCAAGGAGGGATTCTTGAGAGGCTTAGAAGCAACTTTCATCAAGCCAAGAGGTGGCAAAAGTGAGGCCTTCAAGGGTAAGTCTCAATCCCTCTCTTTTACACCATTTTCTTGCCTCTTTTCTTAACCCTACTTGCTCACTTTTTTGAGCTCCGACCAATACTGAAAGTGGTCCTCTTTTGAGCTATTCTTGATGTTTGTTCAAGGGCTCAACTCTTTTTGAGCCCTCCATCTTACACTTCTTTCAATATCCTCTTGTATGCCTTTATTTTGCATTGAATATTTGGCCTATGTGTGATCTGAATTGGAGCATCTCATGAACTGATATTGTGCTTATTTTGAGCCCCTCTTCAACATTGAAGAAGGGCTCAAACTTGTTTTCATGCTCCATATGCAAGTTTCTTTGAATCCATGTTTTACCCTTGTTTTTGCATGCTTTTTCTAGCCTATGAGTGATCTGTTTTCGAGCATGAGGTAAACTGTGAGTGGGCCTATTTTGAGCCCCTCTTCAACATTGAAGAAGGGCTCAACCCTGTTTGGTCTCTCTATCATGCACTTGCTTCATAATTTCTCATATTTACCGTAAACTTGCATGATTTGTTTGACCTACATGCAGTCTGTTTTGGAACATGTCATGAACTGTGACTGAGCTTATTTTGTGTCCCTCTACAATATTATAGAAGGGATCAATCTTGTTTGGGGTCTCCATGTTATACTTGTCTCTATACCCCTCTTTGACCCCCATTTTGCATGCTTTTTTAAGCTTATCTAGATTCTGTTTTCGGCCATCATCAGTACTGAAAATATCCATATTTTGGCCTTCTTGTCATATTTCATTGAGGATCTTTGTTGGTTTGATGAATTTTTGGGGTATCTCATGTTATAGCCTTGTATGTCCTCATCCTTGCATAGCATTTTTACCATGTTTTCATACTGAGTTGGGGGATGTCACCTACTGAAAATATGCATATTTTTGGTCCCTCATCAGTGTTGTAGAAGGGTACTTTTCCATTTGGGCATCGCATGTATCACTTGCTTCAATACCCCTCTCTTGGCCCGTATTTTTGCATGCTATTGTTGTCCTATCTATGTTCATTATTTCGCCATGTTTTGTACTGTGAATAATGCTATTTTGGGACTGCCTTGCTACTGTTTTGCATTTCATGTACCAATTATGCATGTTTAGTATGGCTATAGGCCATTCCGGGTGCTCATTATCGCATTTCGGGACCATTCCGGGCATTTGGTATCATTTCCCCACCTTTCGGGACTGTTTTGCATCATTTGTAAGTGCTGAAATTCCATTTGCATGTTTGCATATCATTTCCATGTCATTTTGCATTCCGTATGCATCGCCTCGGTTTGCGCGCCCGTGTGCACGCATTTCGAGGCGCCTTATTTTCATCCGCCAGCCTCTCATGTGAGTGTGGCTGAGGCTCACTCATGTTAGTATAAGTCCATTTCGCATTTCGTATGTCATTTCATGCTTTAATGCATCGCCTCGGTCTGCGTGCCCGCGGGCACGCACTTCGAGACATCTCATTTAGGCCTCATTACACATCATTTCCATGTCATTCTGCATTCCGTATGCCATCTTCTCGATTTGCGTGCCCCCGGGCACGCACTTCGAGACATCTCATTTAGGCCTCATTACATATCATTTCCATGTCATTTTGTATTCCGTATGCATCACCTCGGTTTGCGCGCCCGTGGACACGCATTTCGAGGCAATTCATTTTTATCCGACGGCCTCCCGTATGAGAGTGGCTGAGGTCCTCTTATGTTGGTATAAGTCCATTCTGCATTCTGTATATCATTTTAGCTTCATTGCATTCCGTATGCCATTTTCTCGATTTGCGCGCCCCTGGGCACGCATTTCGAGACATCTCATTTTAGTCTCATTGCACATCATATTTCATGTCATTTCATGCCTTAGGGCCATTGCCTCGGTTTGCGCGCCCGTATGCACGCATTTCGAGGCGCTTCATTTTCATCCATCGGCCTCTTATGTGAGTGTAAGTCCAATTGCATCGTGTATGCCATTTTATGTCTTAGGAGCATCGCCTCGGTTTACGCGCCAGCGTGCACGCATTTCGAGGCATCTCATTTTCATAGCATTGTGCATGCTAGGATTGTATTTTAGTTGCATTCATGCATATCATGCATATTGCATCGTGTTCGGGATAGGAGTTAGCTCGGGCACGGGAAACGAGGCATGTTTCGTACTCCGAGTGACGGAACGGGTCTCAATTCCCAAGTCACCGACACTCCGGATTACCCATGATGGAGTTAGGTTTTGTTGTAGCATTCATTTGCATTCATCCTATATTGAGTTGTGCAATCCGACTCCTCGGCCATCATGCATCGAGATGCGTGATTGGTGGCACGAGGATCGAGGCATGCATATATTTACGAAATACATTGCTATGCCCCTTTCCTGCTCTCTGTTGCAGCAAAATGAAGAATCGGCAACTTTTCGGAGTCTGGCACGCATTTCGAGGAACATTGCAAACAGAGGCTAATTGGGGCATCCCAGTGGATTTCCGCGCAAAGCAGCCCAACATGCATCATTTCATTATCCGGAGCAGAAGCGAGGCAGCCCCTGGCTTGCATGCCAGTTTACAGTTTTTCTTAGTTAATTTGTTAATTAATTAGAAATTTGTATAATATTCGGACTGTATATTTCAGACTGTATTATTCTTTTATTCGGACTGTACTATTTATTCGGACCCTCTGCGCGAGGGAAAAATTGTAATAAGTGTGGGTGAGTGTGATGTATGTCTTCCAACCCCACGTCTTTCTTCCCTTTTATTTACCCGCTTATGATGGTTAGATATAGGGCATATTTCGATTAGCATACAGCATGACAGCATGTTTGCATCATTCATCTGTTTTGCATGCACCGGCTCGGCGCATCATACAAACTGCATTTGTATTTCAATTCCAAATTGAAAACGTGATAGCTGTTGCATTCCACATCCCATGTTTAGGACAGCCGAGCCTGCTATAGTTTGCATCTTTGCATGTGTTGCATTAGGCATTTCTGTATAAACTAGGATCATGCATGATTTCTAATCGGTTTCTATTTTGGCTCGGAGTACTCGGTGAGTTTTATGCTTTAGCATCCTTGCATGCGTGTGAGTGTTGCCATGAATAGCATGCTTACCATGAGACTATGTGCTTATGTGATATAACTGCCTTGAATGCCTGTGGGTGGAGGTTGTGTTGCTTGGATTGGACAATTCATCAAATGTTTGTTTTAAGCCCACTAGATAGTGGCAAAATCATGTTTTCTAAGCCCACCTGAGGGTGGCAAATTCGCGTCTTAGCCTACCTGCGGGTAGCACCATCAAACCATTTTCAAACAGACAAACATGAAATGTTTTGTTCCAATTCGGGCGACTCAGTCTATACTTGTTCGCTGCAAGCATCACATAGTAACCTAGGCTAATAACCGGAATAAGAACTCACAATGTTTTCAAAATAAGATATCATGGTTAGTAGAGGTCGGTCTTTGACCGGGCGAGCGGGGGTGCTCACGAAGTGACCTTCCCCAATAGTACCCAAGTTCCCGAGCCGAGGCAACTTTGGTGATGACGGACACGTGGCCTTTGGCACCGAGTCAGGGTTTCCTAAATTTCCCAAAAATAAAATATTTAGGTGGCGACTCTGTATCTGGCGAAGCAGTCCATGTTTGGCACTTCTTTCAAAAAATCTGTTTTCAAAAACGATTTGCCGGATTTGGACTCTTTGGTTCAAGATTAAGAACCGTGACATTTGAGTCCTTCGAACTGTAGTGACCCCAATATGAATGGAACGGGACTTAACCCTCCCGGGGCGTTCGGGGACGTCTACAGGAGGCGGGCGATTTCAGAGGCGAGGGCGATTACTCGGAGTACGTCCGGACCTTCATCATGCGACCTCTGAGTGGCGGTCGCCGGGTTGAGAGAGAGAGAGCAGCGGCGCCAGCGGCTGGAGTGGGAGCGGGGGCTGGAGGGGGAGCGCCGAGGAGGGCTCGAGTCCGTGGCAGGGGTGGAGTCCAGCGAGGGCGAGGGACCGGTTGGCCTGCTCTGCCCACTGCATTGACTTTCAGGGGGCAGGGTGGGGGGACCTACCAGATCCCCTTTGCTCCTTCGCCGGCTGATCACGAGTTTGTCGGTATCCCCGACTTGCCTCCGGTATGTATTACTGCGTTTTCGTACAGTCATTTCATTTCAGTTTATTTGATATTCCACAGAATACTGATGCATCTGATGCTTTTGCAGGCGTCTTCTGAGTATACCCGGCAGTCATTGGAGATGAATGCCTCCATGATGGGGATGCTCTAGCGGACCTTCGACCTCCTCGCCCTTTACAGCATTCCGGTATGTTCTTTTTGACCACAGCCTCAAACCATACATAAACTGCTTTACATAATCTGATGCATAACACAACATCTGATAAACTGCTCACAGCATTCACACACTGTACTCATACACTGCATTCCGTACTGATTCACTGCTCGCGGCATACATATACACACTATATCCTGTACTGATTCACTGCTCACGGCACTCACACACTGTACTCATACACTGCATTCTGCACGGATAAACTGCTTACAACACCCACACACTGCACTCATATACTGCATTCTGCACGAATAAACTGTTCACAGTTTTCTGATGTATTCGCCTTTTATGCTTTTTCAGCCTCCCTTCCAGATTCCTCCGGTGGGTGGCGCTCCGGTTGGACCTCCCATTTCTACTCGGGATGGCAGAGCATATCCCCGCACCAGAGGGGGGTGCACTCATGTCGGGAGCAGCTCGCGGGCTCTAGTTCCAGATGATGAGTCTGAGGCAGAGACAGAGGCAGAGGAGACCGATGATGGCTCGGACTCGAGCTCAGACGGCGATGCCCCTGGTGATGCTCCTGGTGATAATGCTCCTGGACCTTCGTCCAGGAAGAGGACTAGGACAGATTGATAGCCCCGAGGCCATTTTTGACATTTGATACAGATTTTTACTATTTTTCTTCCTTTTTGCATTTTCCCCTTTTGGTTAGTAGTTAGGGTACTTTGTACTGCCGCAGGCAGATTTTGTTTCCAAAACTTATGTACTTGAAAAGATGATATGAAATGAAACAAACTTTTTGTCTGAAAAAGAGTGTTTACATTTGTGTATATTCCATACCTTGCACTGTATTGCATCATATTACACCTCAAATGTAAATGATATTGATCTGTTGTTTGAAAAATGAACACTTGCAATTGAGCACTTGCACTATGATAATCGGATAACCAACCAACTAACAGCAAACAACTCATACAAACCACTACTCAAACTGAATAATACAACCCATACTCTACTGGGGATTGATCTGCATACAGCCCATAACACAACACTCGGTTCATTCCGCACACAGCAAACCTTGAATGAACAGTCCCAATCTGACAAGACGGAACACAAAAGCTGACATGGTTGCAGTTGAAACACACTCGGATGTCCCAAATTTTCCTTTTCCTTCTCTTGCTTCGCACGAATGTAGAGAATGGCACAGCATTCTGAGCACAAACAATTTTTTGAAATAAAGAAGGGTTTTCAACCGGGGTATCGAGCCTACCACAGAACACAGCGAGGCAGACTCAAACAAAGAAACAAAAGGCACGCGACCTGAACACAACGAGACACACTCGGAAAAGACTCAAAGCCAAAATCGAGACCGACAAATCAAAAGACACGACACACAGACATGTTTACACAAGGAGAGACCTCGAATCTCGGGGAGCCAGTTCCTCCGGGTACTTCCCACCCTTTCTGATATATGATTCTCACATCGCTCGGCCCTCGGGCTCGGTTCTTCTCTCAAAACCCTCTTCTCACTTCTTTCTCCGCTTACACCTCTCTATTCTTTATTCTCTCATTTTTTTATCCCTCCCAGGGTAATTAATGGATGAATAGGAAGTCGCAGGTTCACGTCCAGCACTGTTAGCTCACGGCTATTCCTCCCAGTGGATAGAGTGCCTTTCTGGCAAGTATGTTGACGGGGGAAAGACAGAAGACCTGACTCAATTGTGCCCCTAGTTCGTCACTTTGACCATTTTTTTTGTTTTCTTCCTAAAACAGTTTTGATCAAAATGAGAGTTGGATTAACATACTTGTTCGATTTTTGATTTGAAAATCATGCGAATCAGGCTGTGAGCACTGAAAATTCTCCTTTTTGGATCCAAACATGGTCCAATTTTGGAAAATGAAATAGTTTTCGAGAAAATAGTCAACTTCAGTAAAAATTTTCAAAAACTAGTTTTGCAAACAATCAACGCTCAACGAGCGCGGAACTTACCCTCGAGATATGCGACCTCGGATCGGGGACGATGGAAAATTGCCCCTGGCTTAAAAGGGGGGGGGGAATACGGCAACGGAAAGTTGCCCCTGGTTTAGGCAGCAACTCAGGGCAACTTATGGCAATGTATGGCAACGGAAAGTTGCCCCTTGTTTGGATGATGCCGCGGCATTCTGTAAGCCAGTCCTCGTTGATGACGATCGGATCCTCGGACGCGGAGGAGGCGAAGACGGTTTGAATCAATATATGGACATAGTCACCTGGAAGGCATTGGTGGTTGGACTTCAAGAGGAAGTTGGTCACGTAATTCCAGGTTGCTGCAATCGAGACATTGGATTCGGAGGAGGCAAAAGTGATCAAAACCATGACATGGACTGAGACGCTATGGAAGCGTTGGGGGCTGGACTTCAAGATGAAGTTGCCTACGTATCCCAAACATGGGAATCAAGCCTTACGTAGTTCCGGTTAAGGTACACTCGGGTATTTTAACCTTCACTTTTCAGGCTCTAACTTTTGCCAAGGCGCCCAATGCGGGTTTTCGACCTTGCGAGCTATGTTTTTCTTTTTCTTTTCTTTTCTTTTTCATCTTTTCTTTTCATTTTTTTCTTTTCTTTTTTTCATTCTTTGCATTTTTCTTTTTTTTTTTGTTGCTTCTTTTCGTATTTTTCTTTTTTTTCTTTGCTTTTTCCTTGCTCTAACTTTTGCCTGGATCGCCCTTTCGGGTTTTCGGCCCAGCGAGGCTCTCAAAGGGTAAAAGTGTAGCAAGCCCATGCCAAATGGTTTTGAGATTGAAGCCTCTCTGTATCTAGGAGAACGGCTGTTGCAGTGCTTTGTAGAAGAATCCATCACGGTTGCTTTGCAAGCTTCCTCTGGTAAGGTCTAATCTTTTTGACTCGACCTTGGCGCCTCCTGTTCGGGGGCTGCTTCAAATCGGACCACACAGGCCTCGCATTGTAGTTGACTTTTGAACATTCTGGATGCAAATCCAAGGTTTTGAAAAATGAGGGGTCGAGTCTCGAGGCTGAGAGCGACCCTGGGCTGCACAATCTCAAGAGCGATTCCACACAGGTCTTCGCAAGACTGCGCGAAACATTTTGTTTTTGAAAGTTTTTAAGAAAGCGACAAATCGCTCGCGCAGAAGATAGTGTGGGACCAGTCTGGATCGAACTAGAATCCTTCTCAGTACGCACGCCGACAAGCATGATTTCATTCATTAAGGGCTTAGCATGCCTCTCTTTCTCTCAAAATGATCAAAATTTTACAAAACCCGAGGAATTACTTCCTCTTCGTTTTTATCACCGCAGTGTTCGAAAAGAGGTTTTATGAAAAGCTTAGGTCATTACAACGATGTTTAAGGCACAAGAAAGTAGGTGGTATGTACTGTCGTTCCATTCACATCCTCTGGCACAACCAGCTGAAACAACAACAAGTACGGAAATGTGATAGCCGCGGCTGTTTCATTCAACTTTGTTGGTATAGCTGGCTCCTCGGCAGCAACAGACTCAAAAAGCAAAAACAAAAGGATAATGGCAAAAACGGTGTTTGAGGCAACAACCCCGGAATCACCTGACATTCTATACAAAGGGGACTGACTCGTTACAACAAGACAGACTCGTAAGCAAAAAGGACTGACTCAAGACAATGAGACAGACTCAAAAAACAAAGACCGACTCGACGCTCAAGCCAGAATTTACAAAACCAGTGACCGTAGATGCTCAAAAATGCGTGCCAGACGCCACATCAAAAATATGCCAAGTGTCGCCCGCAGGTGGTTCACTTCCTGATTACATGCTTGCACTATCGGTATCCTCAAATTCCAAGAACTCTGTAGTGACTGACTTGGCCGAGGTAGGCGGGAGGATAACTTCGTTGTCAATCAAATCCTGCACCTCATGACGGAGGCGGAAGCAATTGTCAGTAGGGTGGCCTGTCTGCTGGTGGTACGCACAGTACTGAGCAGGATCATGCGTAGCAGGGAGATTCTTCGGGAGGGGTCGGGGCTCAAGAGGTGTAAGATGCCCCTTTTTGGCCAAAATCAAAAGTGCCCTAGACAAAGGCATGTAGAGAGGATGGAAGACTCGGCGCCCTCGAGGCAGGTACTTTGGAGCCTGAGCACTCTTGCTAGATGCACTAGCGAACGGATCGGCGGGTGCGGCCTTGGATTTCTGATCCTTTCCGGATGCAGGGTTGGGGGCGGGAAGAACTGTTTTGGCGTGACGGGGCCTATCCCGGTTCTCTGATTGACTGGAACTGCCCTCAGGCGGAGTGGGGAAAGTGTCCTCCACAGCTTTTGTCACAACTGCAGATATCTGTTGCTTGTTCATCCCCCTGGCTTTCAAAGCCTCTACTGCCCACAATAGTTGTTCGATAGGATCGGCATCTGCCTTTATTTTACCTTTGTCTCGGGCCTCAGCCTGATCTAGGATTTGAGATGGTGTTGACATGTCATTATTATAACTGGAGGCCATCTCCGGTTGACTAAGTTCAATAACAATTCGGCCCAACAGCGGGGGCTCCTGGGGTATAAAGCCTCCGGCATATGGTACGGCTGGTGGCGAAGCAGACATCCCATAGGCAAGATCCGCCACGGATCTTTGAAGATCACCTATCATCCCCATTAGTTCAAATGTAGTAGCCTCACGAGCCTGATATAGTTGAGGGGTCCAAACTGGGTGTGCGGCAGGCGACCTGGGTGGATGCGGCAAATCAATATTAGCCTCACCTTGCGGGGTGATTCCTTGACTCAACGCGGCCGTCATGACCACGATCTCTTCTGAATTCTGCGTCCTGCTACGTCCTGCCTCAGCAATGAGAAGACACTAACTGTTCTGGGTCGACTCTCCGAACCTCTGAACTGAAACGGAAAACAAACAGTATTTCAGCCCCAAACAGATCAAACACGGGTGTAGCCGAACAACTGCACTCTACTACTGATCACGGTTCCCCAGAATCACTGTTCAAAACTGAACTGATACCCGCAGACACAACTGATTCTCAACAACACTGATACTAGTGCCCTCGGGCCTGATGCTCAAACTTTGTAAACTGATATATGCGTTCCCTACAGAGATACACTCTAAAAGCACATAGCAAATAAATGAGAGCCAATACACCCCTATGTTGGGGTAGGGTTTCCCTGTCCTATTTTGTCAGGAGCTAGGGTTTCACTACGCACACAGCGGTTTCAAACAACCTATATCGAGTAAGTAACCTGTCCTAGTTTGGAATGGTCACTATGGATCCGAATATGCACTAGGTCGAATGGTCAAAAAGGGTGCCCCGGTAAAACCGGGGTTTGTGTTCCCATACTGGCAGAGCCCACAACCGGTCAGCCTTATGGTCATGTCTTGACAAGACAAGCCTCCAGCAAACTGCTCAGGAATAGCAGATGGCCAACACGGTGTCCTAGGCGCACCAATGCACATGCAATGCAAAGAGACACATAAATGGAACCAAAACAGGATATCACGAGTTCGAGTCAAGCTCTCTAAATTCCCCAGTGGAGTCGCCAGAAACTGTAGACGTCCCCGAACGCCCCGGGAGGGTTAAGTCCCGTTCCGTTCATATTGGGGTTTACTACAGTTCGGACTCTAATTGTCACGGTTCTAAATCTGAACCAAAGAGTCCAAATCCGGCAAATCGTTTTGAGAAAATAGATTTTTGAAAAGAAGTGCCAAACATGGACTGCTTTGCCAGATACAGAGTCGCCACCTAAATATTTTTTATGGGGGAATTTAGGAAACCCTGACTCGGTGCCGAAGGCCACATGTCCGTCATCACCAAAGTTGCCTTGGCTCGGGAGCTTGGGTACGATCGGGGAAGGTCAGCTATGAGCACCCCCTTTCGCCCGGTCCGAAGACCGGCCTCTACTAACCATGATATCCGATTTTGAAAACGTTATGTGTTCTTATTCCGGTTATTAGCCTAGAATTACTATGTTATGCGCACAACAAACAAGTATAGACTAGATTGCCTAATTTGGAAACAAGCATTGCATATCCGTTTGTTTTGAAAATGCTTTGGAATTTGCTACTCGCAAGTAGGCTAAAACACGGATTTCAACGAGTTTTTCCAACTCAAACAATCCAACCTTCACCCACAGGCATTCAAACAGTTATATCACATAAGCAGCTAGCCTCATGGTAATCATGCTGTCATGTTAACATTCACACGCATGCGATATGCTAAAGCATAAATACTTACATCGTACTCCGTGCCAAAGCAATAAACTAATTAGCAAAAAAATGTATGCCCTAGTTCATGTTAGAGTGACTAATGCATCGCATGCAGAATGTGATTAGGATGGGCTCGGCTAACCTAAACATGGCATGTGAAATGCTACAAGTAACAAGTATTCAATTTGGAAATTGAAATACAATGCAGTTTGTATGATGTACCGAGCCCGGTGCATGTAAACAAATGCATGGATGCACGTATGCATTGCATAAGGTATGCTAAAATAAACGTGCCCTAATCTACCATCATAAGCAGGTAAATAAAAGGGAAGAAAGAAGTGGGGGTTGGAAGACATACACACCACTCACACACGCTTATTACAGAATTGCCCTCGCTCGGAGGGACCAAAAGAATATACAAATTAATTAACTACGCAAGCTAATTAAATATTACAGATCAATTAAATTAACAAATTAATTAATCTAATTAAAACAGTAAAGCCCTCGGGAAGCGGGTCAGATGTAGCGCATGCTCGGGATTTGCTCGGAATCGCACTGCCATGCATAGTCTGCCTCTGTTTTCCCTGCTTTGCTCCTCTGAAAACTGCCAAAGTCTCAGGAATGCCTCTCAGGACACTGGGGGATCCCACCGGCCAAGTAGAATGACCACCGGCAGTGAATTTGTGGTCATCGACACAAAATGAGCCCACCGGCCATCGATTGACTGCCGGTCGGCACTAAATACTGCCGGCCGGCAATAAGTTCCTGCAGAACCTGCAACTCACAGCAGCAGAGGGCAAAATCTTGCATGGCAATACAATTCAAGCTATGTATGCACCAATCACACTCCCTATCATGTTAATGACTCAAGGGAGGATGTGCCTCGATTCTCGGGCCACCAATCACGCATTTCCATGCATGATGGCCTAAAGAATCGAGTGTACACTTCAATTTCAAATGCATGCAAACCATATAATCACACAAGGAAGCCTAACCTCTATCACACTCACTTCAAGAGGCCAAGCATGCACAATGCAATGCAATCCTAGACATGTTGGCTAGCATGCAATATGGACAATGCAAGGCACTTATACAAGCATACAAGCAAGCATGCAAGGCAAGCATGCAACCAATGAAAATGTGGACTTAAACATGATCTAGGCAACTCTAATTAGGCCTAAAATCAGTGGCCAAAACAAGGAAGTGAAGGCCAAAATGCACACACACATGCAAGCACTCATGGTCCAATACTTAAAGCATAATGGGGCAACTTTTAAACACATTTAAAAGGGCACAAATATGAACAATAGCATGCAAGTTAAGCTCTGAAATCATGTTAGAAGAGGTGCCAAACCGACTCAAACAAGATAAACAAAAGCATGCAAATGGCCCAAGTATTCAAGGCTCACCAAAGAGGCAACGAACTACACTTAGTACAACCACACATGGCAAGACTTAGGCGACCAAAAACAGAGTTTTAACACATAAAACTAAGCCCAAAAGACCACCTAGATGGCATCTAAATGATTCAAATTCAAAGGCATGCACAATGGTCAAAACATAGGGCATACAACACATGCTCTCAAAG
This sequence comes from Camellia japonica, assembly GCA_030407325.1. NCBI lineage: Eukaryota > Viridiplantae > Streptophyta > Magnoliopsida > Ericales > Theaceae > Camellia > Camellia japonica. Next base: position 152,621,114 of record JAPPVO010000029.1, read on the forward strand.
CAACAAAGAGGCAACTAAGGCAAGCATATGAGCATGCCAAAGGGACTGAAATTACATGTTGGATGGTTCCAAACCACCAAAATGATGCAATCAACACATGCTACACATTCACATACGTGAGGCATATAAGCCCGACAAGCCACAAATGCAAAGGAGCTATACTAAGCATGCCAAAATCGATCCAAACAACTATGGATAGACCTAAAGCATGGCAAAATAAGCACAAAACATTCATAAGGCTAAGCCTAAAACATGCTCGAACAAAGGCTAACAACCTAAGGCATATTAAGGCAATTACAAGGCATTACATGGTAGGTATGCTAAGCATGCATGGTGTACCAAAACCAACTTAAAACCATGTTATATTATGGCAATATAAGCATAAAAAAAACAGTCATGGCATGCTCAACACACACTCAAACATAAGCTCCCTTAAGAGACCAAAAATGGTCCCTTTCAAGGACAACAAGGAGAGGGGGTGGCCCTCCCCTTTTGGAGACTTCAAGGCACCATCTCCACCACTGAAATCCCTCAAGATTTCAGTGGTGAAGAGGCCCAAACACCAAAGTCTCGAAACTTGCACAAAATGGCACAAAACAAGGGCCTTGCAAGGCCTAAGAGGGGTCAAACTTCCCCAAAGCACAAAACACTCTTAATAAACTATCAAGAGGGCCTAAAAATAGAACTTTTTTATGTTATACACTAAGCACAAAAACAGCTCTAAGATAGGTAGAAATAGGATGCAAAAATGGGGAATAAAAGGGAAGTTTCTTACCCTTGAAGACCACCTTCACAAATGATGCCCCAACAGCCCTTCTTGGCTTGAATCCACCTCCAAAACACTCAAACAAGCCTCCAAGGGTCTCAAGTCCAAGAGATGGTGTGTTAGTGTGTGTATGTGAGCAAAAAATGGCACAAAACACACACTTATAGAGATAGAAAAATATTTCTAACCCTAACCCTAGAACTCAAGCTTTACAAAGCTGTCTAAAATGTCTAACAAGTGTCTAACCCTAATGCCAAGAGAAGACTCTCTCCTATATAGGCAATTCCCTCTTGTAAAGCTTACAAAACAAGCCATTCAAGAGGGAAATCCCTCCATACACGTGTATGGAGGGGAATGGAGTGGGTGCCAGCTATCACAGCTGGCACAAAATATCTACAAAAAGTAGATGAACAGTGGTCGGCCACTCAAAATTGTCATTTTGACAAAATGGAGTGCCGACCGGCAACAAAGAGTGCCGACCGGCAAAATGTATTGCCGGTGGCAACAAAAACCAGCCGGTGGCCTCTAGCCACTGCCGGTGGTGTGTGGGGATGCCTCACAAGGCATTCCCTACCCCTCCAAGGCAAAACACAAGTGTTTGGTGCAAAACCAGACACAAAACGGTCGAGTTCAGAGATCCTGAGGCAGGGCGCGTAGCCGAGACCTCCGGGAACTCCAAACGAACACAAACATGGATAATCACCGAGTGTTCAAATGGTGACGTCCAAGTCTTGAGGACGGTCAAAAATGGGGTGTCTACACCACGACTCTGGGAAGCCACAAAACGGAAAGTCCTCCCCCTCCCGGACGAAGCGTCAGTTTAGGGTACCCTGAATGGGCCGGTGCATTAAGTCAAAAGGCTTCCCCGCCTTCTTCGCTCTGGCTCTCCCAGCCATCTCCTTACCCTTCCTTATCCAATCTTCTTTGGTGGGCAGATAACCCAAGCCAACGGTATGTGGGTTGTGTGGCACTTCGGCCAATGCTGCGACGCCCTTCCGGCCGCTCTTTCCCAATCCCGTCCCGGGGATGTGTTGAAGCTTGTTCATGAGGTAAACTGATTGAGCACTGACATACCACCCCTCATTAATAGCCATGATGTTCTGCATGACCCGAGCCTCAGCCAGGGTGAAACCGGATAAGAACACATCCTCCATACCGTGCTCAATTTCCAAAACTGGCGTAGATACTTCCGGCGATGGATGGATCGATGAATTCCCAAAAACAATGGCTACTCCCCTTCCATGGGGGTATTTCACCATCTAATGCAGGGTGGACGAAACTGCCTTTACTTGGTGCAACCACGGCCACCCCAAAAGCATATTAAAAGTTGCAGGGACTTCTAAGACGTGGAAGTCTATTTCATGCTATCCTGGTCCAACCTTGGTCTGAATTTTCACTGTCCCCATGACGTCTCTGCTCGTGTTGTCATATGCCCGAATTACTTGGGTTGTCGGTGCAAAGTCCGCGGTCTTTAAACCGATTGCGTATGCAGTTCTTGCCGGGCACACGTTGATGGCGGATCCGGTATCAACAAGAACCACCGGAATCCATTTGTTTCTACACTCCACAGAGATGTAGAGTGGCTTGTTATGGTTCGCACCCTCAGGTGGCAATTCTTTGTCTAAGAAAGTTAACATCAGGGTAGCCCCTCCCGGGAAAACTAGGCCCACCAGCTGTTCGGGCGTGGTGTCTATTGAGAGCTTGGCCTTGTCCATGGCCGATAAGCCAACTTGTCGATGCACTCGCGATGCCATAAGTAGTCCCCAGATGGAGATATCTGCCTGTATCTTTTTCAACTGCTTCAGTACAGCTTCTTCTTCGAGTTGCTTCTCTTTCTGTTTCTCTGCCTCCTTATCTTTCCCAGATGCCTCTGGCTAATCTAGATGTGGGGGCTTGAAATACCGCCCGCTTCTAGTCATATGATCGACTTCGCCGATGTACCAGGTATCGTCTGGCTGGTTGCTCCCCCAATCCTCATCCGTGTGGGCAAGACATAAATCATCGTCCTCCCACCACATTCCGTCGGCAGCCAACAGACACCTGTCTGGCTCCGGTACTATTGTACTCGCAGTACTCTCCGTCCACATGCTCGCAGCATTCTCTATCTTCGTGCACACAGCACTTTCAGTCCCCTCAGGGCCCTTAGCTTTCCTGATTCTCTCAGAATCCTCAAACCTTTCCTGTTCCAACTGCGTCAGTACAGCTGGTTGTTCAACACTTCCTGCATTCACAATGCCCAAGTCCTGAGCGAAATTCTTAGCACCAGCGCTCTCCGGCGATTCATTCTGATTTCCGGCCCTTCCGGTCACAACTGTTATTCCTGCCCCTGCCGGGCCCGTTCCAACTGAGCTTCGCTGACAACATCCGGTAGGTCATCAAGCCACCCGGTTACCTCTGCTGACTCCTCAAAATCTGACCAGTTGACCACCATGTCCTCTGGGTCTTGTTCATTGAAAAATTGGAGGTTAGAAAAGTCCTCTTCCACAGCTGCCAGGTCATCTATCCTCTGACCAGATTCACTCCCCTGTAACATGCAAAGCTCTCCCCCTACCGGCAATTCAAAGTTCAGCCCAACCTGACCTACTGATAGAATGTAGTCGCTTGGACTGTATACCCCTTCAGCAAAACTCCCAGATTCCTCAGACTCTGGCTCAACAATCCCATTCTCCCCTGAAATCTCCCCCGTTTTGCCTTCGACAGTCACCACCATAGGTTCGGGTTGGGTTTTGGAGATGTCCAACATGCATAAGTCAGTGCAGTCAGGAAGGAGCACCTCTGACTTGGGTAGGTGGGAAGGAGTGATATAGATGCTAGGATCGTAAGACACGACCCCAGTCTGGATAAAGTTGATTCTTTTGGGAGGTGGAGCTTGGTTGTGTGGTGGGAGGGGGTTTGTTGTGACATTGGATTTTTCTGGAGGCACAATCACCTGCTTGTCAACGAGATCCTGAATCTCGTGACGCAATTGGTAGCATTGGTCGGTGTCATGACCGTGCTGTTGGTGGAATGCGCAATATTTGGCTGGGTTGTGGGTAGGAGGAAGTTTTTCCGGCAGTGGCCGCGGCTCTAGGGGCCTTAAGTGCCCTTTCCTGATTAATACCCCTAGAGCCTTAGACAGGGGCATATATAAAGGCGTGAAGGTTCTTTGGCCTCTGGGTTGGGATCTGGTGACTTGTGTGTTGCTTCCGGACACGCCGGAGAAAGGTGTAGCTGCCATGGGTTTTGGAGGGGGGGTGGTGACCATGCTTATCTCTGAAGCTCTAGCATTTGCGGCATTGCTGGTGTTTGTATTGTTATTGCGGTTGAAGGTTCTTCGGGGTTACTCTCTGTCTTGGTCAATCAGACCTTGTTTCATAGCATCCTCAATTTGTACTCCCATCTCATGCAAGTTTGAAAAGGTAGGAAAGGGGAGCACTATCATTTTCTACATCAGTTTTGGCTGGAGATTGCGCACAATCATCCGGATTTGATCTTTATCTGTAGGCCTTAAGGTCATCATTGAGGCCTTCGCCCTCCACCGGGCCACAAAATCCGAAAAGCCCTCCTTAGGCTCCTGCCTTGTCGTTTCAAGATCACGGGTTGTAATCTCGATTTGAGTGTTATAGGAGTACTGCGCAATGAAGGCCTCGGCCATCTTGTCCCAGTTTCGCTTAACATCATCCTCTAATTTCGCATACCAGATAGCGGCCACACTTGACAAGGTCCGGCCGAATAGTGAAAGCTTCTGCGGTCTAGTGAGGCCCATCGGTCGCAGTATATCTGAGAACAACCGAAGATGGACCATGGGATCCTCGGATCCGTCGAAGAGGTCGATTTGTGGCATTTTGAACCTATCTGGCAGCGTCACAGCCACATCGGTATATCCGTCCTCGATGTCTGGGATGGACTTCACCCCTTGCGATTTCTTGAACAGCTTCTCGAGTTTGCTCAACTTTAATGCTGTATGGTCCACCTCGAACTCAAAGGGAGAGTCCGGTTGATTGACAGGCGTAGGTGCCTTAGATAGTTGTGGTAGAATCGGGAGCAGAGCCGGCCCTGTTGGGATGTCCGTATTTGCCTGGACATTTGGTGCCTCTCCGGGCGCTGGAATTCCTGGTGGGGGAGGGACTTGTTGTGAAGCAGATGCCCTGGTTTGTTGTTGCAGCCTGGCAATTAAATCTGCTTGTTGGGCCATTATCTCGGCCTGTTGTTTGGCAAACTCATCCTGGCGAACAGCGTCCTGCTGCATGGCTCTCATGGTTTCCTGCATCTGACGCATCATTTCCTCAACTCCTGGCGTTCCTGACATACTGCCCTGATTTGTCTGAACTACTGGCAGGTCTATCTCTATAGCAACAATTGAGACCTCAGTCTGACTGTCCACTGATGGGGTAATCCACTGGACTGGCAACCTTTGCTCGGATACACTGCGTCTTCTCGACCTCCGTCTGATAACCGGGGGTAGGGAATGATACACTGGTTGTCCGTCGACTAGATCCTCAGATCGATGGAGTTGGCGACCTCTTGTCCAGAGTGCTTGGGGAATATCTGCTTGGTCTGAAGCAATTGTGCTAAACTACCTAGCAAAAAGATAAATAATGCAATAATAAGGAAATAAACGAGCAGATAAACGGACAACATAACGGCTTAAAATAAACACACAACACGCAGTTGGGCATTACAACACACAGTTGATAAGCTGAAATACATTGTTCTCAAACACTGGTCATTATTCCCAAATCACTGCCCCCAAAACTGAATCCGATACCCGCAGATAACTGATTCCGAAGATACTGAACTGGTGCTCGCAGGCCTGATACCCAAGTACTGAACTGATGCCCGCAGGCCTGATACCCAAACTTGTAGACTGATACATGCATTCTTATAGAGACGCACTCTAAAAGCACATAGCAGACAAGTGAGAGCCAAAACACCCCTATGCTGGGGTAAGGTTTCCCTGTCCTATTTTGTCAGGAGCTAGGGTTTCACTACGTACGCAGCGGCTTCAAACAACCTATGATCGGGTAAGCAACCTGTCCTAGCTTGGAATGGTCACTATGGATTCTGAATATGCACTAGGTCGAATGGTCAAAAGGGTGCCCTGGTAAAACCGGGGTTTGTGTTCCCGTCGTGGCAGAGCCCGCAACCGGTCAGCCTTATGGCACGCTTCTCGAAGCGAGCCTCCGACAAACCGTTCAGGAATAGCATACGGCAAACCCGGTGTCCTAGGCGCACCAATGCAAATGCAATGCAAAGAAACACATTAGTGTAGTCAAAACCAGATATCATGAGTTCGAGTCAAGTTCTCTAAGTCCCCAGCAGAGTCGCCAGAAACTGTGGACGTCCCCGAACGTCCCGGGAGGGAAATCCCGTTTTGTTCATTTGGGCTCACTACAGTTCAGGACTTAATGTCACGGTCCTGTATCTAATCTCGCAGAGTGCAATGCAAGACCGATGAATCATCAAAGAGTCCAAATCCGGCAAATCGTTTTTGAAAATAGATTTTTTGAAAGAAGTGCCAAACATGGACTGCTTTGCCAGATACAGAGTCGCCACCTAAATATTTTATTTTGGAGAAATTTAGGAAACCCTGGCTCGTGCCTAAGGCCACGTGTCCGTCATCACCAAAGTTGCCTCGGCTCGGGAACTTGGGTACGATTGGGGAAGGTCACTTCGTGAGCACCCCTGCTCGCCCGATCAAAGATCGGCCTCTACTAACCATGATATCTAGTTTTGAAAACATTATGCGTTCTTATTCCGGTTATTAGCCTAGATTTACTACGTGATGCGCACAGCATACAAGTATAGACTGGGTCGCCTGAATTGGAACAAAACATTTCATGTTTGCTTTGAAAACAGTTTGCTACTCGCAAGTAGGCTAAAATGTGGATTTGCCACCCTCAGGTGGGCTTAGAAAAGATGGTTTGCCACTATCTAGTGGGCTTAAAACTCGCAGTCGATGAATTGTTCCAATTCAGATAATCTAACCTTCACCCACAGGCATTCAGGCAGGTATATCACATAAGCACATAGCCTCATGGTAAGCATGCTATCATGGAAATCACTCACACGCATGCAAGGATGCTAAAGCATAAACACTCACCGAGTACTCCAAGCCAAAACAGAAACTAGTTAGTAATCAATGCATGATCCTAGCTATGCTGAAATGCCTAATACAACACATACAGGTATGCAACTAAGATAGGCTCGGCTATTCTAAGATGGCATATGATGATGCTACAGCTAACACGTATTCAACTCGGAATTGAAATACAATGCAGTTAGTATGATGCGCCGAGCCCGGTGCATGCAAGACAGATGAATGATGCAAACATGCAAGCATAAGTATGCTAATTGAAATATGTCATAATACTAACCATTGAAAGCAGGTAAATAAAAGGGAGAAAGACGTGGGGTTGGAAGACATACATCACACACATGCACACTTATTACAATTGTGCCCTCGCGCGGAGGGTCCGAATAAATAATACAAGCCGCCTAATCAACTAACTCACGAGCTAATTAATTATTACAAAACCGAATTAATAACTAGCTACAACTAATTATTACACAACTACTAACTAACAAGTAAGCAGTAAATGAATGCTATTCCAACTCTGTTTGAAGAAGAGGAGGGTATGCATGCTCGCTTCGGTTCCTCGCCTCGAAACGCCTTCCGGTTGCTCTTTAGAGGCTCTGTTTGCAGGGTGTCTTCCAGTGTTTATTACTGAAACTTACCAAAACACTGCTGGGGGATTCACCAGTGGCCTGCCGGCCATGAGAGGAGTACTACCGGCCAACAACAGAGCACTGCCGGCCAATGATGAGAAGCTGCCGGCCATCAGTGGTGCACTGCCGGCCACTGGTGTGCTGTGACATCAGGCTGCAACAAAGCACAAAATAGAGGAAAGAGAGGGTCTCCCAAGGGTATGTATGCACTATACCACCCCATATCGCCTCAAAACATCAAGGGAGAGACCTAGTCGGATCCACGACCATCAATCACGCATCCCGATGCATGATGGCCAAAGATCCAACTTGTGCAAATCAATATGAAAATGAATGCGCCAATACAACGAGTAAAGCCTTGAACTCTATCATGAATCATCAAGAGCTTCGGCGACCGAGAATTGAGACACGTTCCATCACTCAGAGTATGAAACGTCCCTCGTTCCTCGTGCTCGGATTAACACTCAATCCAAACAATGCAACATATAAGCATGGCAAACATGCAATACGACTTAAATGTGCGAACATGCAACTAGTTCAAGCATACAACAAGCACACAAGCATGATGTGAGGCAACAACCTTGGACAACATGACAAAATGCAGTATGAACATGCAAACATACAAGGCTAGCACGCGACAACATGCAAGGATCAAGCAAGCATACAACAATATGCAAGACAGGCATGCGACAACATGCAAAGGGGTGGACTTAAACTAATGTGGGCAGCTCTCAACTAATCCCAAATCAGTGGCCAAGAGTGATGGATTGATGGCATGAAAAGCATGAAATGACAAGGCAAACATATATGCCAAGCGGCTCAAGTATTAAGGTACAAAGAGGACAACTCTTAAGCAAACTTAAGGAGCAACAAACACGGATGTATGACAATGAGGTAAACTCTAAAATCTCATGTAAAGTGATGCCAAATCAAATTAACAATGCAAGCATAGCATGTTATGATGTTCAAAGCTCAAAGTAATCGAAGGGGACTTAAGCCATGGCCATACAAGGAAAACCCCAAGGGGCCGAGGGGACCTAAAACAGTCCTAGGGTAGGTCCAAACAAGACCAAAACTAAGCTCAAAGTTAGCCAACATAGGCTAGAACACAAAGCCAAAAAAAATGAAGCATGCAAGGCTTAAAAGAGGCAATGCACTACACCTATTGAAACCAATCATGGCAAGACTTAGACAACATAAAATAGAGTTACATCATGGTATAATAAGACCCAAAATGCACTGAAATGATAAACCAAAGGCGTGTGCTCCATGGCATGCACAAAAGTCAATTATTGAGGCATAAAGCACAAGCTCTATAAAACATTCAAGGCATGCCAAATGCAAGTGTATGACAACATTTCATGGACTGAAATAGCATATGGAATGAGGGCAAAGCATGCAAACATCACATGTATGGCATGGTAGGGACCTTAAAACCCAAGACTAGCCTAAGCATTTGCACTATAGCTATACAAAACATGAGTGATATGGCCATGGAAGCCTAAAACAATCCAAGGACTGCCCAAAATAAGCATAAAATCATGTTAGAGTGAAGCCAAAATATGCTAGTATGATTGGTCAAAACATCATGCACAAAAGGGCTAGTAAACAAGATTTGTTCTACACCTATATGGAGCATGCAAAGGATGATCAAACCAACTATGGATAAGGTTATAACATACCAAATGATGACCAAATACATGCTGAAATGTAAACCAAACAAGCTAGCATGACATGGCAAAGCATGGAACATATGAAAGCTAGTTTAGGGGATTTGCACTACAAGTGTATCATGAAAGCATGGAGTGACAAAACCAACCCAAAAAAGATTCATGGCATGGTAAAACATCATGAAAAACCCACTGAAATAGACTCAACACAAGCCAAGCACACATGCTACTTTGATGAGCTATGAATGGAGTTACACTACACATACTAGATGCATGCAAAATATGACCAAACCAGCCATGGACAAGGCCAAGGAAGGTCCTAAAAGTCACAAAAATAGGCCTGAACCAAGCCTAAAAAATGCATAGAGGGATGGTCCTTTGGAAGGCCAAAAATGCAAGCAAAGAGGAACCAAAAGAGAGGGGGCCACCCCCTCTGATTAAGGACCTCAAAACCACACCTTTACCACTAAAAATCCGCTAGATTTCAGTGGTAAGGAGGCCAAACCAAGGCTAGCTCGGAGGCCTCAAGGAATGGCTTGAAACAAAACCAAACAAAGCATGCAAGAGGGTTACAGGCCCCTAACAGCAAAAAGGCCTTAATCAAACTTCAAAAGAACTTAAATACAAGACTTTTTTTAGTTATAAGAAAAGCCCAAATCAATATGCAAGGAGGGCTAAAGTGAGGTACAAGAAAGTGCAAAAATGGGAAAAATACTCACCCTTGAAGACTCTCTTTGAAACCAGCAACTTCAGGGGGTAGAAACTCACTTTCAGACCTCAAGAAGACCTCCCAAGAAGCTTGGTCCAATGGTGGTGGTGTTGCTCTATGTGTTGTAGTGCAAAAATGCACGGAAAATCCAACTTCAAGGCACAAAATGCAAGCAATATAGAGAGAGAGAGAGAGGTATATTTCTTGTCAAAGTGCTGAATTCTCTCTAAGGAGAGAGGCACTCTCCTTATATAGAGGAATGCAAAGCTAAAGCTTCTTCAAAAGCTTTACAAGGGTTCCATCCCTCCATACACGTGTATGGAGGGGAGCAAACAAAAAACCAGCTGGCTCAAAAGATCTGGAGGAAAACCAGTTGAGATAGGGGAGGTGCCGGCCATCATCAATGGCCGGCAGTGGTTCACCACTGGCCGGCAGGGCATCGCCAAGGGCTGGCAGGCACAAAGACATGTCCGGCAGTGCCATGTCATGGCCGGCAGTGCACCAAAAGGTCCACTAAGAAAGGACCTAGCCAAGGTCCAAAAAGGGGGAAGAAAGGATACAAGGTCCGGGAAGCTCGAACCGGTGACGTTCTGCCGCGACAGTCGAGTACTCAGCGAGCAATCGAACTAGTTGTTGGGTGTACCTACAAGCACAACCAAGTCTTGAGGACGGTAAAAAATGGGGTGTTTACACAAGGTAGTGGTCTAAGAGTCTTGTTTTTGTACATTTATTGAAAGTGTACAACTTGGATCTTTGGTCATCATGCATTGAAAATGCTTGATTGGTGGTTTTGGATCCAAGAGTGCCACTTCTTTGATGTTTTGATATGATAAGGAGGGGCATAGTACAAACATATCCTTGGAAAACCCTCCATTTTCCTCTGTTTGTGCTCTGTTACAGTGTGGTGATTCAGCACACCAGTGGCCGGCAGTGGCTCACTGATGGCCGGCAGTGTTTCATCCTTGGCCGGCAGGGGGCCGGCAGCAAGCATCCATGGCCGGCAGGCCACTGGTACAGTCCTCAGCATTGGTTTGGTAAGGTGGAGCAGAAAGTTCTGGAGTGTAGTCAACCCTACAAACAGAGCCTCTCAAGAGCACACCGGAGGGCTTTTCAGGGCGGAAACCGAGTGCATGCATCCTCAATTTCCTAAAGTAGAGCTGAGGCAGTGTGATTCAGTTGCTAATGTGTGGATCAAAACAGTTGTAAAGGAAAAAATGACTTTGTTTTGGGATACTTCGTGCACCGCTACCTTGTCAAAATCTGGCGAAAGAACAAGAAGGACTCGCGGGTCCTACGGCAGAGCTGGCCGTCTTATACCCGAGAAAAAGGGACTGTCAGTGGAACCTCATCTACCGGCTCAGGAGTGAGAGCCGGGAAGTATGCATATACCCAAAATTGCAGGAAGAATACAGAGGTATATTATCAATACCGATACAGAAATGCAAAGCAGAAAGCTTATAGTATGAACAGTTATAGAAAGTGCAAAGCATAAAGCATATGTGTGGAACAGGTATAAAGTTTGATATTCTTGAGCAGAAAATGTAAAGTGTAAAGAGGGAATTGAGATGTGTACCTCCCAAGCTCGCCAGTAGCCTCCAACCAAAGTCCCTCGCAGACGGGAGCAGGAGCTCATATATCTGTACAGTGTGGTGAGGTCGGCTTCGCCCTCAATCATAAAACTGAACTCGAGGAAGCACCACCAAGGCGCTCAGCAAATACAGACCCACGGTATTCCACCTATTTGAGAACAATGTGGTACCAAAGATGAGCATTAGGAAACCTCTCGCATACTGCTCTATCTCCTCAATTATCTCGGGCCCACTCCCCCTGAACTGCTCCTCAAACCAGCTGTATCGCACCATGCCTACTCGGGATATCGGTGGATGTACCCCAAGCAGCTCGAGCCATGCTGCCTCCCACTCCCCCATATCAGGGTCAAGAAGGATCGGATCACCCCCTACACCTAAGCCAGTGATCATGGCAAAGTCGTAGGGAGTCATCGTCATCTCCCCCGTGCTGGAAAAGTGGAAGGAGTTGGTGGTGTCCCACTACCTCTTCACCAGAGCTCCCAAGAGAGGACAGCTCGCGATAACCCAAGTCAAGCCGAAGCAGAAGAGACTGAAGCCTGCCTCATCAATGATGTCACGAACCCTAGCTGGGAGCTCACCATACCAATCTCGAGCAGTCGTTGTACCATAGCCCCTAAAGGCACGAAACCCGCCCTGTGGCAATGTATGAAATGCAATCAGATCGATACAGTGTATGAGGCAGTGTATAGATGAAGGCAGTGCAACAAATGCAAATAGATAAGGGTAGTGATGCATGAAAATAGTTTTCGTACCTCAACGGCAATGGCTGATAAGTGAGACGCTAGCTCCCTTAACAGGAGGTCCTCTGGCACGTCCTCGGCGAAGTCAGTAAAACATTTGATGCCTCTTGCAGTGGGCACTATGTGTGTCTGAGGATGATACCTCGCTGGATCAAAAGGCCATATACTCAACGGTAATGGCTCTGGCTCAGCCTTAAAGTCTGCCTTGAAATCTACTAGAGGAAGCTCCAGGGGAACCCCATCATAAGGAAGATCATCCGCCATCTGGAAAGGAGGTGAGAAAATGGGCGAAAATGAGGAAAATGCGCAGAGAATGCCAAAAGTCAACAAAAGTCCACCCTAAGAGAGAAAAATGGGAGAAAAAGTCAAAGCCCAGAAAAATGCATAGAACCCAAGAGTAACTCGAGGGAATGAGCCTAGAATGGTGGAAATGAGAAAAGAAGCGTCGAAATCAAATTCTAATCGGTTCAAAGAGAAGAGAACTAGGAGGATTTAATGAATAAAGTTTGTGTGGGGTGTTGGAAAAAGCGTAGAAAGTGCGGATCTAGAAAGAAGGAGCACCTAGAGAGAGAGGGAGGAGATTTTCGAGCAAGGGTTTGTGAAGAAATAAAGCTTGGAATTGTATACTTAAAGACTCGAGGCTGAAAAGTCAGTTTTGCCCCGAACTGCCATGGATGGCCGGCAAGGCATACTGGTGGCCGGCAAGGCACACCAGTGGCCGGCAGGTGCCGGCAGGTGTCCAAGAGTTTCTTTTGTGTCCTTGGTTTTGTTTTGTGTTCTTGGATTGCAAGAAGTGAAGGGAGAGTTCAGTGTTTGGTTTAGAATGTCTTTGCGAGTGCTCAGAATCGTGTTTCCAGGGTACGATATTCGTTGCTTATCGACATAAGTGAAGTGTATCCCTTTTAACATGTTACAACTCTTCTGAGAGGTATATCGGGAGTTGTTCTTGAATTGATCTTAACGAATGCGTTTTTGTTATCGCATATAATATGTGTTTCTTTGTCGCCGCATGGAATGTGCATTCCACTTATATCATTGCGTAGAACATGTTGCCATATTATGCATGGAACATGCTCACAGCCTTTGCTCTTGTACTATGCATAGAATATGCCTTCAGATTATTTGGTTTTGCGCAAAACATGCCGTTATATCCCAGCTGTTATCATGCATTGAATGCGCATTCTTTCCAATCATGCATAGAATATGCGCTTCTCGTATTTGCATAGGATATGTTCATCTCTTGCATAGAGCATACTTTTGTTTATTGCATAGAACATGCACTCTTATTATGTTATGCCTGCTAAGTATCTTTCTTATGCAGGCACAATATTGTATGTATGGTTTATTCAAAGGAGTTCCAGGTGAGACCACTCCTGTCCTTTGATGCTCCTTGTTTTGGTTAGAAGCATTTGGACGAGTTCCGATGTTTACACCACTCCTTGTTTTGGTTAGAAGCATTCGGACGAGTTTCAATGTTTACACCACTCCCTATTTTCTGTTAGAAACCTTCGAGTACACCCGGTGTTTACACCACCCTCTTCTCCTCTCGTGTGCGACGCGTTAGGACGTTTTTTTAGGTTAGAAACATTCGGGTACGCCTGGTGTTTACACCACCCTCTTCTCCTCTTGCGTGCGACGCGTTAGGACGTTTTTTCGGTTAGAAACATTCGGGTACTGTAGACACCCCATTTTTGACCATCCTTAAGACTTGGACGTCATCGTTTGAACACTCAATGATCATCCATGTTTGTGTTCGTTTTGAACGCCCGAAGTTCTTGGCAGAGTGCCTTGCCTTTGAGCTTTTGAATCTTGTCTGTTTTTTGCTTGGTTGTGGACCAAGAGCTTGCAGCTTTGATTATGGGGAAGAGGGTGACCTATCGGCCAGCCCTATAACCCATCGGCCAGGGCTTGTTCCCATCAGCCATCAATGGTGGCCGGTCGGCTACACTGATGGCCGGTTATAGACACCCTATTTTTGACCGTCCTCAAGACTTGGATGTTCTTGCAGGTACATCCAGCGACAAGTTTGACTGCTCGTCGAGCACTCAAATTTTGCGACAGAATGCTTCAGGTTTGATATTTCCAAACCCTATTTCCATTATGTCTCATATTTGGACCATGTGTTGGTTTTTGCAGAGTGATGTTTTTGATGGCTTGCTGCCATCATTAAGGGCTGCCGGCCATGGGCTTTGGGCTGCCGGCCATTGATAGGCCCTGCCGACCATCAATAAAGCCTTGCTGGCCACCACTAATGGCCGGCCGGCCACCAATGCATCAGTAGATATTTTTGTAGATATTTTGACAGCTGTTTGCACAGATGAGCCCATCTGCTTGCACGTGGATGGTTGGATCTTTACAAGAAGCCTCTGTATCTTCTATATATAGAGCTCATCTATATGCATGCAAAGGGTTACAAAATTTGCATGAGCAAGATTTCTCTCTCTCTCATTCTAGAATCCTCTCTCTCTATATTTTGTTCTTGAAAGTGTGCTTTCTCTACACATTTGCACTAGCACCCTTAGCCAAACACCTTCACCTTGGAGCTGAGGTTCTTGGAGGCCTTGTTTGAGCTTCTTGGAGTGGTTTTAGCTCAGAAGTTTTGCTGTTTTGTTACTATGCTTCAAGGGTAAGGATTTACCTCTTTAAAGCCTTGTTTTAGTTCATTGTTTGGTCACTCTTGTATGCTACTTTGAAGTTGGTTTTAGCCTCTAAAAAGTTCTGTTTTTAAGGTCTTAAAATGGTGGTGTAAGCCTTGTGTGGTTAGGGGGTGGTTTCCACCCTTTGCTCTTTGGCTTGTAAAACCTCTTGAGCCATCCTTTTAAAGCTTTTGAAACACCCTTTGCTTGGCCTTTTAACCATTGAAACTCAGAGGAATTTCAGTGGTAAAAAGTTTGTTTTGAGGTCTAAAATAGGAGGGGGTAACCCTCCCTCCTTGTATCTTGTTTGTATGTATGGTCTAATAGTTGAGCATGTTTTTCTACCATCTTATGGCTTGATCCCAACATGGTTTTGTGACTTTTTTGACCTACTTTAGATCTATTTTTGGCTGGCTGGGTCACGTGTTGCTTGCTTCTTACACTTGTAGTGTAATCATGCTTAGTAGTTTAATATGCTTAATGATTTAGCCTATCATTCTAGCTTGTGTTAGTTTGATTCCAGCATGTTTTTGCCACTGATTTAGCATGCCTTAACTCTGTTTTGAGTGGTCTTGGTCATATGAGACTTGTTATGCATGGTTGTAGTGCAAAGGCCTTCACTAGCTTAGTGATTTAAGGCCCCTAACATGTTTTGCTTGAGTTGTTTGCATGTCATAGCATCATTTCACACATGATTTCAGTGCATGTAGCCTTGTCATACTCTCACATATTCCATTCTTTCATTACTTTTGAGAGGTGTGCTTTGTGCCTTGTTTATCAACCAATACATGAGCATGTCTTTCTTGCTTTTCATGCTACCATTTCAGCTTGTTTTGGCCACTGTTTTGGCATGTTTGAGGTCTGTCTAGGGCTGGTTTGGCCATTTGAGTTTGATATTGCATGGTTCTAGTGTAAAGCTCTTCACTAGTTTTAATGCTTAAGTCCCCTAACATGTTGTACATGAGTTGTTTGCATGTTAGAGTCTTGTGTTTCATGCCATTTCAGCATTGAAATTCTGCCACCTCCCTCATTTCTTCATTTTTCTATTTGTTTTGAGGAATGGTTAGTCTTAAAGTTGTGTTTAAGCTTGGGATTGAGGCTTGTGCTTAAATAGCTTTAACCCTCTTTCGAGGGTTCCTCCTAGTCAAAGGCATGGTCTCTTTCATGTTTTAAGTCATCTTTTGATTGACCTCTCTCTCATTAGAGGACTTTCACATTTGGACAAATCAATTAATGAATGGCTTGGTAATCTTAAAATGTGTAAACAAGAATTGAATCAAGTAAAACAAGGCCAAGATAAGCATGTTGTTTGCATTACATTGTGTTCAATCGGACGTTATATTGAACACAAGGTAGATTGGTCCATTTCATACTCAAAGTGATGAAAATGAGCCAATCTTCCTTTGTCTCCATTGCCGTTGATCATTCATGATAGGGTAGTGGTCCTAGAGTCTTGTTTTGTGCATTTATTGAATGTGTAGAAGTTGGATCTTTGGCCATCACGCATTCAAAATGCTTGATTGGTGGTCTTGGATTCAATAGTGCAACTCCTTTGATGTTTTGAGATGATAATGAGGGGCATAGTACAAACATACCCTTGGGAGACCCTCTATTTTTCTCTGGTTTGAGCTCTGTTGCAGAATGGTGATACAGCACACCAGTGGCCGGCAGTGCCTCACTGATGGCCGGCACTTCTTCATCCTTGGCCAGCAGATAGCCGGCAGCAGCTTCTCATGGCCGGCAGGCCACTGGTGCATTCCTCAGCATGGAATTGGTAAGGCAGAGCAAAAAGTTCTTGGAGACACCCTGCAAATAGAGCCTCTCAAGAGCAAACCGGTGGGCTTTTCGGGGCGAGAAACCGAATGCATGCATCTTCTTCAAGCAAAGCTGAGGCAGTGGAGTTAGCATTTTACATGTTTAGTTAGTATACATTGGTTTTGTAATTCAATTAATTAGTGTGCTAATTAGTTAAGTGTTGTAATAATTAGTAAGTAGTTTACTAGTTATTCAATTTGTTGTGTAATAATTAGTCTAATTAGTTTAATTAGATTAGTTAACTTAGCTTAGCTTATTAGCTTAGCTCATTTATTCGGACCCTCCTTCGCGAGGGCACAATGTTGTAATAAGTGTGCATGTGTGTGTGCATGTCTTCCAACCCCATTTCTTTCTCCCTTTTATTTAACCGCTTTCGATGGTTAGTATTAGGGCATGTTTCGATTAGCATACCTTATGCTTTGCATGTTTGCATCATTCATTTGTCTTGCATGCACCGGGCTCGGCGCAACATTCAAACTGCATTGTCAATTCAATATACTTCTTTGAATACATGTATTAAATCGTTGCATTCATATCCCATCTTAAATAGCTGAGCCTAATTAGTTGCATTGTTGCATGTGTTGCATTAGGCGTCTTGTATAGTTAGGATCATGCATATTTCTAACTAGCTTTTGTTTTAGCTTGGAGTACACTGTAAGTGTTACGCTTTAGCATACTTGCATGAGTGTGAGTGTTGCCATGATAGCATGCTTGCCATGAGGCTATTTGCTTAAATGCTTAACTGCATGAATGCCTGTGGGTGAAGGCTTTGTTGCTTGAATTGGGACAATTCGACGAATGAATGTTTTACAGCCCACTTTGCGAAGTGGCAAATCATGTTTTAAAGCCCACTTGAGGGTGGCAAATCCGTGCTTTAGCCTACTTGCGAGTAGCACTTTCAAACCATTTGCGAAAGCAAGCATGAGTCGATTTGTTCCAAGTCTCACGACTTAGTCTATACTTGTATGTGTGCACCATATAGTAAAGTTAGCTAATAATCAGAATAAGAACACATGAGGTTTGTAAAACAACATATCATGCTTAGTAGAGGCCGATCCTTTGATCGGGCGAGCGGGGGTACTCATTTCAGGACCTTCCCCTCTCGTATCCAAGTTCCCGAGCCGAGGCAATTTTGGTGATGACGGATACGTGGCCTTTGGCACGAGTCAGGGTTTCCTAAATTTTTCCAAAATAAAATATTTAGGAGGCGACTTTGTAACCTGACAAAGTAGTCCAGTTTTGGCATTATTTGATTCAAAATCGATTTTTCAAAATGATTTGCTGGATTGGACTCTTTGGTGTTTATTAGTCTCACATTGCACTTTGTGAGATTAGATTAAGAACCATGACAGGAGTCTGAACTGTAGGAGACCAATTCGCTCCTCTCTAAAAGGAGGACGCGTGAAGAAAGTCGGGTCTACACCGGTCGGCCACATTGATGGTCGGCGGCCATTTTTCTCATTTTTCAGATATTTTATGTGCCAGCTGTTGGTCACTGAATGCATCCTCCATACACGTGGATGGAGGGATGGAAGAAAGCTTTTGGCTTGTTTTCCTATATAAGGGGAGGTCCCTCCTCCATTTTGGGGGGTTACAAAATTTGTGAGCAAATTTTCCCATCTCTCTCTCTCGAATCTCTCTCTCTCTCTCTCTCTCTCTCCCTATTTTGTGCTTGAAAGTGAGTTTTCTCCACATATTTGCATACAACCCCTTAGCCAAAGCGAGTTTTCTCCATATTTGCTTGAAAGTGAGGTTCTTGGAGGCTTTGTTCGAGCTTCTCAAAGTGGTTTGAGCTCAGAAATTGTGCTGTTTGTTGTTGTGCTTCAAGGGTATTAAGTTTACCTCTTGAAAGCTTTGTCTTAGTTACTTGTTTGGAAACCTTTGCATGCTAGTTTTAGGTTGGTTTTAACTTCTAAAAAACTCTGTTTTTATGGTTAAAATAGTGGTTTGAAGTTTGTTTTGGAGTTAGGGGTGGTCCACCCTCTTTTGTGGCTTGTTTGCTAAGTGTTGTACCATGTTTCAAAGCTTTCAAAACAACCTCTTCTTGGCCTTTTAACCACTGAATTCTAGGGGAATTTCAGTGGTAAAAACTTGGTTTTGAGGTCCAAAATAGGAGGGGGTGGCCTCCTCTTCGTGTCTTTTGTTTGCATGTGTAGATGGCCTAAGATGTGAGCATGCTTTTCTACCTTTTTGTGACTTAGTTCAAGCATGTTTTTGGCTTTGTTTTGACATGCTTCAACTCTGTTTTTGGTTGGTTGCAACACTTCTTGCTTGCTTTTTGTACTTGTAGTGCAATCATGCTTACTAGCCTAGCATGCCTAATGCGTTAGCCTATCATTCTAGCTGGTGTTAGCTTGACTCTAGCACATTTTTGTTAATGTTTTTGACATGCTTTAACTCTGTTTTGAGTGGTCTTGGTCATATGAGCTTAGCCTTGCATGGTTGTAGTGTAAATGGCTTCACTAGCCTTGTGTTTCAAGGCCTCCAACATGCTTTGCATGAGATGATTACATGATATAGCATCATTTAACATGTGATTTCAGTGCATATACATTTGTCACACTCTCACTTCTATCACTCTTTCATTGCTTTTGAGAGTTGTGTTTTGAGTCTTGCTGGTGAGCCAATGTGTACGTATGATTTTCTTGCCTTTTATGCTTCCATCTAAGCATGTTTTGGGAATGTCCAGAGCTGGTTTGGTCAATTAAGCTTTGTATTGCATGCCTCTAGCGTAGTGCTCTTCACTAGCTTTAATGCTTTTGGCTTTGAACATGTTGTGCATGTGTTGCTTGCATGATTTAGTGTCTTGAGCATGCCATTTCAGCACTAAAAGTCTGCAACCTCCCTCATTTTTTCATTTTTTTTTTCTATTTGTTTTAAGGGTTGGTTAACCTTATGATTGTGTTTAAGCTTGAGATAGGGCTTGTGCTCAATGGCTTTAACCTTCTCTTGAGGGTTTCTACTAGTCAAAGGCATGATCTCTCTCATGTCTTAAATCATCCTTTGGTTGACCCCTCTCGCATTAGGGAACTTTCACATTGGACTTAATCGGTTAAAGAATTAATCGGTAATGTAAAATGTGCAAATAAAATGAGCAAAGTAAAACATGTGCAAGATAAGTATTTGTGTTGCATTGCATGTGTTTGGATCAGACGTTAATCCAAACACAAGAAATGTGGGACGTTTCATACTCAAAGTGATGAAACGTGCCATGTTTCTTGGTCGCCATCACCCTTGATCATGCATGATAGGGGGGTGGTCATTTAAGTCTATTTGTGCATTCATTGACTTTGTACAAGCTTGGTCTTTGGCCATCATGCATTGAGATGCTTGATTGGTGGCTTGAGAGCCAAGCGCCACACTCCTTTGAGCTTGAGAAATGATGAGGAGAGTGGCAGTACACATATTTCCTGGAAAATGCCTTGCTTTGCGTTTGTTGTTCTCTGTTGCAGTAAAAACAGCATTTTGGAAAAGCAGGTGGCCGACCGGCCAGTGGCAGTAGCCAACTGGCCACTTACACTAGCCGACCGGCCAGTTAAGGTGACTGGTAGCCACTTTTTATGGCCGACCGGCCACCTGTTCATTTTTTGTGCAAAATTATCTTGTTTTGGAGCAGAAATAGTCTGAAGGTTGGTTCAGTGCTCAGATATCAAGGGAAGTGCAAACAGAGGTAGCCGAAGGCAAGGCAATGGATTTTCAGGAGGACGCCAACCGAGCATGCATATCTCCCTTGCCCGCGAGGCCACTTTATCACTTTAATTAGTTAGTATAGCTAATTATTCAAGTGTTGCAATATTTTAATTAGTTTGTGTAACTAGTTATTCAAATTCAATGTGTTATAATAATTAATTAGCTAGAATAGTTAATTAGTTGGCTTATAATACTTAGTTAGCTTAATTAGCATAGCTAGTTAGCTTATTTATTCGGGCCCTCCTTCGCGAGGGCACAATGTTGTAATAAGCATGCGTGTGTGCGTGCATGTCTTCCAACGCCACTACTTTCTCTCTTTTACTTAACTGCTTTCAATGGCTAGTTTAGGGCATGTTTTGATTAGCATACCTTATGCTTGCATGCTTGCATCATTCATTTGTATTGCATGCACCGGGCTCGGCGCATCATTCAAATTGCATCGTATTTCAATACTGCTTTGAATACATGTATCAAATCGTTGCATTCATATGCCATCTTAGATAGCCGAGCCTATTAATTACATATTGCATGTGTTGCATTAGGCATTCTGTATAGTTAGGATCATGCATATTTCTAACTAGCTTTTGTTTTAGCTTGGAGTACACTGTAAGTGTTACGCTTTAGCATACTTGTATGAGTGTGAGTGTTGCCATGATCGCATGCTTGCCATGAGGTTATTTGCTTATGTGATTAACTGCATGAATGCCTGCGGGTGAAGGCTTTGTTGCCTGAATTGGAACTAATCGATGATTGTGAGTTTTAAGCCCACTTTGTGAAGTGGATAAATCATGTTTTCAAGCCCACTTGAGGGTGGCAAATCCACGCTTTAGCCCACTTGCGAGTGGCACTTTCAAACCATTTTCGAAAACAAACATGAATTATTTTGTTCCAATTCTCGCGACTTAATCTATATTTGCTTGTGTGTGCGCCACATAGTAAAGTTAGATTAATAACCGGATAAGAACACATGAGGTTTATAAAACAACATATCATGCTTAGTAGAGGCCGATCCTTTGATCGGGCGAGCAGGGGTGCTCATTTCAGGACCTTCCCCTTTCGTACCCAAGTTTCTGAGCCGAGGCAACTTTGGTGATGACGGACATGTGGCCTTTGGCACGAGTCAGGGTTCCTAAATTTCCCAAAATAAAATATTTAGGTGGCGACTCTGTAATCTGGCAAAGCAATCCAGTTTGGCATTATTTGATTCAAAATCTGATTTTCCAAAATGATTTGCCGGATTGGACTCTTTAGTGTTTATCAGTCTCACATTGCACTTTGTGAGATTAGATTCAGAACCGTGACAGGAGTTTGAATTGTAGTAAGACCAATTCGCGCCTCTCCGAATGGGGGGCGCGCGAAAAAAGTCAGGTCTATAGTTTCTGGCGACTCTGCTGGGGATTTAGAGAATTTGACTCGAACTCATGATATGTTATTTTATCTACATTCGTGTGTTTCTTCGCATTGCATTTGCATTGGTGTGCCTAAGTCACAGTGTTTGCCACCTGCTATTCCTGAACAGTTTGTCGGAGGCTTGCTTGGAAAAGCGTGCCATAAGGCTAACCAGTTGCGGGCTCTACCACGATGGGAACACAAACCTCGGATCTGGACTACCGCTGTACCGTTTGATCCTCCTTTCACTTCTTGGTGTTAGGAGCGAGAGGTATATTTGGTGGTCTTGCTGAAGCACCCTTTTTGACCATTTGACGTAGTTGTATATCAGAAGCCATAGAGACTGTTCCAAACTAGGATAGGTTGCGCACTCGAATGCAGGATTGTTTGAAACCGCATGCGTGCGTAGTGAAACCTTAGCTCCTGACGAAACTAGGACAGGAAAACCCTACCCCACCATATTTGTGTTTTGGCTCTCACTTGCTTGATATGTGCTGTTAGGGTGTGTCTTTACAAGAATGTATGTATCAGTTGGAAGTCTGGGTATCAGTCTGAGGACATCAGTGTTTGAGGGTATCAGTATTGTGGCAGAAAATTTGGGGGCAGAAATCAGTGTTTGAGTACAGATTGTCCAGCTTATGATTTCAACTGTGTGTTGTCTTTATCTAAGCCGAGGTGTTGTGAGTTTGTTGATTGTTGTTTCCTTTTTTTTATTTTTCTTTTTGCAAGGTAGTATTTTCATCATTGCTTTCGACGAGGCAGTTACCCCCCTGGCACTCTGGACCAGAGTAAGGAGGCTTTATCGATCTGGGGATCTTGTGAGAGGACAACCGGTGTTTCCTTCGTTACCCTCGATTACGAGACGGAGGAGAGTTTGGCATAATTCACCAGTTCGTCAGTTATCTGTGCTCAGTGAAGTTCAGTTTTCTGCTTCTACCTCAGAGAGGGAATATATACTGGGTCATATAGATCAGTACCCCTCAGTCAGTATGGAGGAAATGATGCGTCAACTCCAGCAAACTATCGAGGCCATACAGCGGGACGCTGCTCACTAAGCAGAGGTTACCGCTCGACAAACAGAGGTTGTAGCCCAGCAAGCTGAGCTGATTTCCAGGCTTCAACTACAACAACAACCACAACAAGAAGCAGCATCTGTTTCGCACCCACCCCCACGTAAGGTTCCAATACCCGGGGATGCAGCAAATGTCCAGGAGAATACGGACATCCCAGTGGGGCCAGTCCCACCTCAGACCTCCAAAGCACCGGCCTACCCAACGGACACACCATTCGAGTTTGAGGTCGATCCAACCACTCTAAAAGTGAGCAAGCTCGAGAAGCTGTTCAAGCGGGCTCAAGGAGTCAACTCGATCCCAAACATAGAGGACGACTACACAGATTCGGCGGTGACATTGCCGGATAAATTCAAAATGCCTCACATAGACCGCTTCGACTGCTCGAGCGATCCTATGGTCCATTTGAGGCTGTTTTTAGATATTATGCGCCCGATGGGCTTAACTAGAATGCAGAAGCTATCCCTCTTTGGTCGGACCCTGTCGGGTATTGCGGCCATCTGGTATGCTAAATTGGAGGATTCAGTGAAGAGGAATTGGGAAGAGATGGCCAAGGCCTTCATTGCCCAATATTCGTACAATACTCAAATCGAGGTCACAACTCGTGATCTCGAGGCAACCAAGCAAGAGCTGAAAGAAGGCTTCTCTGACTTCGTTACTCGGTGGAGGGCCAAGGCCTCCATGATGACAACTAGGCCAGCTGAGAAAGACCAAATAAGGATGGTCGTGCGGAATCTACAACCAAGGCTGTTGCAGAAGATGATTGTCTTACCCCTCCCCACCTTTGCTGATCTTCATGAGATTGGGGTACAAATAGAAGATGCTATGAAACATGGTCTAATTGACCAAGAGAAAGAGCAGCCCAAGAGGGCCTTTACCCGCAGTTTGAATGCAGCTACGAGTAGCAATGTAGCTGCGAGGACCTCTGACGTGGGCATGGTCACCACCACACCAAAAACAGCCACACCTTTTACCGGCACATCTGGAGCCACCTCACAACCTGCAAAGTACCCACCCCGGGGCCAGAGGGTTTTCACCCCACTTTACATCTCTCTGTTTGCGGCCTTGAGGGTCCTGATTAGAAAAGGGCATCTGAAGCCCCTGGAACCACGCCCGTTGCCAAATCCTCTCCCCCTTACACACAACCCAACCAAGTATTGTGCCTTCCATCAGCAGCATGGGCATGATACTGATTTATGCTTCAGACTTTGTCATGAGATTCAAGATCTCATCAACAATAAAGTGATAGCACCTCCTGAGAAGCTAAATGTCACTACAAACCCCCTTCCACCACATAACCAACCCCCTCCTCCACTTAGGCAGGTGAACCTGATCCAAACAATGGCTGTCCCGTACAACCCCAGCATATACATCACTCTTTCCCACCTACCTAAGCCGGTGTTGTTCATCCTAGAAAGCACAGACTTGTGCATGATGAGCACGTCAATATCCCAACCTGAACCCATGGTGATGGCTATGGTAGAAGAAAGTACGCCTGAGGGCTCTGAGGGCTTGACTGAGGAAGCATACAACCCTTGCCGCTTTATTGTGCCAGCTGATCAAGCCAAGCCAAGGGTAGAATTGCCAGAGGGAACTGAAGTGAATGTGGTCCGGGAGGACGGGCCAAGTCAGGGGCTGGATGATTTAGCAGAGCTTGAAGAGGACATTGCTAATCAGCAGTTCTTTGATGAGCAGGATCCAGGGGATGTGAGCATCAACTGGTTTGACCTGAATGGATCAATAGACAATACAGGGTGGCTTAGTGATGGGCCAGATATTGATGAGGGGTCTCAGTCGAAACAGGGACAGTCAGGAACATGAATGTCTGCAATGGCCAGAACGGTCGATGACAAAGAGGAATTGCTGAAGAGCACCGGTACGAAGAATTTTGCTCAGAAATCGGGCAGCAGTTATACAGCTGACATAGAACAAGAGGCCGCGTTGAAGCAGTTCGAACAAGAAAGGTTCGAGACTGATCAGAGGGCTAGAAAAGCCAAGGCCCCTACGGGGACAGAATGTGTTGTGAACACGGAAACAACTACAGCAGAACCGGGCAGTTGTTTGTCAGTTGCCAAGGGAGTGTGGTGGGAAGGCGATGATTTACGTCTGGCCCATACTGATGAGGACTGAGGACAGAATCTCCTGGATGATACGTGGTACACCGAAGAAGTCAACCACATGACCCGGAGTGGGCGGTATTTTAAACCCCTACACCTGGACCAGCCAGAGGCATCGGGGAAAGACAAGGAAGCTGAGAAACAGAAAGACAAACTATTAGAGGAGGAAGCTGTACTGAAGCAGCTAAAAAATATTCAAGCAGACATCTCCATTTGGGGACTGCTCATGGCCTCGCTGGTGCATAGACAAGTCGTTCTATCAACAATGGACAAGGCTAAGCTTTCTATTGATACAACTCCCGAGCAGTTGGTGGGATTGGTGTTCCCAGGTGGCGCTTCACCGACTTTGACCTTCACAGATAAAGAATTATTGCCTGAGGGCTCCGAACATAACAAGCCATTATACATCTTTGTGGAGTGTAAGGATAAGTGGATACCAGTTGTCTTAGTTGATACGGGATCTGCCATAATTGTGTGTCCGTCGCGTACCGCCTATGCTATCGGGTTGAAGCCCGCAGATTTCGCACCAACAGCCCAGGTGATACGGGCTTATGACAATACCAGTCGAGAAGTGATGGGGATAGTGCGGATTAGAACTCTGGTTGGCTTGTCCCAACAAGACATCGAGTTTCATGTTCTGGATGTTCCAGCCACCTTCAGCTTACTCCTTAGACGGTCGTGGCTGCACTAAGTAAGAGCTGTCTCTTCCACTTTACACCAGATGCTAAAATACCCCCATGGGAAGAAGGAAGCAATTGTTTTTGGGAACTTTTCCATACATCCACCGCCGGAGGTTACTACGCCAATCTTGGAAATTGCACACGGCGAGGAGGATGTCTTCCTGTCTGGGTTCATCTTGGCTGAGGCTCGAGTAGTGCAAGATCTTCTAGCTATTAATGAGGGACTGTATGTTAGTGCGCAATTTGTTTACCTCATGAATAAGCTTTAACATATACCCGGGATGGGATTGGGAAGGAGTGGCCGGAAGGGCGTCGCTGCATTGGCCGAAGTGCCACACAACCCTTATACCTTTGGTCTAGGTTATACACCTACCAAAGAGGATTGGGTAAGAAAGGGAAAGGAGATAGCTGGAAGAGCCAAGGCTAAACAAGCTGGGAAGCACTATGAGTTAGTGCATAGACCTATCCAAGGAACCCTAAATGGCCGCTTTGTCCGGGAGGGGGAAGATTTCCCGTTTTGTGGCTTTCCAGTGCCATGGCTGAATTCAGAGAAGTGGCGTTTGCCTGGCTTTGAGATCTTTTTTGACTTGCAGTTGCCAGGGGATGAAGTTGAAGAAGAGCAGACTGACCCACCAGCTGAGGTTGAACAGTGCAAAGAGCATGCGTCCGATGGCACAGTTTTTGAGATAGGAGCAGCGCTGGCTTGTCTCCTCTTGGATCCTCAGATCATACTGGAGTGCTCGGGGGATGATTTCTCTGTTTCCGTGATTGGGGATTGTAGACACCCCATTTTTGACCGACCTTAAGACTCAGACGTCACCGATTGAGCGCTCGGTGGTGTTGCATATTGTGCTCGTTCAGAAGTCTCAGAGTCTCGGCCGTGAGCCTTGCCTCCGGACTTCCGAACCCTCTTCTGTGCCTTGCCTCGGTTTGCGAACCAGACTCGGCTTTCTCTGTTTCTCTTCCCAGAGGGAGGGAGAGGTCTCGTAGATCATCTCTCAGTGGCCGTGGGCTACTTTTCGTGGTCGTAGGCCATTTTGCCCATTTCGGAGCCCGGTTCCCGATTTTCGGAGCCATCAGGCCGTATGCCTCGGTTCGGGACCGCCTAACTACCTCCGTTTGCTCCGGTTTTTGGCATGCATCTTATTTACTCCCTTTTGAGGGACACTGTGGTCTGAGAGACCCACTTCATGGTCGAATACCACTCCCGGTGCTTAACAGTCGATTTTCGGGGCCTCGGACTGCGCGTTTCGGCCCCCGAACCTTCATTTTGCATCGATTTTCGTTCATTTTTGGCAGGGACCTCTGTTTCATCACCAGGAAGGTCATAGAAGGGTGGGAGGCTAGTAATTGTTCCGGCAACCAGTTGTATTTCATTTTCGCCCTCCGACGCCCGTTTTTCTCACTTCAAAGCCAATGTTGACCACCCTTGGGCCATTTTCTTGCAACCTAAACCCATGTACACACCTGGGAGGACACAAATATCATATGGCCGGCCAGTAATTCCATTTGACCCTTTTGAACCCCTTTGAAAAATGGCTTGTTCTCTCTCCTGTTTCACTTCCTCCAATTTTGGACCACAGGGTTGTGCTGAGGGCACCTGGGAGGACATCAATTGGTGGTGGCCGGCCACTAATTCAACTTGGCCTTTTTGACCCCTGGCCGGCCGGCCATGGGGGGTGGCCGGCCAGCCACCTGCAGCCCCAATAGCTGGCCGGCCAGCTTCCTTACACCTGGTACATTGCAAATGTGCACTTTATTTCCCCCCAGATTCTGCATCCGGGGGGACTTTTTTTGGAGGGAAACTTGGAGGGATTTTCCCTCCCTTTTTTCCCCCTCTTTCTCCCCCTCTTTGGCCTTTATAACCAGCTGCCCAACTCTGGTTTTAGGGTTGAAAAAAACCCCTTTGAGCTCCCATATACATATCTCCTCTCTCTCTCCCTTCAAGCTTCAAAAAACACCCAAGTCCTACCCCACTTTTCACACCACCACCTAGCACCACTCCACCACTCCATTCCAGAAGCTAGGAGGGGTTTTCCAGTAGCTAAGAGGCAGCATTTCTCAAGCCAAAAGACAACCAAGAGTTGGTCTTCAAGGGTAAGCACCATTTCCCCTTTTTCTAGCTTATTTTTGTATCATTTTTTTAGCCTCTTTGCTTACTGTTTTAAGCTCCGGCCATAACTGGAAATGTCATTTTTTTGAGCTCCTTTTCATCTTCCATTAAGGGTCCTTCACTGTTTGGGACCCCCATTTTACACTTGCTTCAATATCCCTTTGTATGCCATTATTTTGCATAGTATTTTTGGCCTATGAGTAATCTGTTTTGAGGCATGGTATAAACTGTAACTGAGCTTATTTTTAGCCCTTCTTCAATATTGAAGAAGGACTTACCACTTTTTGGGACCTCCATGTGCCCCTTGCCATTGAACCCCTCTTTGGTCCCCATTTTTGCATGATTTGTTAGCACATTGAGCTTCTGTTTTTCGACCCTAAGAAGAACTGAAAAGGGTCTTATTTTGAATCCCTCTCCATGTCTCATTGAGGGTCTTTGGCTGTTTGATGCATATTTTGTATACTTTGTGTTTAATTCTCTTTTGGCCTCATTTTTGCATAGCATTTTGAGCATACTTGTATCTGTCTTTGGGGCTTTCCATAAAATGAAAACAGTCATATTTTTAGTCCCTCTTCAATGTTGTAGAAGGCCCCTTTCCTGTTTGGGGCCAGCATTTGTGACTTGCTTCATTACCTCCCTTGCGGAGCCATTTTTGCATGTTAATTTAGTCCCACTTGTGCTCACTGTTTGGCCATGCTTTAAACTGTAAAAATGCTTTTTTTGGGGCTGCCTTGCTTTTGTCTTTACACTTCATGTTCAAATTATGCATGCTTTGTATAGCTGTAGGCCATTCTGTACGCCTAGTTTCATGTTTCGGGAATGATTCCATGCATCGGGTGTCATTTTGCCTTGATTCGGGGCTGTTTTGCATCTCATTTTACCTCTGATTTTTGCATGTTTGCATACCATATTCCATGTCTTGCCATGTCTTGTTAGAGTGGCATTTCGGTGCCTGAGGGCCGATCCTTAGTTTGCGTGCACGCGTGCACGCATCTCGAGTTGTCTCATTTTCATCCTAATGGCCTCTTATGTGAGTGTGTCTGAGGTCCACTCATGTTAGTGTAAATCCATTATGCATTGTGTATGCCATTGCATTCCATAGCATTGTGTATGCTAGGTTGTATATTAGCGCATTGTGCATGCCATCTCACTTCGTGCATCGTGTATGCCATTTCATCACATGTTGCATGTTAGGTTGTATCTTAGTTGCATTTCATGCATATCATGCATTTTGCATCGTGTCCGAGATAGGAGTTAGCCCGGGCACGGGAAACGAGGTGCGTTTCGTACTCCGAGTGACGGAACGTGTCTCAATTCCCTAGTCACCGACACTCCGGATCATCCATGATGGAGTTAGGTTTTGTTGTGTTTTCGTGTGCATTCATTTCATATTGAGTTGTGCAATTCGGCTCCTCGGCCATCATGCATCGAGATGCGTGATTGGTGGCACGAGGATCGAGGCATGCATATATTTGTGAAAATACATTGCTATGCCCCTTCCTGCTCTCTGTTGCAGCAAAATCAAGAATCAGCAGTCTTCCGAGGCTTGGCGCGCTTTCCAAGAACAATTGCAAAACAGAGGCTAATTGGGGCATCCCAGTGGATTTCCGCGCAAGGCAGCCTAAACATGCATCATTCATCACCTGGAGCGGAATCAAGGCAGTCCCTGGCTTGCATGCCAGTTTTACAGTTTTCTTAGTTAATTTGTTAATTAATTAGGAATTTGTACATTATTTGGACTGTATTATTTGGACTGTAATATTCTTTTATTCGGGACTGTATATTTATTCGAACCCCTCTGCGTGAGGGCATAACTGTAATAAGTGTGCGTGAGTGTGATGTATGTCTTCCAACCCCACGTCTTTCTTCCCTTTTATTTACCTGCTTATGATGGTTAGATTAGGGCATATTTCAATTAGCATACAGTATGATAGCATGTTGCATTCATTCATCTGTCTTGCATGCACCGGGCTCGGCGCACCATACTAACTGCATTAGTATTTCAATTCCAAATTGAATACTTGATAGTTGTTGCATTCCATATACCATGTTTAGAATAGCCGAGCCTGTTATAGTTTGCATTTTTGCATGTGTTGCATTAGGCATTTCAGCATATTTAGGATCATGCATGATTTCTAATGAGCTTTTGTTTTGGCTTGGAGTACTCGGTGAGTTTTATGCTTTAGCATCCTTACATGCGTGTGAGTGACTGCCATGATAGCATGCTTACCATGAGGCTAACTGCTTATGTGATATAACTGCCTTGAGTGCCTGTGGGTGGAGGTTGGGTTATTTGGATTGGAACAATTCATCAAGTGTTTTAAGCCCACCCGAGGGTGGCAAAATCTGCATTCTAAGCCTACCTGCGGATAGCAAACCATCTTTCAAAAACAAACATGAAATGTTTTGTTCCAATTCAGGCGACCCGGTCTATACTTGTATGCTGTGCGCATCACATAGTAACCTAGGCTAATAACCGGAATAAGAACGCACAATGTTTTCAAAATCAGATATCATGGTTAGTAGAGGCCGGTCTTTGACCGGGTGAGCGGGGGTGCTCACGAAGTGACCTTCCCCAATCGTACCCAAGTTCCCGAGCCGAGGCAACTTTGGTGATGACGGACACGTGGCCTTTGGCACCGAGTCAGGGTTTCCTAAATTTCCCATTAAAAAACATTTAGGTGGCGACTCTGTATCTGGCAAAGCAGTCCATGTTTGGCACTTCTTTTCAAAAAATCTGTTTTCAAAATCGATTTGTCGGATTTGGACTCTTTGGTTCAAGATTAAGAACCGTGACATTTGAGTCCTTGAACTGTAGTGCCCCCAATATGAACGGAACGGGACTTAACCCTCCCGGGGCGTTCGGGGACGTCTATAAGGATCAATCGCTGTGGGCCCTTCTTCCGACATTCTACATGTATCTATCGCACCCTCCCTCGTCTGGCAGCACGAGGAAGGCTTTTTGTCTAGCAATTCTGGGTCTGGTAGTGAACCAGAATCTGATTCCACTGAGTCAGTGGAGTTGGAATCAAATTTTAGTTCTTCTGAGTCAGAGTTCGGTATTCCTGGGGGTGATAACCCGGATACCGTTGTGTTGTCCAGGTCGTCTTTTTCATTTTCTTTTGAGTCAGTTGTAACCGAAAAATCAGACAAATTGGAAGTTATTAATGAGAATGGTACCGTTGTGGCTTTTGAGTACTTTTCTGTGCCGCTCGTTTATTGCATTAATCAAGACTTTCAAAACTTTGATGAAAACGACGAGGAAGAAATTCCTCCAGTTTTGAAACATTTGATTGATCGAGAGCAGGATAGCTTTGTAAAACCTTTGGTTGATGAAATCACTTCAATTAATGTTGGTACTGAGAAGGATCCGCGTTTGGTCCAGATCGGGTCCACGTTGTCTTCGGAGGAACGCGAGCGCTTAGTCGCTCTATTAAAAGATTTCAAAGATGTTTTCACGTGGTCCTACGAAGACATGCCTGGAATCGATCCTGAGATTGTACAGCACCAGATCCCTCTTGACCCTGAGGCCTGACCCGTCAAACAGAAGCTTCGGAGAATACGCCCGGATTGGGCTCTAAAAATCAAGGAAGAGGTCACCAAGCAGATTGATGCAGGGTTCTTGTTAGTATCTGAGTATCCTACTTGGTTGGCCAACATCGTTCCGGTGCGGAAGAAAGATGGCAGAATTCAGGTGTGTGTGGATTTTAGGGATCTGAACAAAGCTAGTCCAAAGAACGACTTTCCATTACCGCACATCGACGAAATGGTGGACTTCACCGCGGGGCATGCGCTGCTCTCATTTATGGATGGGTTTTCCGAGTACAACCAGATCTTGATGGCCCCCGAGGTTAGGAAGAAGACTGCCTTCACCACCCCGTAGGGGACCTACTGCTATAGGGTGATGTCGTTCGGTCTGAAAAATACTGGGGCTACTTATCAACGGGCTGCGACCACTATCTTGCATGATATGATCCACAAAGAGGTTGAGGTGTACGTGGACGACATGATTGTCAAGTCCAAGGAAAGAGAGGGCCACTACACCGCCTTGAAGAAATTTTTCCAACGGATCACAGAGTATCGGTTGCGACTGAATCCTCAGAAATGTACTGCGGTGTTATAGCAGGGAAAATGCTGGGGTTCTTGATTACACAAAGGGGTATCGAAGTCGATCCTTCCAAGATCAAGGCCATCTTAGAAATGCCACCACCAAGGACTGAAAGGGAGGTGCGAGGCTTTCTGGGTAAAGTGCAATTCATAAGACGATTTATTGCAAAATTAACCATGACTTGTGAACCATTATTTGGTCTCCTGAAGAAAGGAAAGAAATTCCAATGGGATGACCGATGCCAAGTTGCTTTTGAGCAGATCAAACAGTATCTACAGAACCCACCCGTGTTGTCACTACCAGAGCCGGAGAAACCGTTGATATTGTATTTGTCAGTAACCGACACAACAATATGCTGCATGCTTGCGCAGGAATCTGAGGATAGGGTGGAGAAGGCTATCTATTACCTGAGCAAAAAGATGCTGGAATATGAGACTCGTTACACTCTGCTGGAGAAGGCTTGTTTGGCCTTGGTATGGGCTACCAGGAAGTTGAGGCACTACCTGTTAGCTCACTCTGTAATCCTGGTTTCGAGATTAGATCCCATCAAATATCTCTTCGAGAAACCAGCGTTTACGGGTGGGCTAGCCCGTTGGTTGCTTCTTCTCTCCAAATTTGATTTGAAGTACATGACGCGCAAGTCTGTGAAAGGGAGAGCGGTAGCGGAGTTCCTAGCTGATCACCCAGTAGAGGGAGACGAAGCAGTAGAGTTTCTGTTCCCAGATGAGGCCATTCTGCAGGTCGAAGAAGAGATTTTGACTATGTACTTTGACGGAGCGTCTAATCAGTACAGGTATGGGATAGGGGTGTTGCTGATAGCACCTGACAATTCCCATATACCCTTAGCCTTCAAACTCCAGTTCAAGGTATCAAACAACGAAGCAGAGTATGAGGCATGTATCGCTGGCTTGGAAGCCGCCCTAGAACTAAGGGCAAAAATGTTGGACGTCATTGGGGACTCGAACCTGGTTGTGTCTCAAGCGAAAGGAGACTGGAAGGTTAAGGAAGAAAGGATGAAAATCTATCACCAAACTCTGGACGTTCTAATCCCCAAGTTTGAGAAGCTAACTTTCACGCATCTGTTAAGAGAGAGCAACAGGTTCGTTGACGCCTTATCAACTCTGTCTTCCATGATAGACATCTCTTTGGAAGTCTAGATGCGTTCAATCATTATTGAACAGAGGCATGTGCCGGCCTACGAGCTGATTGCCACAATAGATGAAGTACAGGATCAGAACCCCTGGTATTATGATATCTGGAACTTCTTAGAAAATGAGACTTATCCACCAGGGGCAAACGCCAAAGACAAAAGGGCAATACGACGAATGGTTGCTGAGTTTATCATCTGTGGGGGTAAATTGTACAAACGGGGTCATCTGGGAATGCATAAATTGTGTGTTGATGCTGAAGAGTCAAAGCGCCTGATGGAGGCCATCCACAGAGAAGAGTGCGGATCGCACATGAGCAGGGTAATGCTAGCTCGAAAGATTCTCAAACAGGGTTACTACTGGTCAACCATGGATGAGGATTGTATTGGTTTTGTTTGGCGATGCCACAAATGCCAGATCCATGCAAACCGCATGAACATCTCGCCGTCGAAGCTGTACAGCATGACTTTACCGTGGCCATTTTAAGTCTGAGGGATTGATGTTATTAGGGCAGTTACTCCGAAGGGGTCGAATTGGCATGAGTATATCCTGGTGACGATAGACTACTTTACAAAGTGGGTCGAGGCCCAATCCTATGCAATGCTGAAGGTGTCGCATGTAGCTAAGTTCATCAGGAATAACATTATCTGTCGGTATGGGGTCTCGAATGAGATCATCTCGGACAATGGTTCCCACTTCAAGAAGGAAGTGATCGACTTGTTAGAGAAATATAATGTGGCTTTTCATAAGTCATCTACATATCGGCCGCAAACCAACGGAGCTGTTGAGGCTGCCAACAAGAACATCAAGTACATTCTATAGAAGATGGTGGAAACCTACAGGGGCTGGGCAGATAAGTTGCCATTTGCTCTCTGGGGCTATAGAACATCAATTCGGACTTCTACTGGGGCAACTCTGTACTCATTGGTTTATGGGATGGAGGCTGTTCTGCCGATTGAAGTTGAAGTTCCATCGCTGCGGGTGATGGCTGAGTGCCACATAGCGGAAGCAGATTAGCAACAGAGCAGGTTCAAGGAACTTATGCTGTTCGA
This sequence comes from Camellia japonica, assembly GCA_030407325.1. Lineage (NCBI taxonomy): Eukaryota > Viridiplantae > Streptophyta > Magnoliopsida > Ericales > Theaceae > Camellia > Camellia japonica. Next base: position 152,655,114 of record JAPPVO010000029.1, read on the forward strand.
CGAAAGAATGCTGAAAGCACTGTACCACGTCCAAGGTTATCAATGAAGGATTTGCCAGGGATTTCAACAAGAAGGTTAAGTCCAGGAATCTGAAAGAAGGGGATTTGGTACTCAAAGACAACCGAGCTCCCATCTATGACCTAAGGGGCAAGTTCAGACCCAATTGGGCTGGCCCTTACATCATCAAATCTATCTGGTCGGGTGGAGCTATCATTCTTATGGATTTAGATGGCCTTGAGTTCTCCCAATCGGTCAACATGGACAAGTTGAAAAAATACTACCCCTGAATGGCTCGCTAGGCCGAAAATCCGAAAAGGCGACCTAGGCAAAAGTTAAAGCACAAAAAATTTGAAATAAGAAAAACTGAGCTCGCAAGGTTGAAAACCCAGAAAGGGCAGCCTTGGCAAAAGTTAGAGTGCAAAAGGAGAGTGTTAAAACCCGAGTGAACCCGAACTGAACTACGTAAGGCTTAATTCCCATCTTCGGGATACGTAGGTGTAGACCAGACTTTCTTCACGCGCCCCCCTTTCGGAGAGGCGCGAATTGGTCTTACTACAGTTCGGACTCCTGTCACGATTCGGAATCTAGTCTCACAAAGTGCAATGTGAGACTGATAAACACCAAAGAGCCCAATCCAGCAAATCATTTTGGAAAATTGATTTTGGATCAAATAATGCCAAAACTGGACTGCTTTGCCAGATTACAGAGTCGCCACCTAAATATTTTATTTTTGGGAAATTTAGGAAACCCTGACTCGTGCCAAAGGCCACGTGTCCGTCATCACCAAAGTTGCCTCGGCTTGGGAACTTGGGTACGAGAGGGGAAGGTCCTGAAGTGAGCACCCCCGCTCGCCCGATCAAAGAATTGGTCTCTACTACCATGATATGTTGTTTTATAAACCTCATGTGTTCTTATTCTGATTATTAGCTAACTTTACTATGTGACGCACACAAGCAAGTATAGACTAAGTCGCGAGACTTGGAACAAAACAACTCATGTTTGTTTTCGAAAATGGTTTGAAAAGTGCCACTCGCAAGTGGGCTAAAGCGCGGATTTGCCACCCTCAAATGGGCTTTAAAACATGATTTTTCCATTTCGCAAAGTGGGCTTAAAACATTCATTCATCGAATTGTTCCAACTTAAGCAACAAAGCCTTCACCCACAGGCATTCATGCAGTTTAGCATTTAAGCAAATAGCCTCATGGCAAGCATGCGATCATGGCAACACTCACACTCATGCAAGTATGCTAAAGCGTAACACTTACAGTGTACTCCGAGCCAAAACAAAAACTAGTTAGAAACAATGCATGATTCTAACTATACAAAATGCCTAATGCAACACATGCAATATGCAATTAAATAGGCTCAGCTATCTAAGATGGCATATGAATGCAACAATTGATGCGCCGAGCCCAGTGCATGCAAGATAAATGAATGATGCACGCATGGGAGTATAAGGTATGCTAATTGAAAATGACCCTAAACTAACCATTAAAAGCGGGTAAGTAAAAGGGAGACAGACGTGGGGTTGGAAGACATACACACACACGCGCACGCTTATTACAACATTGTGCCCTCTCGAAGGAGGGTTCGAATAAATGAGCTAAGCTAATCTAAGCTAAGCTAACTAACTAATCTAATTAAACTAATTAGACTAATTATTACAAACCAATCGAATAACTAGCAAACTAATTACTAATTATTACAAAACAATAAAGAAATAGCTAAACTAAGCTACTTAATTATTACAACACTTAATCAATTAGGGAACTAATTAATCAAATTACAAAACCAATGTTAACTAACAAGGAAAGCATTAAATTACACTTCTTCATCTCTGCTTCAGAAAATTGAACATGCATGCATTCGGTTTCTCGCCCCGAAAAGCCCACCGGTTTGTTTTTGAGAGGCTCTATTTGCAGGGTGTCTCCAAGAACTTTTTGCTCCACCTTACCAAACCAATTCTGAGGAATGCACCAGTGGCCTGCCGGCAGTGGGAGCTTGTTGTCGGCCACCTGCCGGCCAAAGATGTGTACTTCCGGCCAAGGATGAAGCAGTGACGGCCATCTGTAAGGCACTACCGGCCACTGGTGTGCTGTATCACCATTCTGCAACAGAGCTCAAACCAGAGGAAAATGGAGGGTCTCCTAAGGGTATGTTTGTACTATGCCCCTCCTTATCATCTCAAAACATCAAAGGAGTTGCACTATTGAATCCAAGACCACCAATCAAGCATTTTGAATGCATGATGGCTAAAGATCTAACTTGTACACATTCAATAAATGCACAAAACAAGACTCTAGGACCACTACCCTATCATGCATGATCAAGGGCAATGGAGACAAAGGAAGATTGGCTCATTTTCATCATTTTAAGTATGAAATGGACCAATCTACCTTGTGTTCAATATAACGTCCGATTGAACACAATGCAATGCAAACAACATGCTTATCTTGGCCATGTTTTACTTTTCCAATTCTTGTTTACTCATTTTACATTACCAAGCGATTCTTTAATTGATTTGTCCAATGTGAAAGTCCTCTAATGAGATAGGGGTCAACCAAAAGAATGGTTTAAGGCATGAGAGAGATCATGCCTTTGGCTAGTAGAAACCCTTAAAAGAGGGTTAAAGCCATTTGAGCACAAACTCTATCAAGCTTAAACACAACCTTAAGGCCAACCAATCATCAAAACAAATGAAACAAATGAAGAAATGAGGGAGGTTGCAGAATTTCAGAACTGAAATGGCATGCTAAAGACCTTAAATCATGCAAACAAAGCATGCAAGACATGTTCAAAAGCCAAAGACATCAAAGCTAGTAAAAAGCATTACACAAGTGGCATGCAATACTAAGCTTAAATGACCAAACCAACTCTTGATAGAGCTTAAACATGCCAAAACAGTGGCTAAAATATGCTGAGCTGGAAGCTCAAATGGCAAGAAAAACATGCTCGCATGTTAGGCCGCAAACAAGGCATAAGGCACAACTCTCAAAAGTAATGAAAGATGTGGAATATGTGAGAGTGTGACAGAGTTATATGCACTGAAATCATGTGCTACATGATGCCAAAACATGCAATCAACACAAGCAAAGCATGTTAGAGGCCTTAACTCACAAAGCTAGTGAAGCCATTTAGACTACAACCATGCATAACAAGTCTCATATGACCAAGACCACTCAAAACAGAGTTAAAGCATGTCAAAATAGTAGCTAAAATGTGCTAGAATCAAGCTAACACAAGCTAGAATAATAGGCTAACTCATTAGGCATATTAGACTAGTAAGCGCCATTGCACTACAAGTACAAAAAGGAGGCCTCAAGGGACCGAACCAGCTCAAAATAGAGATTAAAGATGCCAAAATAATAGCAAAAACATGCTGAGATCAAGTCATAAAATGCTAGAAAAACATGCTCACATGTTAGGCTATCTAGGCATGGAAGCAAGACACAAGGAGGGGAGGCCAACCCCTCCTATTTTGGACCTCAAAACATGGTTTTTGTCACTGAAAAACCTCTGAGTTTCAGTGGTTAAATGGCCAAAAGAGTTGGTTTGAAAGGTGATGAAAGATGACACAAAAAGCTTCACAAGCTAAAGAGCCAAAAGGGGAGACAACCCCCTAACTCACAAAGGCTCAAACCACCATTTTTAGGACTGAAAAACAGAACTTTTTACATTCCAAAACCATCCTTGAAATGGTGGAAAAAGATGGCAAAGCAAGTATGGAAAACAAGCTTAAAGGGAGAGAGTTATACCTTTTGAAGCACAACACAATTTTAGGCAACAAAACCAAGCAAAAAGACCTTCAAGAGCTCCAAGGAGGCGCCAAGAGAGCTTCAAGAAACCTCAACCCAAAGATGAACCACTCTTGTTAAGGGTTGATAGGTTAAAGATTGAGGTATGCAAGCTTCTAAGCACAAAAGCTTTTAGAGAGAGAGGATTATAGAGAGAGAGGCTCCCAAACTTCTTCCTAAATTGTTCTAACCTCCAAAACCATAGAGAAGTCTCTCTATATATAGAATAATGCAAGCCTTGGTTGAAAATATCCCAAAAGGGACAGCTGGAACAGCTAGAACAAAAATATCGGCAGAAAACAACCTTTTTGCATCAATGGCTGGCACTAGATCACTGATGGCCGGCACTACATCATTGATGGCCGGCAGGGATCATTCTTGAGCGGAAGGGGGTCGGCATAGGCCATTCATGGCGGCACATGGCCAGAAAATCCCATTCATGGTTAGAAACTTCCACCTCTGGTTGGCCAGAAAAATCTACTTTTTGGGCCCGACTTCAACCAGACATAACTCCTTCATATGGACTCATTTGCAGGTCATTCTTGAGCCTAAATTGAATCCCTTGAAGTCTTGTTTCCAATGGTGGTAGCCTCACATCAAAATGCCAACTGTGCAAAAAGATATGCCTCTTTTAGTGAAGACTGCTCAGTTTCGATCCTACCCGGATTCATGCCAAACTTCTCCTCAACTAGTTTTCTTCTCTCCTCTCCCATCTTCTTCAACTCCAAACCCCCAAATAAGGTATTTTGAAATATTTTTCAAAGAGTTCACCTCTCTTCCATTCATTTCCACTTTGTCCTTGCTCGGTTTATTGAAAAGCGCAACATTCAACAAAATGCGAGCGTCGGAATATCGTAGGAACTCTTTCAAAAAAACTATTTTGAAAGAGAGGGTTTTAAGGTCTAAAATCTTTTGGTCAAAATCGTTTTGGTCCAAAAAGGGGTATGAAGTTGGGATTTGAAGGTCCGCTTGCTGAAGAAATCGAACCTTTGCATAGCATAGCCTGCACCATCGAATGATCCAATCAGTGGCGCCCAAGTCTTAAGAACGGTAAAAAATGGGGTGTCTACAGTAGGCAACTTCATTATGAAGTCCAGCCATAAACACTTCCAAATCAACTATGTCCATGTGATTGTTTCGGTCATCTTTGCCTTTTCTGCATTCAAGAGTTCGGTTGTGATCTTCAGTGCAATGCTATTCAGATAAGGAGCAACTTTCTAGTTGTTGGATTTGGGGTTGTGCATCTTAATGACAGATCTCGGGCATGTCCAGTTGTGATCCATATCGAAAATGGTTTTGAAAAGTTTTAATAAAAGTTGATTTTGTTCAAATTAATCTTTTTTTTTTCAACTTAGACCATTTTTGGACCCAAACAGAAAATTTTCAATACCCACAACCTCCAATTTCATTGATTTTAATACAGAGTTCTCCGACTCTTGATACAAATTGAAGTTGCTTTTTATTACATTCAAAAAGAAAAATTGAAAGTACAGATTAAAGCAATAAACTTGAGGCATAGTCAGGTGTTCCTGCGTCCCCTCCCAAAGCTTGTGGAAGCTTCAGATGCCAAAGTAGGCCCAGTTTGTGCCTCATCTTCAAGCCAAGCTATGCATTCGCCAGAAAGGGCACAACTGAAATTGGGAGCGGGGGCCAGAAGTTCTCTCGTCCTCTATACGATGGGATACCGAGCTAGCTGTGGGCCTCGGATCGAAAGTGAAGCTGGGTACTCTATCCTCTATTCCGGGCAAGTCTGGTCGTGGCCGAACTGACGCCAGAACCGAAATGGAAAATAGAAGACACAGTGTGTCAAGCCAACCAACTGAATGCCAGGCTGCCGAGACATGCTGTAGCCCATCTCAGGTAGATCAAACCAGGGGCAACGCCAAGCGATGCCAACAGCAAACCTGCTGCACATCCAGTGGCACCACCATCCCTCGTTTGGAAAGTCAACTAGCAGAGGGAGAAAAAAATAGCCGCGCGCTGAATATATAAGGCAAGGGTCCACTACTTTCAACCTATCCATCACCCAAACCTGGGGAGGGATGAAAAATAAGAGAGAGTAAAGAATGGAGAGGTGTACGTGGAGAGAAAAGTGAAAAAAGGGGTTTTAAGAGAAAAACAAAACCTGAGGGCCGAGTGATGTGAGAAATACATGTAAGTAGGGTGGGAAACATTACCTGCAAGAGTAGTGGACTTCCTGCAAATTTAGTCGTCTCCCGACGATGGAAAGCATCTAAGCCTATCAATGTCTCGGCTAATGATAAGCCAATGCAGCTCTTGCCCTCTTTTAAGCCTTGGGCCACTTCGATCAAGCGAATGCTAGACCCTCTGAAGCCAGGGGCAAGCAGAAAATGAGCCAACATACACAGGCAAAGGGCATGTTGCCGAAAACCTTGCCAAAAACGATCGCCGCGGTCACCAGCATCAGAAAACCGATGGATCAAGCTAGGAATGTCCAGTTCTTTGTTATGAACCAAAGATCGGGCGTCATGTAAAGTAAGCCCACACATCCTTCCTAAAGCCTGGATGTGGCCAAAATGGGACTGGGGCAGGATTTCCTCTTCACACTGTTATTCCATCAGAGGTTGGAATTCTTCAATTGTCGGACATATCTCTTGTCCCCTGAAGCTAAAAACATGTGTGATTGGATTCCAGCATCTAGCCACGGCATGGAGGAATGGAAACACAGTGGTGTACGACTCAACGAGAATAGTGCATTTTTCCCGAAACCCCAGAAATTCAGCTTTTCCGAGCCATCTAAAGCTGTGATCCAATTGGAGAGTTTTTCGGCAAAGAATGGCTCCATTTGTGGCAAAAACAGAGTTAAAATGAAGTAGCTACGAAGCTGGGGCTTTTGTAGAAGACAAGGTACTGAGTGGAAGACATGTGGCAACAATCTGGAAGTTCTTTGCATTAGTGGCCGACTGGCCAATGTTGATGGCCGACCGGCCATGTTTGTAGCCGATCGGCTAGTACTAGTGGCCGATAGCCATTTTTGGTGGCCAATAGCCATTTCTGGTGGTCGGTAGCCCCCTCTTATGGCCGGTGGCCTCTTCTTTTGCTCCTTGAGCCATCCATGTGTTGAAAATGCTGGGAACCTGTGTTTGGTTCCACTCTCAGTGTCTTTCTCCTGTCTCTCTTTGAGAATTCTGTCGATTTGCTTATCGAGTTGTTGTTTTATTTATCGAGTTGTTGTTTTTGCTTATCAAGTTGTATTTTTGTTGTTTATCGAGTTATTGCATCGAGCTGTATTTACGTTGTTTAGCCTGTCAAGGCCTTGTGTTGTTTATCGAGTTGTTTTGTTCTTTCAGTTGTTAGTTGGTTCATTACCTGATTAAGACAATGCAATTTGAATGTGCAGTTTTCAACAAAAGGATCAATCACATTTTCATGCGGTGCGATGTCATGTGATGCTTAGAATACAGAATGTAACACTTTTTAAACAAAAGGTTGTTTTGATTCCAATCATGGTTTCCTTTTTACAAGCAAGAACAAGTTTTTAAAGAAAAATAAAACTATCTGAGGCTGTACAATGTGCTAATACTACTAGCAAAAAGAAAACTAAACAAAAAACAAAAAGGGAGAGAAAACATCTGAATTGGCACTAGCCACCTCAAGATCAAGGGGCCCTCTTTGCCCTCTTCCTGGGCATGGCCTCGGAATTGTCATTGTCAGCGCCGCTGCCTGAATCTGACCGGAGCCATCTCCAGCATCGTCACTACCTTGAGACGACTTTGACTATGAGCTCGCTGGCTCCTCGTCCTCGTCAGTCTCATCATCCTCTGAGATAGGCTCTCGTGAACTGCTCTCGGTATGAGTGCGCCTAGCCCTGCCTCGGCTGTGTGCCGGAGTCCCTCGTCTCTCTCTCCCTACTGCTAGGGGAGGCACTAAAGGTCTTGCTGGGGCGCCCGATGGGGCTGGCATCTGAAAAGGATAGTTTGTCAGAATACATTAGTTATGATGTATGTCAGATGCAGTGTATCAGATGCAGTATACCAGATTCAGAAGATGATATGCCGTGAGCAGTAAATGATTGCAGTGTATGATGTGCCGTGAGCAGTATATGGGAATAGAGTATCAGGTGCAGTGTTGTTTTTCATGGTGTGAAGTGTGAATTAAAGAAAACTTACCGGAATCCTGTAAAGGCTGAGTAGGTTCAGACTGATCTAAACCATCCCCATCAGAGAAGCCGATAGCTCGAGAGCCTGCCCGGTGCACTCTATGGAAGCCTGCAAATGTGTTGAGATGATTAGTAATCTACAAAGCATAGCTGAAATGAATTGAATGTGCAAAACGTGAAGTATGGTACATACCGGGGTCGGGCCTCGAACTCTGACAAGCTCGTGACCAGCTAGTGCAGGCTCGATGGGAATCTAATAAATCTCTCTAGAATGTCCCCAGCAGGTCATGGTAGTAGGCAACTCTGGCCACCCTGCTCTCCACCTCGTCTGGGAGCCTCTCTTGTCATGGGCCTGAGTCACCCTGGATGCTCCCGCTCTCTTTGCTGCAGCTGGAGCTCTGTCTCTCTCACCTCTACGAGTGCCGGTCAGAGGCGACATGAGATATGTTTGAATGAAAGCAATGTAATCGCCATCAAGCCTGAACAAGTCGACGTCCCAACCTCTGGTGAAGTCGATCATCTCCTGCATGGTATATCTCTCTGTGATCCTTATGTATGTAGGAGGCGGCATTGGAACTATCGGCTCAGGTAAGCCAAGGCTCTGTCGCAGAAATTGCTCTCCTAGGTACCACACCCGACAAACTAGGCCCTCGAGCAAGATCCAGAATCGGGAAGCCTCTTGAGCACCCACTAACTGGTCTCTGACCCCGTTAGGTATCACTACCCACGGCTGCCAGGTAATCTGCAGTTAGTGAATGTACAGATTGTTAGATGCCATTGAAGATGTAATGTGAAGTAAAGCTGAAATAATTGTAAGGTTTGAAATACCTCTGCTGCGGCCACAGTATCGAAGTATCGGCAGAAAAATGAGAATGACTCTCGAGGCCTCCGCTGGCATCTCCTATCGTATCTGTGTGAGTATGGCACCATGGGAGGTATCTCTACCTCTAGCTCTGGGGCAAGCCTCGGGAAGTAGGCATACACCCATAGCTGCAGAAGGTGGAAGGGTAACAGTGAGTATATTTATCGGATGTAAAGCGGTATACAGATGATGTAGAGCAAAGAACAGATGGTGTGCGGTGCAGTGTGTATTGTGCGGTGTGTGCGGTGTACAAATAATGTAAAGCAGAAAGGTAGAGTGCACCTCCCAGGCTCTCCAGTAGCCTCCTAGCAAGTGCCCGCTCCGGCGAGAAGAGGAGGTCATATATCCATATAGTGTGGCCAAGCCTGTGCCGTCCCAGTCATATAGTCGGACGTGAGATAGGTCCACTAGTGCACTTAAGAGGTAGAGCCCGACGGTGTCCACCCTGTCGGCGAACAAAGTAGTGCCAAACAGAAACATGAGAAAGCCCTGGGCGTAGTACTCGGTCTCCTCGCGGGTTGTCAGCGTCTTTTCTCTGAAGTAATCAGCGAACCATGAATATCGTTCCATCCCTGGTCGGGAGAGGGGTGGGTGAATCCCCAGTAAGTAGACCTGAGCGGCTGCCCACTCACCCATGTCGGTGTCGTAAGGAATCGGATGACCCCTTACTCCTATGCCAGTAAGCATGGAGAAGTCAAAGGGAGTCATCGTCATCTCCCATGCTGTAAAGAAATGGAGGGAATCGGTGGTATCCCACCACCTCTCTACTAAAGCGCCTAGTAGAGGCCTGCTCGCAGTGAGACGTGAGAGCCCCATGCTAAATGTGCCGAATCCGGCCTCGTCAATGATGTGGCGTACTGCGTCGGGCAGCTCCATGTACCAATCCCTCGTGGCGATGGTCCCGTAGCCTCGGAAGGCATGTGAATCTCCCTGTAAACAGAACAAGCAGATGCAAGGCAGTGTAAGAAATACAGTGCATAAATGTGTTCGGAATGAACAGGTGAAAAGCAATGTGAACTATACAAGAATTGTAACCTACATTGCAGAAAATAAAGAAGAAGTGTATACCTCAGAGGCGCCGTGGGATAAGTGTGACTCCGGCTCATGTAGTAGGAGGTCCTCCGATGCAGCTCGCGCAAACCCTCTGAGCTAACGGATGCCATCGGGAGGCAACACGTGTACCTCGGGCTGGTACGTCGCCGGGTCGAATGGTCGGGTGCTAAGCGGCAACGACTCAAACTCGAGATCCATCTCCATCCCCGAAGGAGCTCCGTCATGTGGGATGTCGTCTACCATCTCAAGAAAGGATGAAAGAATGGCCACAAATATGGAAAATTGGCGGGAATGCCAACAGCAACAAAAAGTCAACTCCGAGGGGTGAAAAATAGAAGAAAATGTCAAGACTCGGAAGAGGGCACGAAAATCAAGGGCACAGAAATCAAGGGCAACTCGGGGCAAACAAACCCCAAGAGATGGAAATCAAGAAGGAGGCACCGAAATCACTTTTCAATCGGTTCAAAATGTTGAAAACTACAAGGGTTTTACGAATCAGATGTTTGTGGGACATTAGAAAACGTGTTTGAAGCTCGGATCGGGGGAGGAAAGTGGTCTAGAGCACAAGGGGGAAGGTTTTCAGACTTCAGGAAGTGAAGAAATAGGGTTTAGAACCCTATATTTAAAGACCCAAAGTGAAATCTCAAATTTGCCCCGAATCTGTCATCGGTGGCCGACCGGCCACCAGTATTGGCCAATCGGCCACATTTGTGGCCGATGACCCTATTTTGTGGCCGATAAGTGGCCGGTGGTTGCCCAAGGTGGCCGATGGATCCTCAGTACTCTCCTTGGGAGTTGTTTTGTTGTTTTGTGCTTTGATCCTTCGAAGAAAGCACAAGGAAAGTGCACTTTCAAGCTCAAATGGCCTCTGCGGAAGCTCCGGACTGTGTTTTCAGTATGTGGTGCTCAGCGCGTATGGGATGTATCCTTTTTTAATACATTGTAACTCCTTCAAGAGGTGAATCGGAGTTCTACAATGCAAATCAGTCTTGTTAAGACGTACATTTCTTATTGCAGTGTTTTGCATCGAACATGTTATTGATATGGCATTGACATATACATTGTTATTATACATAGAATATGTATGCTACGATTGCATTGCACTACACATGTTCTCATGTTTGCATATTGCATTGTATTGCATTTTACATGCCCTTCCATTCGCATAGAAATTGTCCGTGCCTGTTGCATGAAACATGCATTCAGTGTTGCATGGTATATACTCCATGTTCCGTTGCATAAAATATGCTTCTGTTCTGTTCCTTGCATGATGTGCATAAAGCATGTCTCTTTAAGCGTTGTATCATACATCTTGATGTTGCATGGAGCATGCATTCGCCACGTTTGCATAAGATATGCACTTCTCACACTTGCATAGAATATGCACTTTTCGCATTCGCATGGAACATGCATTTGGTATTTAGCATAGAGCATGTTGTTGATCTTGCATAGAATACGCACTTGTATTGAATTGTACCTGTTAAGTTTCCTTCTTATGCAGGCACGATATTGTATGTACGGTTCATTCAGAGGAATTCCGGGTAAGATCATTCCTGTCCTTTGAACTCCTGATTTCTGGTTAGAAGCACTCGGGTACGCCCGGTGCTTACACCACACCCCATTGGTTAGAAGCGTTTGGACCGTGTGCCTGACATTTATACCTCGCTTTGGTTAGAAGCATTTGGACCGTGTGCCCGACGCTTCTACCTCGCTTTGGTTAGAAGTGTTTGGACCGTGTGCCGACGCTTATACCTCGCTTTGGTTAGAAGCATTTGGACCGTGTGTCCGACGCTTATACCTTGCTTTGGTTAAAAGCGTTTGGACCGTATACCCGACGCTTATACCTCGCTTCAGTTAGAAGTGTTTGGATCGTGTGCCCGACACTTATACCTCGCTTCAGTTAGAAGCGTTTGGACTGTGTGCCCGATGCTTTTACCTCGCTTTGGTTAGAAGCGTTCGGGACGTGTGCCCGACGCTTATACCTTGTTTTGGTTAGAAACACTGGGCCGTATGCCCGATGTTTATACCACTCTTCGGTGTTTACATCGTTCTCTTTTCCCTCTCGCGTGTGACGCGTTGGGCGCTTTGGTTAAATGCATCTAGACAGATTCCGATGCTTATACCGCTCTTTGTTTTGGTTGCATAACAATTGGATGTGTTTCATTTGTTATCATTGCTTCTCGTTCCTCGCATGTGCCATGCGTTGGGATCTTGTTTGCCGCCTTGGGTGCGCCCGACGGTTGTTGTTCTTTACCTTTTTTGCATGAGACGCAGTTAAGATTGCATAATTTTCTTACATCTTTTCTGCATGAAATGTGGTTTGGTTCGTGTTTACTTACTTATGTACGAGTTTGCTGTAGCATTTCTTTGCATAACACTTGCATTTAGACGTTTCATTATAGCTCTCATTGTATGATCATAAGTTATGTTCTGCATCGTGCATGTCATTTGCATCTTGCCCCAGAACTACGCTGGTTTGATTCCTTACAAAGGGATACGTAGGCAGCCTGTGGGCGCAACCGTTCTTTGCTTTGATTGCTTGTTTGTCTAAGTCTTCGGCCTTGTCAAAAATGGGTCATCTCTGGGCTTTGACATTCACCCTCGTCATTTCATGACTTACGAGTTCTGTCAAAGATGGACAACTGTAGACACCCCTTTTTTGACCGTCCTTAAGACTTGGACGTCATCGTTTGAACACTCAATGATCATCCATGTTTGTGTTCATTTTGAACGCCCGAAGTTCTGATCGGAGTGCCTTGCCTTTGAGCTTTTGAAACTTGTCTGTTTTGTGCTTGGTTGTGGACCAAGAGGTTGTAGCTTTGATTCTGGGGAAGAGGGTGACCTATCGGCCAGCCCTACAACCCATCGGCCAGGGCTTCTTCCCATCGACCATCAGTGATGGCCGGTCGGCCACATTGATGGCCGATCGGCCACCAATGGTGGGCGGCGGCCATTTTTCTCCTTTTTTAGATATTTTATGTGCCAGCTGTTGGTCACTGAATGCATCCTCCATACAAGCTTTTTAGCTTGTTTTTTTATATAAAGGGAGGTCCCTCCCCCATTTTGGGGGGTTACAAAATTTGTGAGCAAATTTTCCCCTCTCTCTCTTTCTCTCTCTCTCTCTCTCTCTCTCTCTCCCTATTTTGTGCTTGAAAGTGAGTTTTCTCCACATATTTGCATACAACCCCTTAGTCAAACACCTTTACCTTGGAGCTAAGGTTCTTGGAGGCATTGTTTGAGCTTCTCAAAGTGGTTTGAGCTCAGAAATTGTGCTGTTTGTTGCTGTGCTTCAAGGGTATTAATTTTACCTCTTTAAAGCTTTGTCTTAGTTACTTGTTTGGCAACCTTTGCATGCTAGTTTTAGGCTGGTTTTAACTTTTAAAAAACTCTGTTTTTATGGTTAAAATAGTGGTTTGAAGTTTGTTTTGGAGTTAGGGGTGGTCCACCCTCTTTTGTGGCTTGTTTGCTAAGTGCTGTACCATGTTTCAAAGTTTTCAAAACAACCTTTTCTTGGCCTTTTAACCACTGGATTCCAGGGGAATTTCAATGGTAAAAACTTGGTTTTGAGGTCCAAAATAGGAGGAGGTGGCCTCCCCTCTTTGTCTGTTGTTTGCATGTGTAGATGGCCTAAGATGTGAGCATACTTTTATACCTTTTTGTGACTTAGTTCAAGCATGTTTTGGCTTTGTTTTGACAAGCTTCAACTCTATTTTTGGTTGGTTGCAACACTTCTTGCTTGCTTTTTGTACTTGTAGTGCAATCATGCTTACTAGCCTAGCATGCCTAATGCGTTAGCCTATCATTCTAGCTGGTGTTAGCTTGACTCCAGCACATTTTTGTTAATGTTTTGACATGCTTTAACTCTGTTTTGAGTGATCTTGGTCATATGAGCTTAGCCTTGCATGGTTGTAGTGTAAATGGCTTCACTAGCCTTGTGTTTCAAGGCCTCCAACATGCTTTGCATGAGATGATTACATGATATAGCATCATTTAACATGTGATTTCAGTGCATATACATTTGTCACACTCTCACTTCTATCACTCTTTCATTGCTTTTGAGAGTTGTGTTTTGAGTCTTGCTGGTGAGCCAATGTGTGCGTATGATTTTCTTGCCTTTTATGCTTCCATCTAAGCATGTTTTGGGCATTGTTTTGGCATGTTTTAGCTCTGTCCAGAGCTGGTTTGGTCAATTAAGCTTTGTATTGCATGCCTCTAGCGTAGTGCTCTTCACTAGCTTTAATGCTTTTGGCTTTGAACATGTTGTGCATGTGTTGCTTGCATGATTTAGTGTCTTGAGCATGCCATTTCAGCACTAAAAGTTTGCAACCTCCCTCATTTCTTTATTTTTTTTTTCTATTTGTTTTAAGGGTTGGTTAACCTTATGATTGTGTTTAAGCTTGAGATAGAGCTTGTGCTCAATGGCTTTAACCTTCTCTTGAGGGTTTCTACTAGTCAAAGGCATGATCTCTTTCATGTCTTAAATCATCCTTCTGTTGACCCCTCTCGCATTAGGGGACTTTCACATTGGACTTAATCGGTTAAAGAATTAATCGGTAATGTAAAATGTGCAAATAAAATGAGCAAAGTAAAACATGTGCAAGATAAGTATTTGTGTTGCATTGCATGTGTTTGGATTGGACGTTAATCCAAACACAAGAAATGTGGGACGTTTCATACTCAAAGTGATGAAACGTGCCATGTTTCTTGGTCGCCGTCACCCTTGATCATGCATGATAGGGGGGTGGCCATTTGAGTCTATTTGTGCATTCATTGACTTTGTACAAGCTTGGTCTTTGGCCATCATGTATTGAGATGCTTGATTGGTGGCTTGAGAGCCAAGCGCCACACTCACTTGAGCTTGAGAAATGATGAGGAGAGTGGCAGTACACACATTTCCTGCAAAATGCCTTGGTTTGCCTCTGTTGTTCTTTGTTGCAACAAAAACAGCATTTTGGAAAAGCAGGTGGCCGACCGGCCACTTACACTAGCCAACCGACCAGTTAAAGTGGCCGGCAGCCACTTTTTATGGCCGACCTGCCACCAGTTCATTTTTTGTGCAAAATTATCCTGTTCTAGAGCAGAAACAGTCTGGAGGTTGGTTCAATGCTCAGATATCAAGGCAAGTGCAAGCAGAGGCAACCGAAGGCAAGGCAATGGATTTTCAGGAGGACGCCAACCGAGCATGCATATCTCCCTTGCCCGCGAGGCCACTTTATTTCTTTAATTAGTTAGTATAGCTAATTATTCAAGTGTTGCAATATTTTAATTAGTTTGTGTAACTAGTTATTCAAATTCAATGTGTTGTAATAATTAATTAGCTAGAATAGTTAATTAGTTGGCTTGTAATACTTAGTTAGCTTAATTAGCGTAGCTAGTTAGCTTATTTATTCGGACCCTCCTTCGCGAGGGCATAATGTTGTAATAAGCGTGCATGTGTGTGTGCATGTCTTTCAACCCCACTTCTTTCTCCCTTTTACTTAACCGCTTTCGATGGTTAGTTTAGGGCACGTTTTGATTAGCATACCTTATGCTTGCATGCTTGCATCATTCATTTGTTTTGCATGCACCGGGCTCAGCGCATCATTCAAATTGCATCGTATTTCAATACTGCTTTGAATACATGTATCAAATCGTTGCATTCATATGCCATCTTAGATAGCCGAGCCTATTAATTACATATTGCATGTGTTGCATTAGGCGTTCTGTATAGTTAGGATCATGCATATTTCTAACTGGCTTTTGTTTTGGCTTGGAGTACATTGTAAGTGTTACGCTTTAGCATACTTGCATGAGTGTGAGTGTTGCCATGATCGCATGCTTGCCATGAGGTTATTTGCTTATGTGATTAACTGCATGAATGCCTGTGGGTGAAGGCTTTGTTGCCTGAATTGGAACAAATCGATGATTGTGAGTTTTAAACCCATTTTGCGAAGTGGCAAAATCATGTTTTCAAGCCCACTTGAGGGTGGCCAATCCATGCTTTAGTCCACTTGCGAGTGACACTTTCAAACCATTTTCGAAAACAAACATGAATTGTTTTGTTCTAATTCTCACGACTTAGTGTAGACCGCCTGAACTCCGCTCCGCGCGCGAGGGCGCAAATTGGAGTTCTAGCTACTACAATTCGGACTCCTATCACAGTTCTGAATCTAATCTCACAAAGTGCAATGTAAGACTGATAAATCACCAAAGAGTCCAAATCTGGCAAATCGTTTTGGAAATCGATTTTATTCAAAAGCGCCAAACATGGACTGCTTTGCCAGATTTCAGAGTCGCCATCTAAATATTTTATTTTGGAAAATTTAGAAAACCCTGACTCGTGCCTAAGGCCACGTGTCCGTCATCACCAAAGTTGCCTCGGCTCGGGAACTTGGGTACGAGAGGGGGAAGGTCATGAAATGAGCACCCCCGCTCGCCCGATCAAAGGATCGGCCTCTACTAAACATGATACATTATTTTGAAAACACATGTGTTCTTTTTCCGATTTATTAGCTAATCTTACTATGTGATGCGCACAGCATACAGGTATAGACTCAATCATGCGGATTGGAACAAAACAACTCATGTTTGTTTTTTAAAGTGGTTTGAAAGTGCTACTCGCAAGTAGGCTAAAGCGCGGATTTGCCACCCTCAAGTGGCCTTAGAAAAACATGATTTTGCCACTTCAAGTAGGCTTAAAACTCACAATCATCGAGTTGTTCCAATTCAGGCAATCAAATCTTCATCCACAGGCATTCATGCATTTAAACACATAAGCACATAGCCTCATGGTAAGCATGCTATCATGGCAATCACTTACACAGATGCAAGGGTGCTAAAGCATAAACACTCACCGAGTACTCCGAGCCAAAACAGAAGCTAGTTAGTAATCATGCATGATCCTAGCTATGTTAAGATGCCTAATGCAACGCATGTAAAAATGCAACTAAGTAGGCTCAGCTATCTAAGATGGCATACGAAATGCAACAATTTGATACACGTATTCAAATAGGAATTAAAATACGATGCAGTTTGAATGATGCGCCGAGCCCGGCGCATGCAATACAAATGAATGATGCACGCATGTATGCAAAGCATAAGGATGCTAATCAAAACATGTCCTAAACTAACCATCGAAAACAGTTAAATAAAAGGGAGAAAGACGTGGGGTTGGAAGACATGCATCACACACCCGCACACTTATTTCAAAATTTGCCCTCTCGACGGAGGGTCCGAATAATGATCTAACTAGCTATGCTAATTAAGCTAACTATTACAAATCCACTAATTAACTAACTTAGCTAATTAATTATTACAAATTGAATTGAATCAACTAACTGTTCTAAGTTAATTAAGTACAAACCAAATTAATTAATTAAACACTTAACTAATTAATTACAAAACAACTAAGCTAATGAACTAGTTTAGCTAAGCAAATTAAACAAATGGCCTTGGGAAGCGAGGGGGATATGCATGCTCAGTTGGGTTCGCTCAGAAATCCACTACCGTGCCTCTAAATGGCTCTGTTTGCACACTTTTGTACCTCTGAAAATTATGCCAACTTCCAGAATATTTCTGACCCACCTTAGAAACATGCTGAGGGACGGTCGGCCAAGAGGGATGGCCATTGGCCAAAGTTGATGGCCATCGGCCACATCTAATAGCCAATCAGTAGCCTTAGTGGCCGGTCGGCAGCTTTGATGGCCGGTCGGCCAATGCTTCCTGCAATTTCTCCTTTTGCTACAACAGAGCACAAACAGAGGCATGGCAGTGTATTTGTAAGGGAATGTGTGTGCAACCACACTCCTTATCATGTCTCAAGCTCAAAGGAGTATAGTGCTCGACTCTCAAGCCACCAATCGTGCAGTTCGATGCATGATGGCCAAAGAGTCAAGCTTGCACAATGTCGATGAATGCACAAATAACACATAGGACTCGAGAAGCCTCCACCATATCATGCACAATCAAGGGGGACGGCGACAAAGAAATGAGGCGCGTTTCATCACTTCAAGTATGAAACACCCCTCGTTTCTCATGTTTGGATCAACATCCAATCCAACCACAATGCAATGCAACACACATGCAAACAACATGCTATCTATCAATGCTAGAGTGGCACTCGTGAGGTTCCATCATATAAGCAATGCATGCATGGTATTTTGGAGGCTAAAGCATCAAAGCAAGTGAAGAGCATCATACAAGAGGCATGCAATACAATGCTCAATGGACTAAACCAACACCAAACAGACCTTATGCATGCCAAAACAGTGGCCAAAATAATCTGAAACTTAAACACGAGAAGCAAGAAAAGCATGCTCAACTCATGGCTCGCAAGCAAGGCACAAAGCTCAACCCTCAAACGCATTGAAAAAGTGATAAACATGGGAGTATATGACAACAACACATGCTCTGAAATCACATTCCAAATGATGCCAAATCATGCACACATCACAAATGAGGCATGCTAGGAGGCTCAAAGCTTAAGGCTAGCAAAGGCACTTGCACCATAGCCATATCAAGCAAGCCCCAAAGGGCCAAGATGACTCAAAACAGTCCTAAAACATGCCAAAACAAGGCCAAAAACATGTTAGAACATGGCCAACACATGCTAGAATAAAAGGGCAAAACACCAAGTAAGCTAGGCCAATGAGTATGATTACACTACAAGTGTAAGAAGCAAATGAGGGATGCTCTAACCAACCAAAAACAGAGTTGTATCATGGCAAAATAAGACTAAAAACACACTGAGATGGTAGCCCAAAAAGATTAGGCAAGCATGCATGCCAATTGGCTCATGATTGAGGCATAAAGCATAACCCTCCAAAAACATTGAAAGAGTGAAGCATGGGAGAATATGACACTGAAACATGCTCTAAAATCATATATCAAATGATGCTAAATCATGCAAATAGCCCAAGCAATGCATGCTAGAGACTATGAAACTCAAAGCTAGTGAGCAAGATTGCACTATGCCTATACAAAGCAAGGCATGCATGACCAAAACCACATAAAACAGAGCTTAAGCATGGCGAAACATAAGTAAAAGCTTGCTGGAGTGGAGCCAAAAACATGCTAAAATGGTGGTTTGAAGCATGATGCATGTTAGGGCTATAGGGAGGATTGCACTACAAGGGTATGAAGCATGCAAGAAGCAATCAAATCGACCCAAAATAGAGCTAAAGCATGCTAAAATAACACCAAAAACATGCTGAGATAGGACCAAAAATAGGCTAGCATGATGGATCAAAGCATTGAGTACACAAGGCTAAATGGCAAGATTACACTACAAGTGTAGAAAGCATGCATGGGGTGACTCAACCAAGCTAAAAAAAAGTTATGCCATGCTAAAATAGGGCCAAAAATAGGCTGAGAACAAGCCAACACATGCTAGAAACACATGCTCCATAATGAGGCCAACAAGGCAAGCAAACAAGACAAGAGGAGAGGGGACCACCCCCTCTCATTTTGGACCTCAAAACCACATTTTTACCACTGAAAATCCACTGGATTTCAATGGCTAAAAGGGAAAACAAAGATGACCTCAAGGGCCTTAAGAGATGGCTCAAGGCAAGGCCAAACAAGCCATCAAAGGGGGTAAACCACCCCTAACACCAAAGAGGTCTTAAACAGCCACCTTAAGCACTTGAAAATAGAACTTTTTACAGTTGAAAGCTAAGCTAAAAGAAGCATGCAAGGATGGCTAAGTAAGCAACTACAACAAAGCTTTAAAGATGATAAAGACTCACCCTTGAAGAACCACTTCAAAATAGTAACTTCGGAGGCAAAAACCAAGCTTTTGAGCTTTAAACAAACCTCCAAGTGCCTCAGCTCAAGAGTGAAGGGGTTTCACTAGGTGCTTTAGTGCAAAAGTGTGAAGAAAAACCACTTTAAGGCACAAACTAGTGCAAATAGAGAGAGAGAGAGAGAGAGAGAGAGAGAAATATAGAGAGAGAGGGATATGTATAGCCCTAATGCAAATTTTCAGAACCTCTGAAAGGGGAGAGGAGCCTCCCCTCTTATAGAAATCCAAGTCTCAAGCTTCTTGGACAAGCTAAGAGCTTGTTTAAATCCCTCTATACACGTGGATGGATGATGCTTTCTGTGCTCACTAGCTGGCACCAAAATATCTGCAAAAGCAAAGAAAAGGACCTCAACCAAAAACAATGGCCGACCGGCCATTAAAGGAGCCGACCGACCATCAGTGATGCCGACCGGCCACCACTGATGGCCGATGGAAAGAGGGCAAGGCCGATAGGCACAGGGCCTGGCCGATGGATTGTAGGGCTAGCCAACAGGCCACCCCCTTCCTTCAGAAACAAAGCCACAAGTTCTTGGTCCACAACCAAGCACAAAACAGACAAGTTGAGAGGCTTCAAGTCAAGGCGCACAGCCGAGACCTTCAGGAACTCAAAACGAACACGAGCATGGATGATCATCGAATGTTCAAACGATGACGTCCAAGTCTTGAGGACGGTCAAAAATGGGGTGTCTACACTTAGTCTATATTTGCTTGTGTGTGCGCCACATAGTAAAGTTAGATTAATAACCGAATAAGAACACATGAGGTTTATAAAACAATATATCATGCTTAGTAGAGGCCGATCCTTTGATCGGGTGAGCAGGGGTGCTCATTTCAGGACTTTCCCCTCTCGTACCCAAGTTCCCGTGCCGAGGCAACTTTGGTGATGACGGATACGTGGCCTTTGGCATGAGTTAGGGTTTCCTAAATTTTCCAAAATAAAATATTTAGGTGGCGACTCTGTAATCTGGCAAAGCAGTCCAGTTTGGCATTATTTGATTCAAAATCTGATTTTCTAAAATGATTTGCCGGATTGGACTCTTTGGTGTTTATCAGTCTCACATTGCACTTTGTGAGATTAGATTCAAAACCATGACAGGAGTCCAAACTGTAGTAAGACCAATTCGCGCCTCTCCGAAAGAGGGGCGCGCGAAGAAAGTCGGGTCTACAGGTACGCCCGGTGTTTATACCACCATCTTCTCCTCTCGCGTGCGGCGCGTTAGGATGTTTTCGATTAGAAATATTCGGGTACGCCCGGTGTTTACACCACACTTTTCTCCTCTCGCGTGCGAAGCGTTAGGATGCTTCAGTTTAAAACGATCGGGTGTGTCCCTGTGTTCGTACCGTCTTTCTCCTCGCGTGTGTAATGCGTTGTGATCTTGTGTGGCACTTCAAGGGCACCCGATGATTGTATTATCCTTTGCCTTTCCTACGCGTTGCGTAGTTAAGATTGCATATTTTCTTACATCATTTCTGCATGAAATGTGGTTTGGACTTGTACTTCCCATGCGTAGCATGTTTGCTTACTTACTTTCGTATATGAGGTTATTACACCTTGTTTCGGTTTGCATGAATGTGACATTTTTACTGCATAGGATTTGCATTTAGATGTTTCATTACAACTTCATTGCATGATCATAAGTCATGTTCTTACATCATGCATATCATTTGCATCTTGCCCCAAAATTGCACTGGTTTGATCCCTCGCAAGGGGATACGTAGGCAGCCTGCGGGTGCAACCTTTTATTGCTATCTTGATTGTCTGTCCAAGTCTTACGGCCTTGTCAAAATGGGTCGTCTCTGGGCTTTGACAATCACTCACGTCATTTCATGACTCCGAGTTCTGTCAAAGAGGGGCAACTATAGACATCCCATTTTGACGGCCCTTTAAGACTTGGATGTTCGTGCAGGTACATCCGATTGCGAGTCTGATTGCTCATCGAACGCTCAAAGTCCGCGGCAGAACCCACAGGTTTGAGTTTTCCAAACCCTGCATCCTTCTTGCTTCATCTTTGGACCATGCTTAAGTCTTTTCAGCATGAGGATGTTGATGGCCTGCCGGCCATGGCTTTTGGCCTGTCGGCCGTTGATGTGCTTGCCGGCCATCAATGAAGTCGTGCCGGCCATCAGTGTTTCCAGCAGATATTTTGTGCCAGTTGTATGCACAGGTTCATGCATCTTCTAACACGTGTTTGGCTGGATCTTTGTGAAGCGAATTTGCATCTTCTATATAAATGACCCCTCTCTTGCATGTGACGGGGTTAGAAAATTTGAAGACAAAAAAATTCTCTCTCTCTCTCTCTCTCTCTCTCTCTAGATTTATCTCTCTCTTGTTATTTTGTGACTTAAAGTCTAGTTTCTCTACACTTTTGCACATGAACCCTTGATCAAACTTGACCACCTTGGAGCTGAGGTCCCTTGGAGCTTTGTTTGAGCCTTGGAAGGGGATTTGAGCTTGAGTTGGTGGCTGAATTGCACTTTGCTTCAAAGGTATTGCACTAACCATATTTAAGCTTATTGTGCATATTTGATTTACCATCCTTTTCAACTGTTTTAAGGCTATTTTTGAAGTGTGAAAAACTCTGTTTTTGAGGCATAAAAATGGTAGTTTGAGTCTTTGTGAGTTGAGGGGTTGTTTCCTCTTTTTGTTCCTTAGCTTATGAAGCTTTTTGTGCCATCTTTCATCACCTTTAAATCAAAATTTTTGGGCCTCTTAACCACTGAAAGTCAGGGTTATTTCAATGACAAAAACCTTCTTTTGAAGTCCAAAATTAGAGGGGTTAGCCTCCCCTTCTTGTTGTCTTGTTTGCATGCCTAGTTGCCTCATAAGTTAACATGTTTTTGTAGCTTATCTTAGCCTATTTCCAGTATGTTTTTACCTCTGATTTGGGCTTCCTTGGCTCTGTTTTGGGCTGTTTGTGTTGTATGAGTGGTCTTTTGCATAGTTGTAGTGCAAAGGGCTTCACTAGTTTGGTGTTTTAGGCTTTTAAACATGAATTGCTTGAGTTGCTTGCATGTTGTGGTGCTATTTTGCATGTAATTTCAGCATCATAAACTTTGTCACATACTCCTTTGTTTCACTCTTTCATTTATTTTGAAAGTGGCTTTAAACCCCTTGTTGGCTTAAGTGTGAAATTGAGACATTCATGCTTAATGGTTTAATCCCCTCGGGGGTTCATTATCAATGGCATGAGGTCTCTTTCATGCTCAAGGCACTCGTGGTTTAAGCTTACATTCTATTAGAGGACACTCACTTTTGGACAAATCAATTAAAGAATGGATTGGTAATTTAAAATGAGTAAACAAAAATGAACAAGTAAAAGAGGCAAGATAAAGCATCTTTCATGTTACATTGCATGTGTTCGGATTGGACGTTAATTCGAACACGAGGAAAATGGGACGTTTCATACTCAAAGTGATGAAATGAGCCAATCTCCTTGGTCTCCATTGCCCGTGATCACACATGATAAGGTGATGGTCTTAAGTCTTTTTTTACATACAATGAAATTGTATTCCTTGGTTCTTTGGCCATCATGCACAAATTGTTTGATTGGTGGTTTTGGATCTAAGTGTGCCACTCCTTTGAGGTTTTGAGATGATAAGGAGGGGGACAATACAAACAAACCCTTGGAAAAACCTTCATTTTGCTCTGTTTGTGCTCTGTTGCAGTATGGTGGCTTAGAGCATCAGTGGCCGGTAGTGCCCCATCCATGGCCGGCAATGCCTCATTTCTGGCCGGCAAGACATCCTTTTGGCCAACAGGGGGCCGGCAGCAACCTTCTATGGTCGGTGGGCCACTGATGTGATCCTCAACAGAGATTTGGTAAGTTGGAGCAAAAAGTTTCTGGAATATACTTAACCCTGCAAACAGAGCCTCTCAGGAGCAAAACGGAGGGCTTTTCGGGACAAAAATAGAGCACATACATCTTCCACTTCCCGAAGCGGAGCAGTGGCAGCATAGCTTAATATCTCGCATGCTTAGTTAGTGTACATTCGTTTTAATTAATTAGTTTACTAGTTGGTTAAAGTGTTGTAATAGTTAGTAATTAGTTTACTAGTTATTCATTTGATTTGTAATAATTAGTCTAGTCAGCTTAATTAGATTAATTTGATTAGCTTAGCTTAGAGTAGCTTAGCTCTTATTCATTCGGACCCTCCTTCGTGAGGGCATAATGTTGTAATAAATGTGCGTGCGTGCGTGTGTGCATGTCTTCCAAGCCCACGTCTTTCTCCCTTTTATTTATTCGCTTTTGATGGTTAGATTAGGGACATTTTCAATTAACATACCTTATAACCTTATGCTTGCATGTTTGCATCCATTCATTTGTCTTGCATGCACCAAGGCTCGGCGCATCATTCAAACGACATTGTAATTTCAATACTTCTTTGAATACGTGTTTCAAAGCATACTATCAAAGTGTTGCAAATACCATGATTAAGTAGCCGAGCCTATTTAGTCGCATCATTGCATGTGTTGCATTAGTCACTTAACATAGTTAGGATCATGCATTTTTCTAATTAGTTTTTGTTTTGGCTCGGAGTACTAGATAAGTTTTTATGCTTTAGCATGCTTGCATGAGTGTGATTGCGTGATTGCCATATTGCCATGTTTCGCATGCTTGCCATGAGGCTATGTGCTTAAATGCTAAACTGCATGAATGCCTGTGGATGGAGGCTTGTTGTTTGAATTAGAACGATTCAACAAATGTAAGTTTTAAGCCCACTTTGTTGTGACAAATCATGTTAAAGCCCACTGTGTTTGGTGGTGAATCCACATTTTTAAGCCCACTTGAGGGTGGCAAATTCAAACCATTTTAAAAAAAAAACATGAGTTGAATTGTTCCAAGTCTTGCGACTAGTTTATACTTGCTTTTGTGCGTCACATAGTAAAGCTAGTTTAATAACTGGAATAAGAGCGCATAATGTTTATAAAATGACATATCATGATTAGTAGAGGCCCATCTTTGATCGGGCGAGTGGTGGTGCTCATTCCATGACCTTTCCCTCTCGTACCTAAGTTCCCGAGCCGAGGCAACGTTGGTGATGACAGACACGTGGCCTTTGACACGAGTCAGGATTTCCTAAATTTTTCCAAAAACAAAATATTTAGATGGCGACTCTGTAATCTGGCAAAGCAGTCTAATTTTGGCATTATTTGATTGAAAATCAATTTTCCAAAACGATTTTTCGGATTTGGACTCTTTGGTGATTATCAGTTTCACATTGCACTTGTGAAACTAGATTCAGAACCGCGATAGTCCGAACTGTGATGCCTTTCTTTTCAAACCCTTCCGAAGGGTGGGGTGTGGAAAAAGGCGAGTCCACAAATATAAGACGTCATATTCTATTAAAAAATTCATAACTGTATTATCAATTTACATATATCAAAATAATAATAACAACAATATAAAAAATATACAAACATCCACCGAAAAAATAAAAATAAAAATTCAAATTAACTCCCAAAACAAAGATAGTTAAATAAATAAATAAATAAATATATTTATTATCAATTTAGTTGGAAAAAAAAAAGTTATATAAAGGGGAAAAAAAATACTGACACGAAAATAGAAATTTACCCAAAAAAAAAAAATACAAACAAACAAACAAACTTGAAATAAGTTTGGACTATTGACAAAGAGAGAGAGACTAATCTTTGTATCATTACATTTAGAGAGGAGTTGGCCGGGCTGAAAAAAAGATCAAATATTGACTATTCTAAATAGAGAATTGTATTGAATTTTTAATTTGATTGGGTTTTTAAAATTTTAGGATTTATATTATTTTCGGAAAGGATGAGGGTGGCTTATCATATTATTTTGAATTTTGAAATTTAAAATCATAGATAATTAGTGTCTTTATTGTTTATTTATTTGAATTGTTTTGATCAATATTATTTGGGAAAATTAGTCTAAGGTCCCTCTCTCACTTTTAGTAATGTATAAGATCCACAATATTATTTTATGATATTTAAGGTCTCTCAATTTGACACTCTCAAATCAAACCTCTTTGTCTCTCTCTATCTTCCCTATTTCAACTCTCTCTCTTTCTCTCTCTCTAAATCCAAACCTCACTTCACTCCCTTCAGTGGCCGCTCTAGATTTCGCTGGAGTTCATCGTCGTTGTCGTCTTCTCCAACTCTCTCTCCTCCATCAAGCGAAGCTCAAAACATCCCTATCCATATACAATTTCACCGATATCGGAATCGAAGCGTACTGCGACGAGAAGACAACCCAATGGTGGAAGTGAACGACGATAACATTTCTCAGAAACAGAGTCGTTTGTGAATGGTGGTTTGGAGTTGAAATCGTAGTCCAAAAGGCTTTGAGTATCAATTTCCGTTGGCAACACCAGTAGTCAAACAGGCCCTGGAAATTCACGAATATATATACATGTATATGTAGATATAGAGAGAGGGAGACAAGGTGTTGATTATCATAGTGGAGCTTCAGAGAGTTGATTAGAAAGGTAGCTTTTTGGTGGGTTTGTGAAGGATGTTATTTTGAAGGACGCAATTAAGACATATTCACAAACACATAATCGGAAATGATACACATAAGTTGAACTTTTCTAATTTGAACTTAAGCTACTATGCTTATTTGAAAATAATAAATATTTTTTCCCCATCAATTCTAAGTTTATCTTGGTCACTCAATTGTTTGTTTTGCTGTGTTTGGCCAAATAAATAAGTCAACCACCTACGCATCATGGTTCAGAGAAGCAAGTGATAAGCTTAATGGGTGGTGTAGATGTTAAATTTGAAAACATCCTTGTGTATCTCTGTGATTATGTTTCTCTGCCATGTGTAATTATGATGTGTGTTTGTGTATGTCTGTTTTGGATCAAATGCACCTCCAAAGAAAATTAAAGAAGCAGCATGGCAAAGAAAATCAAAGAAGCAACATGGCAGAGAAAATTAAAGAAGCAACATGGCAGAGAAAATCAAAGAAGCAACATGGCAGAGAAAATTAAAGAAGCAACATGGCAGAGAAAATTGAAGAAGTAGCAAAGAAGCAACCTGACAGAGAAAATTAAAGAAGCAGCATGGTAGAGAAAATCAAAGAAGTAACCTAGAAGAGAAAATTAAAGAAACAACATGGTAGAGAAAATTAAAGAAGTAACTTGACAGAGAAAATGAAAGAAGCACCATGGCAGAGAAAATCAAAGAAGCAACCTGGTAGAGAAAATCAAAGAAGCAACATGGCAGAAAAAAATCAAAGAAACAACATGGCAGAGAAAATCAAAGAAGCAACCTGGTAGAGAAAATTAAAGAAGCAACATGGCAGAAAAATATGGCAGAGAAAATCAAAGAAGCAACCTGATAGAAAAAATTAAAGAAGCAGCATGATAGAGAAAATCAAAGAAGCAACTTGGCAGAGAAAATTAAAGAAACAACATGGCAGAGAAAATCAAAGAAGCAGCATGGCAGAGAAAATTAAAGAAGTAACATGGTAGAGAAAATCAGAGAAGCAACCTGGTAGAGAAAATTAAAGAAGCAACATGGCAGAGAAAAGCAAGGAAGCAACCTAGTAGAGAAATTAAAGAAGAAACATGGTAGAGAAAATCAAAGAAGTAACATGGTAGAGAAAATTATAGAAGCAACATGACAAAGAAAATCAAAGAAGCAACCTGGCAGAGAAAATTACACATGGCAGAGAAAATCACACAATTAGCTAGAGAAAATTATACGTGCCACAGAAAATTACACATGACAGATAAAATTAAACATACTAAAGAAAATTACACTGGGACTTTACTTGATGGTACTCAGTTCGATTCGAGTCGTGATAGGGGAACACCGTTTAAGTTCATTCTTAGCCAAAGTAAGGGTTTCATAATCTTTTCCTTATTTGATAGATCGTTATTAAATGTTCAACTAGAAAAGATTGTGAGGGGGAATTTCTCTGGTTTGGGAAAATTTCTCTGGGTTTGGAGAAGGGAAGGCCAGGAAGGCCAGAGAAATTTCCAAAATTTCTCAGGAGTGTGAAATTTCTCTAAAGGCCAGAGAAGGAAAATTTCTCTAGAAAGAAGGAAAGGTCAGAGAAATTTATCTAGAAATTTATCTTGGTTGGATAGAATTTCTCTGGTAGATGAAATTTCTCTAGATTAGATTGAGGAACCTTAGACATCATGAAAATATTAGATGTCCTTTATGCTATAAAATCTTAATACCAGGGACTTCAAAAAAAAAAAAACCCATATTATTTTTGAAAATAGTGAGGATGGCCTATCATATTGTTTGGAATTTTAAAATTCAAAATTATAGACAATTAGAGGTTTTTTTTTTTTTTTTGGTTTTGGTTTTTTTTTATTTAAGGAACTAACCAATAGAATTTTTTATTTCTTTTTTTTTCTTTAAAAATTAACAAATTAACAAAATTAGTTTGGGAGTTTGGAACTCCCACAATGTTCTTAAAAAGTCCCTTTTTCTTATATACATAGATTTGATTTGATGAATGAAAAAACTATTTAACAATTTTGGACAATTATTGACTAAAAAAATCATTTGGCAATTGTTGGATATGATAATTATTTAATATAAATGACATGATTGAAAAAGGGAAGAAAAAAGTGACAGTGTCTATACCAAATGAGATGTATCCTTTATAAAATAAAATATATACGTATAGAGGACATTTTTTTTGGTAGGACAACTCAAATGCGAATGCAATAGATAAGTTGTATTTTGCAAGTGACGTGCTTAAAAAGGGTAGGTAATAATTTCAAATTTCATAGTCGTTCTGATTTTTATATCTATTAATTATTTGGTATTGAATGCAGTTGAAGGAGAAGGAGTTTTCTATATTGCATCAGAGACAAATGCATGAACTCTAGGTCGCAACTAGTTCCATTGATTTTTAGTTATTTATTTTTAATTTTACTATATAGTATATACACTATGCATGGCTTAGTTTAATGTTGTGTTCACACTTCGATGGATTAATGTTTTGGAATTCACTTAAATTTGGATTATAAAAAAACAAGGTTGATACGAGGATCACAAACATGATTATTTAATACACATTTGCAAGTTGTAAAGTCTGCAAATTAATTTTTTATTGTACCTTGCTAGCAGTTTTATTTTTATTGTATTAAAAAAAAAAAAAAACTTCAATTTGTTTGGTTTTGAGTTTTAAAAAATAGTTTTAAGTTTTTAATTAGTATTTTTGTTTTTGCTTTTAGTGAATTTTTTTTGAATATTCTAGCCAATTGTTATTTTTATTTTTATTTTTTAGAAGCACCTAATCTATATATATTTAAAAAGTAAAATATTTGTTATTTTTTAAATTTTAATAAATACAAAAAAATATGAAAAAGTACTAAAATTTTATTATTTTTTTGGTACATTTTAGTACTTACTGATTTTTTTTTTTTTTTTTATTTACAATTTTTTGTAATAAATTTGGTATTAATGTGTTTAATAATTTGTTATTTTTTTATTCTTTTTTTATTTTTTATTTTTTTTCTCCATTGAGTCAATCTAATAGTTAATGAAGTTCTATTAATTATATTTCCATCCACTTGCTTAGTTTAGTCATATTTCGATTATCATGACCATAAGAAAATATATATATATATATATATATTTTGTATGTACCATGTGTCATAGTAACTTGTGAGATTTATATTGTTAATATTAAAGTTTATGCTTAGTAGCAATTTAGTCCCTAATATTTTAATTGTGGCGATTTAGTTTCTAATGTATAAAATTTGTGTTTGACTATTTTTGTCTATGGGTTGGTTTAGAAAGTGGGTTGACTTTTTGGCTTTTTTGGCTATTTTAGCCTGGGCTAAAAAGTTTGGTTTGGGAACGGCTTTTTGACTTTTTAGCTTTTTTAACTTTTTTTATGAGAGAAGAGTGTAATGATTATGGATTGGATGTGATGTTTTATTTGTTGTGGCTAAAATAGCTAATTTTATCTTTTGTGACTATTTTAGCGACAAACCATTTTGCCAAACAGACCCTATATTTGCTAACTATAATAAAGATATTTTTGACATATGTTAACACACAAAACCCCTCCCCCTCATAACAACCCAATAAATAAATAAATATATATATATATATATGGGGTATTTTTTTTCAGGTCCTTAGTATTATGATTTTTTAGCATAAAGGACACCAAATATTTTCATAATGTCTAAGGTCCATCAACAATATTTTCATAATGTTTAAGGTCCCTCAACCTTGATCCAAAGAAATTTCAGTCCAGAGAAATTTGATCCAGAGAAATTTCAGTCTAGAGAAATTTCAGTGCAGAGAAAATTGGTTAGAGAAATTCTAGCCTAGAGAAATTCTCTGGACCAAATTTCTCTGGATGAGTTTCTCTACTTTTCTTTTCATTCACATCCAAATCATTCTGATTCATTAGGTAAGCAACATTGTTCAACTGAATTCAACTGGAAAAATTTCACATTGTAATATGTAAGCAACATTAGAATGGGATAACAATGGCAACTTACCAGAACTAGAGAAATTCTGAAAAAATCTGAGTATTTCTCTTGTTTGTTATTCAAATATTAATTGAGAATTTCTTTGGTTTATTAAAAATAACAATTGAGAATTTCTCTGGTTTATTAAAAATAACAATTGAGAATTTCTTTGGTTTGTAATATCTGGAAAAATTTCAGCAACTTACCCAAATCTGTTCTTCGCTTTTTTCCAGTTGAATTTTTCAATCGAAAGTGTTTCTCTGATGTTTGTAGATTCGTCCACCAAATTTCTCTGGATTTCGAAATTCCTATGGATAATCTAAGCACAATGGGAATTGTTTGCTCGACTGGAAAAATTCAAAATTTCTCTGGCTGCATAGTTAGAAAAGAAAGTAAACTTAATCAATATTAAAGTCGCATCATAAGTTAGAACTGAAATTCCTTTGCTTTGAACTGAAATTTCTTTGGATTGGTCCAAAGAAATGCTCTGATTTTAGCTGAGCTTTGACATGATCTGGAATAATTTTTATTCACTCAATGGAGTGAATAATCCCAATCATAAACAAAATTTCTCTGACCTATATATATATATTTATCTGATTTAGTTGATTTCTCTGATTTCTATAATTTGTATTGGTCCAGAGAAATTTTGTTATAATGGATTGTTATCAACATATTTATCTTATATATGGATTAGAAAAGAAGATATATATATATACATAATGGATTACATATTTATCAACACATATTTATAATGGATTGGTCCATTATATATATTTATCAACAGTATAAGCTATATATATAATGGATTGTTACAATGGATTGTTGATATATGTATATATATATATCAATTTCTCTGGGTTAGAAAAAAAGGTAAAAGTTATCAACAGTTCACTCCATTGAGTGAATAAACAACAATAGCAACCTATATATATATATATATAAATTAAAAGCTAGCCCCAAGCTCCAATGCAAAACCACACAAAGAGGACTTCGGGTTCGAACCCATCTTCTCCAAGCCCTCCTTGTGAAATTTCTCTGGGTTTCTTCGTAATTTCTCTGGGTTTCTTCGTAATTTCTCTGGCATGTTTATTTTGTTCACTGCTCCATTTCCTCAAAATTTCTCTGTAATTTCTCAAAATTTCTTCGTAATTTCTCCATTTCCTCAAAAAACCTGCAATTTTCTCTGCACTACACAAAAAATGAAATTTTCTCTGCACTTTTCTCTGCACTACAAACCTGCAATTTTCTCTGCACTACCTCACAAACCCCAAAAAAGAAACCAAAAGTCTCTATGAACAAAAAACATGCAATTTTCTCTGCACTACACAAAAAATACAATTTTCTCTGCACTTTTCTCTGCACTACAAACCTGCAAATTTATAGTAACAAACCTGCAATTTTCTCTGCACTACCCCACAAACCCCGAAAAAGAAACCAAAAGTCTCTGTGAACAAAAAACCTGCAATTTTCTCTGCACTACACAAAAAATGCAATTTTCTCTGCACTACAAACCTGGAATTTTATAGTAACAAACTTGCAATTTTCTCTGCACTACCCCACAAACCCCAAAAAAGAAACCAAAAGTCTCTGTGAACAAAAAACCTGCAATTTTCTCTGCACTACACAAAAAATGCAATTTTCTATGCACTACAAACCTGCAATTTTCTCTGCAATTTTATGTTTTCATTCTATAGTAACAAACCTGCAATTTTCTCTGCACTACACAAAAAATGCAAAGTGAACAAAAAACAAAGCACAAAAACGCAGAAAAACAGAGCACCAAAAAGCAACTCATAAGCATGTTGACAGAGAATGAAAAACCAACTCCAAAAATCAAAATCAACTCCATCGAAAATTCATCAATAGCAGATAATGAAAAATTAACTTCAAAAATAAAAAACAACTACACTGAGTTCGTCTCTCTCACATTGATCAAAACAAAAAACAAAAACCTAATTCAACACCTACACGATCAAATCAAATCAAAAATTGAAAACTTATCTAATTCAACTCCACATGAAATCAAATCAAACACAATGAACCAGATTTCAACTCCTACACGATCGATCAACACCTACAAACAACGAACATGATTTCAACTCGTACAAGATTTCAACACCTACAAACAACGAATAGGATTTCAACACCTACAAAAACCCTAGAAAATCTCCACAAAAATCTGAATCTGCCGCAGATTCGGGGGAGTGTAACAAGCCCGCGGGGGACCTCGCTACAGCTCGGACTCGATTTGTGTCACGGTTCTTAATCTTGAACCAAAGAGTCCAAATTCGGCAAATCGTTTTGAAAAACAGATTTTTTGAAAGGAGTGCCAAACATGGACTGCTTTGCCAGATACAGAGTCGCCACCTAAATATTTTTAAAATGGGAAATTTAGGAAACCCTGACTCGGTGCCAAAGGCCACGTGTCCGTCATCACCAAAGTTGCCTCGGCTCGGGAACTTGGGTACGATTGGGGAAGGTCACTTCTTGAGCACCCCCGCTCGCCCGGTCAAAGACCGGCCTCTACTAACCATGATATCTGTTTTTGAAAACCTTGTATGCTCTTATTCCGGTTATTAGCCTAGGTTACTATGTGATGCTTGCAGCAAATAAGTATAGACTGAGCCGCCTGAATTGGAACAAAACATTTCATGTTTGTTTGTTTGAAAATGGTTTGATGGTGCTACCCGCAGGTAGGCTAAGACGCGGATTTGCCACCCTCAGGTGGGCTTAGAAAACATGATTTTGCCACTATCTAGTGGGCTTAAAACAAACAGTCAATGATTTGTTCCACTTCAAGTAACTCAGCCTCCACCCACAGGCATTCAAGGCAGTTATATCACATAAGCACATAGCCTCATGGTAAGCATGCTGTTCATGGCGATCACTCACACGCATGCAAGGATGCTAAAGCATAAAACTCACCGAGTACTCCGAGCCAAGACAGAAAACCGATTAGAAATCATGCATGATCCTAATTATACGGAAATGCCTAATGCAACACATGCAATAATGCAACTATAGCAGGCTCGGCTATTCTAAACATGGCATGTGGAATGCTACAACTAACACGTATTCAATTTGGAATTGAAATACAAATGCAGTTTGTATGATGTGCCGAGCCCGGTGCGTGCAAAACAGATGAATGAATGCACACATGCTATCATACTGTATGCTAATTGAAACATGCCCTATATCTAACCATCATAAGCGGGTAAATAAAAGGGAAGAAAGACGTGGGGTTGGAAGACATACATCACACTCATCCACACTTATCACAATTATGCCCTCGCGTAGAGGGTCTGAATAAATAATACAGTCTGAATAAAAGAATGATACAGTCCGAATATTACATATTTCTAATTAATTAACAAATTAAACTAAGAAAGCTTTAAACAGGCATGCAAGCGAGGGGCTGCCTTGCTTCGTTCCGGATAATGAAACGATGTATGTTGGCCTGCCTTTGCGCAGAAATCCACTGGGATGCCCAATTTAGCCTCTGTTTGCAATGTTTCTCGAAATGCGCGCCAGACTCCGAAAAGTTGCTGATTCCTTATTTTGCTGCAACAGAGAGCAGGAAAAGGGCATAGCAATGTATTTCACAAATATATGCATGCCTCGATTCTCGTGCCACCAATCACGCATATCGATGCATGATGGCCGAGGAATCGGATTGCACAACTCAATATAGGGTGCAATGCAGATGAATGCTACAACAAAACCTAACTCCATCACGGGTAATCCGGAGTGTCGGTGACTGGGGAATTGAGACCCGTTCCGTCACTCGGAGTACGAAACGTGCCTCGTTTCCCGTGCCCGGGCTAAAAAATGCGTGCCGAAAGGGCACGCAAACCGAGGCGATGACATAAAGGCATGAAATGACATAAAAAATGATATATAATGAGACCAGAAATGAGATGTCTCGAAATGCGTGCCCACGGGCACGTAAACCGAGAAAATGGCATACGGAATGCAATGAAGCTAAAATGATATGCAAAATGCAAAATGGACTTATACCAACATGAGTGAGCCTCAACCACACTCACATAAGAGGCCGTCGGATAAAAAGAAGTGCCTCGAAATGCATGCCCACAGGCGCGCAAACCGAGGCGATGCATACGAGATGCAAAATGACATGGAAATGATATGTAATGATGCTAAAATGAGATATTGCGAAGTGCGTGCCCGCGAAAAATGGCATACGGAATGCAATGATGCGAAAATGGCATACAAAATGCAAAATGGGCTTATACCAACATGAGAGGACCTCAGCCACTCTCATACGGGAGGCCGTCGGATAAAAATGAGGTGCCTCGAAATGCGTGCCCACGGGCGCGCAAACCGAGGCGATGGCATTAAAGCATGAAATGACGTACGAAATGCGAAATGGACTTACACTAACATGAGAGGGCCTCAGCCACACTCATATGAGAGGCCGGAGATGAAAATGGGGTGCCTCGAAATGCGTGCCCACGGGCGCGCAAACCGAGGCGATGCATTAAAACATGAAATGACATACGAAATGGTATGCAAACATGCAAATGGAATTTCAGCACTTACAAATGATGCAAAATAGCCCCGAAAGGTGGGGAAATGATACCGAATGCCCGGAATGTTCCCGAAATGCGACGAT
Organism: Camellia japonica; assembly: GCA_030407325.1. Classification (NCBI taxonomy): domain Eukaryota; kingdom Viridiplantae; phylum Streptophyta; class Magnoliopsida; order Ericales; family Theaceae; genus Camellia; species Camellia japonica. The sequence goes on from JAPPVO010000029.1 coordinate 152,689,791, forward strand.
AAGCACCCGGAATGGCCTATAGCCATACTAAACATGCATAATTGGTACATGGTATGCAAAACAGTAGCAAGGCAGCCCCCAAAATAGCATTTTTCAGTCACAAAAAGGGCTAAATAGCAAGCATGGATAGGGCAACAATATCATGCAAAAATACGAGCCAAGAGAGGGGTATTGAAGCAAGTGGTACATGCAATGCTCAAATGGAAAAGTACCCTTCTACAACACTGATGAGGGACTAAAAATATGCACATTTTCAGTAGATGACATCCCCCAACTCAGTATGCAAACATGGTAAAAATGCTATGCAAGAATGAGGATATATAAGGTTATAACATGAAGTACCCCAAACATTCATCAAACCAACAAAGACCCTCAATGAGATATGGCAAGAAGGCCAAAATATGGATATTTTCAGTACTGATGATGGCTGAAATCAGAAGCTAGATAAGCTTAAAAAAGGCATGCAAAGTGGGGTCAAAGAGATATATAAAGGCAAGTGTAACATGGAGACCCCAAACCAAGTTGATCCCTTCTAAAATAATGTAGAGGGACACAAAATAAGCTCACTCACAGTTCATGGAATGTTCCAAAACATACTTCATGTAGGTCAAATAAATCATGCAAGTTTACGGTAATTTGAAGGAATTATGAAGTAAGTGCATGATAAAGAGGCCAAACAGGGTTGAGAACTTCTTCAATGTTGAAGAGGGGCTCAAAATAGGCCCACCCACAGTTTACCTCATGCTCGAAATCAGATCACTCATAAGCCTAATATTTCATGCAAAAACAAGGGTAAAACATGGATTCAAAGCAACTTGCATATGGAGCATGAAAACAAGGTTGAGCCCTTCTTCAATGTTGAAGAGGGGCTCAAAATAAGCACAATATCAGTTCATGAGATGCTCCAATTCAAATCACACATAGGCCAAATATTCAATGCAAAATATTGACATAGAAGATGCTATTGAAGCAAGTGTGCCATAGAGGGCTCAAACAGGGTTGAGCCATTAATCAAAGATCAAAATGAGCTCAAAAGGGGACCACTTTCAGTAGGGGTCGAAGCTCAACTCAATAGGGAAATAGGGTTAAGAAAGGAAGCAAGAAAATGGTACAAAAGAGGGATTTGAGATTTACCCTTGAAGACAAGACTTTTGCTACCTCTTTGCTTGATGAAAGTTGCTTCTAAACCCTCCAAGAACTCCTCCTTGCTGCTGGAAATGAAGTGGTGTTGGTGTGTTAGGAGATGGTTTAGAAATGGCACTAAACTTTTAAGATTTTTAGAGAAATGGAGATGGTTGGTGTATGTATGCTTGAGGATTATTTTTCTAACCCTAGACACAAGTTTTTGGCTGCCTTATATGGACAAAAGGAGGGGTGTAAAGGTGGAGGGAAATGCACCCAAGCATTCCCCTCCAAAATATCCCCCGGATACAGATCTTTTCTGGGGGAAAAAGGTGCATGGCTGGAATGCACACAACCCAAGGAAGCTGGCCGGCTAGCCCCCTTTATTGGAGGTGGCCGGCCGGCCACCCCCCCTGGCCGGCCGGCCAAGGGCAAAAATGGAAAGATGGAATTGCTGGCCGAGCTCTATATGATGGTGTCCTCCCAGGTGTGTACAACAAGGCCCTATGGTTGGAAATTGACAACTCTGAACTAGAAGAAACAACAATTCACTTTTCAAAGAGGGTCAAAAATGAAAATAAGAATTACTGGCCAGCCATGTTTTTTTAGTGTCCTCCCATGTGTGTACATCACAAATATGTGGTTTTGGCTCGAAGAAAATGGCCCTAGGGTGGTCAACATTAGCCCGGAAGTGAGAAAAACGGGCGCCGGGGGGCGCCGGAAGGGCATAACAGGTTGCTTGGACAATTGCTAGCCTCACACCCTCCAGTGATCTTCCTGATGATAAAACAGAGGTACCTGCCAAAAATGAACAAAAACCGATGCAAAATGAATGCTCGGGGGCCAAACCGCGAGGTTCGGGGCCCGAAAACCGGCTGTAAGCACCGAAAGTGGCATTCAGCCACGAAGTGGGTATCTAAGACCCCAGTGTGCCTTGTTATGATAAAACAGAGGTACCTGCCAAGAATGAACAAAAAACGATGCAAAATGAATGCTCGGGGGCCAAACCGCGAGGTTCGGGGCCCGAAAACCGGCTGTAAGCACCGAAAGTGGCATTCAGCCACGAAGTGGGTATCTAAGACCCCAGTGTGCCTTGTTATGATGAAACAGAGGTACCTGCAAAGAACCGGAGGAATCGGAGACGGTTATGTGGTCCCGAACCAAGGCACACGGCCTGACGGCTCCGAAAACCGGGAACCGGGCTCCGAAATGGGCAAAATGGCCTACGGCCACGAAATGTAGCCCACGGCCACTGAGAGATAGTCTGCTAGACCTCTCCCTCCTTTCAGGAAAGAAAACAGAGAAAACCGAGTCCGGTTCGCAAACCGAGACGAGGCACAGAAGAGAGTTCGGAAGTCCGGAGGCAGGGCGCACGGCCGCGACTCTGAGACTTCTGAACGAGCACAGTATGCAACATCACCGAGCGCTCAATCGGCGACGTCTGAGTCTTAAGGTCGGTCAAAAATGGGGTGTCTACAGTTGCCCCTCTTTGACAGAACTCGGAAGTCATAACAATGACGGGAGTGAATGTCAAAGCCCAGAGACGACCCATTTTTGACAAGGCCGAAGACTTAGACAATCATACAAGATGAACAGAGATGGGCCCGCAGGCAGAGGGGGGGCAAAATGCAAAGCGACATGCACAGAGCCAAATGATCATGCAAATGCAGCAAGCTGTAATGAGGCAAGTATTCGCAAATAGATGCAACAATTTTAAGCAAGAATGCAAAGCAACAACTACATTTCATGCAGTTAGGAATGTGGAGAATCATTCGGTTCTCGTCGCGTCTCACACGGAAAAGATACGATACCTGCGCGATTCGTCTGGTCGCACCAGCCTCAAATGAACCGTACATACAATATCGTGCCTGCAAAAGAGAGAAACTCAACAAGAACAACATGCTAACAACATATACCCAATGTGATTCCTGTGACCCCGAAGGTTTGATACACGCAGTGTCGGCGAGTGAATGCATCGCGATGCGAGAAAGAAACGTGCGCGACAACACATGCACAAGCACAGAGATATGGTACACCAAGAAATCATGCATGACAATGCAAAATGTTGATTAGAATGCAAGTTATACGCACAACAATGCAAAGTGAGCACGGATCGGGGTGCCCGTTGGTTGTGAAACAACGAGTAAGAAAACACGCATTTCGGCGAAGGCAACTCAATCGCGGCCTCGGTTTCACCTCCCGGAGAGGTTACAACATGATTAAAAAGGATACACCTTGATTTTGATGAGTGATGATGAGACACATATCAGAAATTGCAGCTAAAGTTCCAACGGAGCAATTTCGCGCCAGAAAGTGCACTTTTCTTGAACTTTTTTAGATCCCGGGAACTCCGATCTTCCTCAAAATTTGCAGGGAGCTAGAGGGGGGTGTGGGGGAGGCTGCCGGCCAAGTGGTGACCTAGGGGGAGGCCACCGGCCAAGCTGCAAAAAGCAATTGGCCGGCCAGCCAGGAAAGGTGGCCGGCCGGCCATCTGCCCAAAAGTAGGGGCATTTTGGTCATTTTTCTCATTTCTATATATACACCCATCCATTCCATCCGAAATCACTCCCCCAAGTGTGAAATTCTCTCCTCTTGCTCTCTAAGCCATTTTTCCTTTCAGATCTGCACTTTATACGCGCTTTTCGGCCTTTTTTGCAAGTTGTTTTCGCGAAATTCTTCAGATTTAAGCACTTTGAGGCGACTAAATTTTGATTTCGGAGCTTCTTCTCTCATTTTCACCACTTGAGGTAAGTTTGTCTCAATATTTGGAATATTTTCTCGGGAGTTGACTTTTGTTGACTTTTTATTTCCCGAGAGTTGACTTTTGTTGACTTTTTCCAATTTTGGCTCATTTTTGCTCATTTTTGCTCCTTTTTGCAGATTTCTCGAAATGGCAGGCAATTTCCCTCACGGCGGAGGTCCTCCAGGCGCCGGAGATGATTTTGACATTATGGCACTCCCCCCGAGAGTCCGTCCTTTCATCCCCGAGAGATACGCCCCGGCGGTGCACATCCTTCCGCGAGCGGTTTTCCGTCATTTCACCGACTTCAACGACCGGGCACCCGGAGACTTGCTTCTACGAGAGCCAGAGCATCACCTCTCTTCCGAGGCACGAGAGGTATTTTACTTTGTTTTCTGCATTTTCTGCGCACTTTGTAGCTTTGCCATGCTTAAACACACAGTTTAGCCTATGACATGATACTTTGTTTGCACTCCGAACATGCAACTCAAACACTTGAATTACTGAATACACGGCTCACTGATTGATTGATTGTGAACACACGGCACACATTAGTTAAGCATTGAACCACGGCTCAAACATTGATTTGTCGAACACACAGCCTGAATTTGAAGGTAAACACACGGCGCACACTGACTACAAGTAGAACACACAGTCCCAAACTCTGATTTTCTGAACACACAGTCCAAGTTGATGATGAACCCACAGCCCACACTGATTAGGATTGAACACACAGCCCAAAACATTGATTTACTGAACACGCAGCCCAGATATAAATAAAGTGAACACGCAGCCCACTGATTAGGATTTTGAACACGCAGCCCAAAACATTGATTTACTGAACACGCAGCCCAGATAGAAATAAATGAACACGCAGCCCACACTGATTAGGATTGAACACACAGCTCAAAACATAGATTTACTGAACACGCAGCCCAGATAGAAATAAAGTGAACACGCAGCCCACTGATAAATGATTTGAACACGCAGCCCAAAACACTGATTTACTGAACACGCAGCCCAGATAGAAATAAAGTGAACACGCAGCCCACTGATGATTTGAACACGCAGCCCAAAACACTGATTTACTGAACACGCAGCCAGATAGAAATAAAGTGAACACGCCCACTGATTAATTTTGAACACGCAGCCCAAAACACTGATTTACTGAACACGCAGCCCAGATAAATAAAGTGAACACGCAGCCCACTGATTAGGATTTGAACACGCAGCCCAAAACACTGATTTACTGAACACGCAGCCCAGATAGAAATAAAGTGAACACGCAGCCCACTGATTATGATTTTGAACACGCAGCCCAAAACACTGATTTACTGAACACGCAGCCCAGATAGAAATAAAGTGAACACGCAGCCCACTGAAGGATTTTGAACACGCAGCCCAAACACTGATTTACTGAACACGCAGCCCAGATAGAAATAAAGTGAACACGCAGCCCACTGATTAGGATTTGAACACGCAGCCCAAAACACTGATTTACTGAACACGCAGCCCAGATAGAAATAAAGTGAACACGCAGCCCACTGATGATTTGAACACGCAGCCCAAAACACTGATTTACTGAACACGCAGCCCAGATAGAAATAAAGTGAACACGCAGCCCACTGATTAGGATTTTGAACACGCAGCCCAAAACACTGATTTACTGAACACGCAGCCCAGATAGAAATAAAGTGAACACGCAGCCCACTGATTAATGATTTGAACACGCAGCCCAAAACACTGATTTACTGAACACGCAGCCCAGATAGAAATAAAGTGAACACGCAGCCCACTGATTAATGATTTGAACACGCAGCCCAAAACACTGATTTACTGAACACGCAGCCCAGATAGAAATAAAGTGAACACGCAGCCCACTGATTAGGATTTTGAACACGCAGCCCAAAACACTGATTTACTGAACACGCAGCCCAGATAAATAAAGTGAACACGCAGCCCACTGATTAGGATTTGAACACGCAGCCCAAAACACTGATTTACTGAACACACATAGCCATTCAATCATGCACACAGCTATTCAGTTCATTTGCACACAGCTATTCATTCATTTCACAGCTCATTCATTCATTTGCACACAGCTCATTCATTCATTTGCACACAGCTCATTCATTGTGTACTGAACACATGTATTCATTCTGAATGCAGGTTGGCTCTCGTACTGTACGAGGATATGGCTCTACCGCCGCGAGAGACTGGTATGCTGAGCTTCCAGAGGCCGTCCGGGATCTGGTTGATCTAGCAGGATTCGGACCATTCTGCGTGGGATTAGCACGTTGTCCTGCCAGCAGGACATTGTTAGCTGCTCTGGTGGAGAGATGGTGGGACACCACCAATTCCTTCCATTTCTCCGCCACTGGGGATATGACCATGACCCCGCTGGATTTTGCTGTGCTCACCGGCCTAGACACAGGCGGTTGGCCCATTCCTTATGATGAGGATATGGGTGAGTGGGAGGCTGCATGGATACATCTGTTGGGGGCTCGCCCACCTGTAGACAGAGCTTCCGGGAGGTCCGGTACACCTGGTTCTCTTCCCGTTTCCGGAGGCCAGAGATGGAGCCTGAGTCTCCTGAGGAGATTGAGCAGTACACTCGGGTTTCCTCATGTTCCTCTTTGGCACCACTTTGTTTGCCGACAGGGGGAACACTGTTGGCTGTATCTGCTGAGCGCCTTGGTGGACCTATCACAGGTCAGGCGATATGACTGGGGTGGCGCCGGCATGGCTACCCTTTATTGTTACATGAGTGCAGCCTCTCGCGGGGGGGAGACTTGCTTGGCGGCTATTGGAGAGCCTGGGAGGTACGTTCTGTCCTCTTGATGATTTACATTTCTGCTTCTCATTACTTGTTCATTGCACACACGGCGCACTTTCACTCTGTATTCTGCCTTTAGCACTTTGTATTCACATTCCGCACTTTTCTCAGCTATGGGTGTACGTATACTTTCCCACGTTAGCTCCGGAGATGGAGGTGGCTGGAGTCCTTATGACTCCGTTTTCACTGGTATTCGAGGGCGAGCATCGAGCGAGACCTCGAGAGACTCTCTTCTACCTGCGACAGTATTTTGATACTGTGCGGACGACAGAGGTATTTCAGAACTCTCAGTTCCTTTCATTTTCATCTTTGACTTGCCTGTATACTGCTGATTTCTGATTGATTTATGCACTGGTTATCCGCAGATTACCTGGCAGCCCTGGGCGGTCTTTGGCGATGGTCTCCGATATCAGTATCCCGGAGGATCGAGTAATTCCCAGTAGGTTCCTGCTCGAGGACCGATCGGTAGGGTGGTTCCTGGGGGAACGCTTTCTGCGCCAGGTGTGGGGGTATGATTCTCAGGACCCTCCTGTGTACCTCCAGCCACTATGCGGACTGCGGATAGGCTATCTTCCCATGAGGTACCAGTGCCATGCAGGGCACCGATGCTTTGTTACATCTCATGGAGGGGGACTACGCCACCTATCGTCGCATATATCTGATGCCCCCCTTGACGGGAGTGCGTGCTCCGACACTGAGGCCACTGATGCCATCTTCGAGTCGTGCCCGTGCTACGGGTATCCCTTCCTCTAGCAGGGCTGGTGCATCTAGGGGTAGAGGTAGTTCTATTCCTCCGATCCCTCCGTCTCTTCATCCTCATGCTGGGTGGCCAGACATGCCGACCGAGCTGACGAGTTGGCGGTTCGGGACTCCTTACCAGGTCCCGCTAGAGCCTCCTCTTCCTGACCACAGATATGTCAGAGACCCTGACTCACCCCCGGTATGTTTTTCAGCTTTGATTCATCAGTCAGATATTTGGACGTTCATTCCTTTACTGATAGTTTTGCATTTGTATTTGCAGCCTCCAGTTGAGTACACGGACGAGCTGCTCGGGATGCTAGCCACATTCGAGGGCATGATCCTACGGAGGGAGGGACATCTAGCCCTCATGGGCGTGCAGGTACTGTCTATCTTTCCCGTATTTAGCATAGTTCTGATAACATACTGGTTTTGAACATTCTGCTGTATTGATAGTCTGTGTAGAGCACATCTGACACACACCCCACTCACATATTGTACTTGTATCTGCTTGTCATATTTGAACTGATGCATTGAACTCTTTACTTTCAGATGCCTCCTGTATATGCACCGTCGCAGGCCAGGCCACCCGGGCCTTCTCAGAGAGGTCGAGGTGCTGGGCCATCTGGGCCCTTTCGAGGAGCTGGGCCATCCAGGCCTTCTCAGGGAGCGGGGCCATCTAGGCCTGTCCGAGGAGCTCGAGGAGAGAGGAGCAGGGTCGTCTCGCAGACGCAGGGCACCCATTATTGAGGAGGAGGAGGAGGAGGTCGCAGACCGTGAGTCAGAGACATCTGCTGGGGAGGAAGGCTCCGGTCTTGGTTCCGGGAGCGGAGGCGAGGCGGGGATCCGGAGGATGACAGCTCTGATCCGGATGGTGATGATGGTGCAGAGGTTGTCCCGCAGAAGAGGATGAGAGGGCCTCCTCATTCCCGTTCCCGAGGATATTGATGCTATTTCCTGCTTTATTTTACTTTTTGCTAGTAGTTTGTAGCACTTTGCATATTGTTAGGCAGTTTTATTCCTGTAAAACTTGTACCTTTTGTTGTAAAACATGATGGAATGAAACAGCTTTTGAAAAGATGTTTGTATTTGAAATTCTTAGCATCGCATCATTTTGCACAAAAATGGAATTGAATGGAAATGTGCTTGTGTATTTACCAGGTCAGGCAATGAACCGACGCAACAAATCAAACAACTCGACTCACTAAGAAATAACAGAATCTTAGCAAGTTTACAACTCGATAAGCAAAGTACAACAATGCTAACGACTCGATAAACAAGACTTAACAAAATTGCGTAAACAAAGAGTAACAACTCAAAGCACAAAAAGCGACAGCTCGACAAAACTTACAACTCGATAAACAAAGCAACAACTCGATAAGCAAAAGTACAACAAAGCGCACTTCGGATGGACGGTCTGGATGATGGAACGTATCCGAAACTGAGAGAAATGGAGGCCTTCGACATCCCCGATGCGTGGAAATGCCTCAAACTTCTTCCGGAGGGTAAAACAGGACCAATGCGTGGCCGAACACATTTCGCATTTGGAGACTAGAGGGTGGCCGGCCTACTAGAATAGATGGCCGGCCGGCCACCTCCCCCACAACCCCAGATTTTTGACACGTGTCCTTTGAATAGTGTTTTACCCCCTATAAAAGCCCCAGCCCTGGAACTAATTCATTTCATCACCGTTTCTCACAAAAATGGAGGCATTTCTCGCAGAAAATCTCACAACTTGGATTTCTTCTCTAGACGGCTCGGAAAAGTTGAACTTCCGGGGTTTGGCTTAAATGCACTATTCACGCTGCGCCGGACTCCGCTACATCTTCCTTTCCTCCATGCCGCGGCGAGGTTTTGGAACCCGGTGACGCACGTCTTCAGCTTCGGAGGGCAAGAGGTATGTCCCACTTTCGAAGATTTTCAAGTCTTGATGAGTGCTGAACGCTCAGAAGAGATTTGCCTCAGTCTCGTTTTGGCCACGCCCAAGCTTTAGGGCGGATGTGCGGTCTCAACGCGCATGATGCTCGACCTCTGACTTGTAACGGGATGTTGGATATCCCGAGCCTGGTTTACCGATTCTCTGATGCCGGTGACCGCAGCGACCATCATTGGCAAGGTTTCCGACAACATGCCCTCTGCTTGTGCATGCTATCTCATTTTCTGTTTGTCTCGGGCTCCGGAGGGGCTAGCATCCGTTTGATTGAAGTCGCTCAAGGCTTGCGGGAAGGAAAGAGCTGTATCGCCATGACATTAGCCGAGACACTGATGGGCTTGGATGTTTACCGCCAAGAGACAACTAGATTTGCAGGGAGTCCACTACTGCAGGTAATGTTTCCCACCCAATCTCACATATGTATTTGCTCACATCACTCGGCCCTCAGGCTCGGTTTTTCTCACAAAACCCTCATCTCACTTTTCTCTCATCGTACATCTCTCTATTCTTTACTCTCTCATTTTTCATCCCTCCCCAGATATGGTTGATGGATAAATTGCAAGTTGTGGACTCTTGCCCTGCTTACTCAGCCCGCGGCTACTTCTTCGACAACGCCTGGTTGACGCCCTTGATGAGGGATGGTGGTGGTTTGAATGGATGTGCAATTTGTCTGCCGGTCACATTGCTTGGCGCTGTCCTTGGCTTAACCTTCCGGCGATGAGCTATAGCATGTTCCAGGATACTGGGATCCGTCTGATCGGCTTGACCCATTGTGTATTCTATTTCCCATTCCGTATTCTGCGCCAATTTGGTCATGATCAGACTTGCCCTCCGGAGGGAATTGAGTACCCGGTTACTTTTCCGGTTCGAGGTGCACACCTTGCCCGACATACTACGGCCTGGAGGACTAGAGAGCTCCTACCCCCTGCCCCTGTTTTCAGTTGCACTTTGTCTGATGAGTGCTGGGATTGGCTCAACGAAGAAGCACAGGTTGGGCCTAGGTTGGCATCAGAGGCTTCAACTAGCTCTGGCAGGGGGCGCAGGGACACCTGACTTGACTATGCCCCGGATTTATTGCTTTACTAGTACTTTCAAGTTTTCTTCCTGAGTGTAATAAAAAGCAACTTCAATTGTATGCAAGAGCAAGAGAACTCTGTTTTGAAATCAATGAAATTGAAGGTTGTGGTACTGAAAATTCTCCGCTTTGGTCCAAAAATGGTCTTAGTTGTAAAAAGATTAATTTGAACAAAGTCAACTTTTATTAAAACTTTTCAAAACTATTTTCGATATGGATCAGAACTGGACACGCCTGAGATCTGTCACTGAGATGCACAACCCCGGATCCTAGCAACTGGAAAGTTGCCCCTAGTTTGAAAGGTACCGCAGCACTTCATTGCAACGGAAAGTTGCCCCTAGTCTGAATAGCACTGTACCGGAGATCACGATAAATGCTGATGAATAGAGATGACTGAGATGATCAAATGGACAAAGTTGATCGGGGAAAAGATTGTGGCTGAACTTCAAGACGAAGTTGCCTACGTATCCCAAAGATGGGAATCAAGCCTTACGTAGTTCAGGCTAGGTTCGCTCGGGTATTTTCACTCTCCTTTTGCGCTCTAACTTTTGCCAAGGCCGCCCTTTGCGGGTTTTCAACCTTGCGAGCTCAGTTTTTATAATTTCAAATTTTCTGTGCTCTGAGTTTTGCCTAGGTCGCCCTTTCGGGTTTTCGGCCTAGCGAGCCTCTCAGGGTAGTATTTCTTCAACTTGTCCATGTTGATCGGTTGGGAAAACTCTAAGCCATCTAGATCCATCAGAACCACAGCTCCACCTGACCAGATTGACTTGATGATGTAGGGACCAGTCCAATTAGGTCTGAACTTGCCCCTTGGGTCGTGGATGGGAGCTCGGTTGTCTTTGAGCACCAAATCTCCTTCCTTCAAATTCCTGGACTTAACCTTCTTGTTAAAAGCCCGGGCGATTCTACGTTGATAACTTTGGACGTGGTACAGTGCTTTCAACCTTCTTTCATCGAAAGCATGAGTTCCTCAAATCTGCTTGTTGCCAGTCTGCCTCGGCTATTTGACACTCGGCCAATACTCGTAATGACGGAACCTCAATCTCAATAGGTAGAACGGCCTCCATCCCATAAACCAAGATACGGAGTCGCCCCAGTAGAAGTTCTGATTGAAGTCCTGTAGCCCCACAGAGCAAACGGCAGCTTATCTGGCCAGTCCCGGTAGGTTTCCACCATCTTCTGTAGTATGCGCTTGATATTCTTGTTGGCGGCCTCAACTGCTCCATTGGTTTGCGGCCGATAGGTAGATGACTTATGAAAAGCCACATTGTATTTCTCCAACAAATCAATCACCTCCTTCTTGAAGTGGGAACCATTGTCTGAAAATTTCGTTTGGGACCCCATAGCGACAGATGATGTTGTTTCTGATAAACTTTGACGTGCGAAGCCTTCAACACCGCATAAGATTGGGCCTCAACCCACTTTGTGAAATAATCTATCGCTACCAAGATGAACTCATGCCCATTCGACCCCTTCGGCGTAACTGCTCCGATTACATCAATTCCCCAGACTGAAAACGGCCATGGCGAAGTCATGTTGTACAGCTTTGTTGGCGGGATGTTCATACGATTTGCATGAATCTGACATTTGTGGCATCGCCGGACGAAACTAATACAATCCTCCTCCATGGTGGACCAGTAATAACCCTGTCTGAGGATCTTCCGTGCCAACATTACCCCATTCATGTGTGCACCACATTCTCCCCCGTGGATGGCTTCCATCAGACGCTTTGACTCTTCGGCATCAACGCACAGTTTATGCATTCCCAGATGACCTCGTTTATACAGTTTACCCCCGCAGATGATGAACTGAACTGCCATTCTTCTGATTGCTCTTTTGTCTTTGGCATTTACCCCTGGCGGGTATGCTTCTTTCTCCAAGAAATTCCAGATGTCGTAATACCAGGGGTGTTCGTCCTGAACTTCATCTATGGCTGCAATCGACTCATAGGCAGGTGCGAATTTCTGGTCGATGATGACTGGACGCATCGGACTCCACACGGGATGTCTATCATAGAAGATAGAGTTGCTAAAGAATCTGCGAACCTGTTGTTCTCTCTTAGTAGATGAGTAAAACTTAGCTTCTCAAACCGAGGAATCAGCAAATCCAAGGTTTGGTGATACATCATCATCTTTTCCTCTTTTACTTTCCAGTCTCCTTTAGCTTGAGACACAACAAGGTTCGAGTCCCCAATGACGTCCAACCGTCTTGCCCCTAGTTCCAGGGCTGCTTCTAAGCCAGCAATACACGCCTCGTATTCTGCTTCGTTGTTCGAGACTTTGAATCGGAGTTTGAAGGCGAGAGGGATACGGGAATCATCGGGTGCTATCAGCAACACTCCTATCCCATACCCGTGTTGATTTGACGCTCCGTCAAAGTACATCGTCCAAGTTTCATCGTCGATATGCAGAATTGATTCATCCGGGAACAGGTACTCAACTGCTTCATCCCCCTCAACCGGGTGGTCGGCAAGGAACTCTGCCACTGCTCTTCCTTTCACTGACTTGCGTGTCACGTACGTGAGATCAAATTCGGAGAGCAACAGCAACCAACGAGCTAGCCTACCCGTAAGCGCTGGTTTCTCGAAGAGATATTTGATGGGATCAAGTCGTGAAACCAACATTACAGAGTGAGCTAACAGGTAGTGCCGCAGCTTCCTGGTAGCCCATACCAAAGCTAAGCAAGCCTTTTCCAGCGGTGTATACCGGGTTTCATACTCCAGCATCTTCTTGCTGAGATAGTAGATGGCTCTCTCCACCTTGTCTTCTGATTCTTGTGCAAGCATGCAGCCCATTGTAGTTTCAGTTACTGACAGATACAAAATCAACGGTTTCCCTGGTTCTGGCGGTGACAACACGGGCGGGTTCTGTAGATACTCTTTAATCTGTTCAAATGCAGCTTGACATCGGCCGTCCCATTGGAACTTTCCTTTCTTCAGGAGACCAAAAAGTGGTTCACAAGTCAAGGTTAATTTTGAGATAAACCGTCTTATGAATTGCACTTTACCCAGAAAGCCTCGCACCTCCTTTTCAGTCCTTGGTGGTGGCATTTCTAAGATGGCCTTGATTTTGGAAGGTCGACCTCGATGCCTCTTTGTGTAATCAGAAACCCCAGCATTTTTCCCGCTGTAACACCAAATGTACATTTCTGAGGGTTTAGCCGCAACCGGAATTCCCTGATCCTTTGGAAAAACTTATGCAAGGCGGTGTAGTGGCCCTCTCTTTCCTTGGACTTGACAATCATGTCGTCCACATACACCTCAACCTCTTTGTGGATCATATCATGTAGTATTGTGGTCGCGGCCCGTTGATAAGTAGCTCCAGCATTCTTCAACCCAAACGGCATTACCCGGTAGCAGTATGTCCCCCACGGGGTGGTGAATGCAGTCTTTTCCCGGTCTTCTGGTGCCATTACTATCTGGTTGTATCCTGAGAAGCCATCCATGAATGAGAGCAATGCATGCCCTGCTGTGAAGTCTACCAACTCATCGATGTGCGGTAAGGGGAAGTCGTCCTTCGGACTAGCCTTGTTCAAATCCCTGAAGTCTACACACACCCGGATCCTGCCATCTTTCTTCGGCACCGGAACAATATTAGCCAACCAAGTGGGGTACTCTGATACCAGCAGGAAGCCTGCGTCAATTTGCTTGGTGACCTCTTCTTTAATCTTGAGAGCCCAATCCGGGCGGATCCTTCTGAGTTTCTGCTTGACAGGTCGGGCCTCGGGGTCAAGGGGGATCCGATGCTGTACAATCTCAGGATCGATTCCAGGCATGTCTTCGTAGGACCACGCGAAAACATCTTTGAAATCTTTTAATAAAGCGACTAAGCGCTCGCGTTCCTCCGAAGACAACGTGGACCCGATCTGGACCAGCCGCGGGTCCTCCTCAGTACCAATGTTCACGGTAATGATTTCATCCATTAATGGCTTAACAAATCTCTCTTGCTCTTGCTCAATTAAACGTTGTAAAACCGGAGGAACTTCGTCCTCGTCGTTTTCATCAAAGTTTTGAAAGTCTGAATTAATGCAATAAATCAAGGCACAGAGAAATACTCGGAAACCACATTCACCTCATTCTCATTAAGTTCATCCAAATCGTCCAATTCTTCTGTTACAACAGACTCAAAAGAAAAGGAAAAAGACGACCTAGACAGGACTGTGGCATCCGGGTTAACATCCCCAGGAGTACCAGACTCAGACTCAGTCGAGCTGGAACCTGATTCCGACTCAAGACTCGGTGGAATCAGATTCCGGCTCACTACCTGACCCGGTGCTGCTGGACAAAAATCCCTCCTCGTACTGCCAAGTGAGAGAGGGTGCGATTGATGCATCCAAGATAGCTGCTGGTTGGCTCGCAGCCGTTTCATCCCCAATCATGGAAACCACGAAGTTATCCCCCAAGCACTCTTGGTCGATCGGAGGATCAGAGAGGAGACATGCCAGTGCTACCCCCATTTCAAATTCTGTGCCCTCAGGATCCCCTGCTTTATTCTGCTCAACCTCAGTTGTTGGGTCTGTCTGCTCTGTGGCAACGTCATCCCCGGATAGTTGCATCAAAGAAGATTCGAAGCCTGGACGCGCTTCTCGCGTTTATCCACGGCTCTGGGAAGCCGCAAAATGGAAAATCTTCCCCCTCCCGGACAAAGCGTCCGTTCAGGGTACCCTGAATGGGCCTGTGTATTAGGTCAAAAGGCTTCCCAGCCTGCTTCGCTCTGGCTCTGCCGGCCATTTCCTTTCCTTTCCTCACCCAGTCCTCTTTGGTGGGCAGATAACCCAGTCCAAAGGTATGCGGATTGTGTGGCACTTCGGCCAACGCTGCGACTCCTTTCCTGCCGCTCCTTCCTAATCCCATCCCGGGAATATGTTGTAGCTTGTTCATGAGGTAGACGGATTGGGCACTAACGTACACACCTTCATTCACAGCCATAATGTTCTGTACTACCCGGGCCTCAGCCAAAGTGAATCCTGATAAGAAGACATCTTCTGTGCCATGCTCAATTTCCAGGACCGGCGTAGATACCTCCGGAGGGGGATGGATTGACGAGTTCCCAAATACAGTGGCTACTCCCTTTCCATAGGGGTATTTCACCATCTGATGTAGAGTGGAAGAGACTGCCTTTACTTGGTGCAGCCACGGCCGCCCCAAGAGTAAGTTGAAGGTTGCGGGAACGTCCAAGACATGAAATTCGATGTTGTGTTGTCCTGGACCAACCTTAGTTTGAATCTTGACAATCCCCATCACTTCCCTACTCGTATTATCGTAAGCTTGATCACCTGAGTTGTTGGTGTGAAGTCCGCGGGCTTCAACCCAACTGCATATGCTGTTCTGACTGGGCAGACATTGATGGCGGACCCGGTATCAACAAGTACCACCGGTATCCATTTATCTCTACACTCCACGGAGACGTAGAGAGGTTTGTTATGGTTCACGCCCTCAGGCGGCAATTCCTTGTCTGAAAAGGTTAATGCCGGGGAACCTCCTCCCGGAAAAACCAGCCCAACCAGCTGTTCTGGTGTAGTGTCTATTGAGAGTTTGGCCTTGTCCATGGCAGATAGGACGGCCTGTCTGTGCACCCTTGATGCCATAAGCAGTCCCCAGATGGAGATGTCTGCTTGTATCTTCTTCAATTGTTTGAGCACAGCTTCTTCTTCTATCTGTTTCTCTCTCTGTTTCTCAGCCTCTTTATCTTTTCCAGATGCCTCAGGTTGGTCAAGGTGTGGGGGCTTGAAATACCGCCCACTCCTGGTCATATGAGCAACCTCGTCGATATACCAGGTATCATCTGGTTGAGCACCTGCCCAATCTTCGTCTGTGTGGGCAAGACATAAGTCGTCGTCTTCCCACCACATTCCGTCGGCAGCCGACAGACATCTGTCCGGCTCCGGTACGATCGTGCTCGCAGCACCTTCAGTCTTTACGCCCACAGCGTTTTCTGTCTCTGTGCACACAGCACTTTCGACCCCCACATGGGCCTTGGCCTTTCTAATTCTCTCGGAATCGTCAAACCTTTGTTGTTCCAACTGCGTCAGTACAGCCGGTTGTTCAATATTCCCTGTATTTACGATCCCCGAATTCTGAGCGAAATTCTTAACGCTGGCGCTCTCCGGCAGTGGATCCTGACCCTTGGCCCTTCCGGCCATCATTGATACTCTCGCCCCTGCCGGGCCCTGTTCTGATCGGAATTCTACAACATCTGGCTGATCATCTAACCATCCAGTAACTTCCGCCGACTCCTCATAGTCGAACCAGTTGATTGCAGCATCCGCTGATTCTTGGTCGTTGAAGAACTGGAAGTTGGCAAAATCCTCTTCCACTGTTGTCAGATCATCTGCCCCTTTTTCAAGTCTGTCCCCCCGGATCATACACAGCTCAGCTTTTTCTGGCAGCCCCACACTCGGCTTAGACTGGCCCACTGATAAGATGAAATCTCGAGGCTTGGTTATTGCTCTCGGATGTATTGGAAAAGGGTGTGGCCGCTGCGGGCCTTGGTTGGGAAGGGGGAGTGGTGGTGACCATACCAACCTCAGAAGTCCTTGTATTGCAGCGCCACTCGGGCCTGCATTGTATTGCGGTTGAATGTCCTTCGGGGCTGCTCTCGGTCCTGATCAATCAACCCTTGCTTCATCGCGTCTTCGATCTGACCCCATCTCGTGTAAGTCTGAGAAGGTTGGGAAGGGAGTACAATCATCTCTGCATTAACTTGGGTTGGAGATTGCGCACAATCATCCGGATTTGATCTTTATCTGTAGGCCTCAAGGTCATCATCGACGCCTTTGCCCTCCATCTTGTTACAAAATCAGAGAAAGATTCCTTGGGTTCTTGCCTCGTCGTTTCGAGATCACGTGTTGTAATCTCGATCTGTGTATTATACGAGTACTGCGCGACGAAGGCCTCAGCCATCTCATCCCAATTTCTCTTCACATCATCTTCTAACTTGGCGTACCAGATGGCCGCCACCCCCGACAAAGTTCTGCCGAACAAAGAAAGCTTTTGCGGTCGGGTTAGGCCCATTGGCCTCAGGATGTCTGAAAATAGGCGGAGATGGACCATAGGATCCCCGGACCCATCAAAACGGTCGATCTGTGGCATCTTAAATCTGTCTGGCAATGTTACAGCCACATCAGTGTACCCATCTTCGATGTCTGGGATGGCCTTCACCCCCTGCGACTTCTTAAAGAGTTTCTCCAACTTACTCAGCTTCAGAGCTGTATGATCTATCTCGAACTCAAAGGGAGAGTCCGGGTGGTTGGGTGTAAGATTCTTGGACAGTTGAGGCAGAAGTGGGGGCGGAGCCAGCCCCGTTGGAATGTTGGTGTCCTCTTGGATATTTTGGACATTGGGTAGGGTGTTCTGAGTATTCGGGAGGGTATTCTGAGGGTTTGGCAGGGTATTCTGAGGATTCGGCAAGGTATTCTGACCCACAGGTGCTTGCTCGGGTAGTGGAGCTGCTGGTGGAGGAACCTGATGTGAAGCAGAGGCTGCATTCTGCTGTTGCAGCCTAGTGATCAACTCGGCCTGCTGGGCCATGACCGCGGCTTGTTGTTTAGAAAATTCCGCTTGGCGGATGGAATCCTCTTGCATTTGCCTCATGCTCTCTTGCATCTGGCGCATCATCGCCTCTACCACTGATGTATTCTGCTGTTCCATCTGGATGCCCGGTAAATGTACTTCTATGGCAGACACAGAAATCTCAGCCTGGCTGTTCACTGTCAAAGTAGCCCTCTGTCTCGGTAATCCCTGCTCTGACACACTACGCCTCCTTGGCCTTCTTCTGGCAACTGGGGGTAGAAAGTGAAACACTGGATGTCCGTCAACGAGATCCTTGGATCGGTTGAGTCGGCGACCTCGTGTCCAGAGTGCTTGGGGAGTATCTACTGGCTCGGAAGCAATCGTGCTAAAAACTGCCCCTAGCAAAAAGATAATAAAGCAAAAAGGAAATAAATAACCAGAAAAACGGGCAGCATAACAGCTTAATTTAAATACACACAACACACAGTCGGGTATACAACACACAGTTGAAAAGCTGAAAATACACTGTCCTCAATCACTGATCACTGTTCCTGTATCACTGTTCCCCAAAACTGAATCGGATATCCGCAGACAACTGATTCTCAGATACTGACTGATGCCCGCAGGCCTGACTGATGCCCACAGGCCTGAATGATGCCCGCAGGCCTGATGCCCAAACTTATAGACTGATACATGCATTCCTGTAGAGACGCACTCTAAAGCACATAACAGATAAGTGAGAGCCAAAACACCCCTATGTGGGGGTAGGGTTTCCCTGTCCTATTTTGTCAGGAACTAGGGTTTCACTACGCACGCAGCGGTTTCAAACAACCTATAAACGGGTAAGCAACCTGTCCTAATTTGGAATGGTCACTATGGATCCGAATATGCACTAGGTCGAATGGTCAAAAATGGTGCCCCGGTAAAACCGGGATTTGTGTTCCCATACTGGCAGAGCCCGTAACCGGTCAGCCTTATGGACATGCCTTGACAAGACAAGCCTCCGGCAAACCGCTCAGGAATAGCAGATGGCAAACACGGTGTCCTAGGCGCACCAATGCAAATGCAATGCAAAGAAACACAAGTGTAGTCAAAACCAGATATCATGAGTTCGTCAAGTTCTCTAAATCCCCAGCAGAGTCGCCAGAAACTGTAGACGTCCCGAACGCCCCGGGAGGGTTAAGTCCCGTTCTGTTCATATTGGGGTCACTACAGTTCAAGGACTCAAATGTCACGGTTCTTAATCTTGAACCAAAGAGTCCAAATCCGGCAAATCGTTTGAAAACAGATTTTTTTGAAAGAAGTGCCAACATGGACTGCTTCGCCAGATACAGAGTCGCCACCTAAATATTTTTTTTTAAATGAGAAATTTAGGAAACCCTGACTCGGTGCCAAAGGCCACGTGTCCGTCATCACCAAAGTTGCCTCGGCTCGGGAACTTGGGTACGATTAGGGAAGGTCACTTCGTGAGCACCCCCGCTCGCCGGTCAAAGACCGGCCTCTACTAACCATGATATCTGTTTTGAAAACATTGTATGCTCTTATTCCGGTTATTAGCCTAGGTTACTATGTGATGCTCGCAGCAAACAAGTATAGACTGGGTCGCCTGAATTGGAAAAAACATTTCATGTTTGTTTGTTTGAAAATGGTTTGATGGTGCTACCCGCAGGTAGGCTAAGACGCGGATTTGCCACCCTCAGGTGGGCTTAGAAAACAAGATTTTTGCCACTATCTAGTGGGCTTAAAACAAACATTTGATGAATCGTCCCAATTCAAGTAACTCAACCTCCACCCACAGGCATTCAAGGCAGTTATATCACATAAGCACATAGCCTCATGGTAAGCATGCTATCATGGCAACACTCACACGCATGCAAGGATGCTAAAGCATAAAACTCACCGAGTACTCCAAGCCAAAATAGAAGCTGATTAGAAATCATGCATGATCCTAACTATATAGAAATGCCTAATGCAACACATGCAATAATGCAACTATAGCAGGCTCGGCTATTCTAAACATGGCATATGAAATGCTACAACTATCACGTATTCAATTTGGAATTGAAATACAAATGCAGTTTGTATGATGCGCCGAGCCCGGTGCATGCAAAACAGATGAATGATGCAAACATGCTGTCATACTGTATGCTAATTAAAAATATGCCCTATCTAACATTATAAGCGGGTAAATAAAAGGGAAGAAAGACGGGGTTGGAAGACATACATCACACTACCCACACTTATTACAATTATGCCCTCGCGCAGAGGGTCCGAATAAATAATACAGTCCGAATGAAAGAATAATACAGTCCGAATATTACATATTCCTAATTAATTATCGAATTAACTAAGAAAGCTGTAAAAATGGCTCGCAAGCCAGGGGCTGCCTTGACTCCGCTGAATGATGTATGCTGGGCTGCCTTTGCGCAGAAATCCACTGGGATGCCCAATTTAGCCTCTGTTTGCAATGTTTCTCGAAATGCGCGCCAGACTCCGAAAAGTTGCTGATTCTTCATTTGGCTGCAACAGAGAACAGGAAAGGGGCATAGCAATGTATTTCACAAATATGTGCATGCCTCGATCCTCGTGCCACCAATCACGCATATCGATGCATGATGGCCGAGGAATCGGATTGCACAACTCAATATAGGGTGCAATGCAGATGAATGCTACAACAAAACCTAACTCCATCATGGATAGTCCGGAGCGTCGGTGACCTGGGAATTGAGACCCGTTCCGTCACTCGGAGTACGGAATGTGCCTCGTTTCCCGTGCCCGGGCTAACTCCTATCCCGAACACGATGCAATATGCATGATATGCATGAATGCAACTAAAATACAATCCTAGTATGCACAATGCTATGAAAATGAGATGCCTCAAAATGCGTGCACGCGGGCACGCAAACCGAGGCGATGATCCCAAGGCATGAAATGGCATGAAATATGACAACAATGAGACTAAAATGAGATGTCTCGAAATGCGTGCCCACGGGCACGCAAACCGAGAAAATGGCATACGGAATGCAATGAAGCTAAAATGATATGCAAAATGCAAAATGGACTTACACTAACATGAGTGAGCCTCAACCACACTCACATAAGAGGCCGTCAGATGAAAATAAAGCGCCTCGAAATGCGTGCACACGGGCGCGCAAATCGAGGCGATGACATACGCAATGTGATAAGACTAAAATGGCATGCAAAATTCAGAATGGACTTATACCAACATGAGAGAGCCTCAGCCACACTCACACGGGAGGCCGTCGGATAAAAAAGAAGTGCCTCGACATGCGTGCCCATGGGCGCGCAAACCGAGGCGATGCATACGGAATGCAAAATGACATGGAAATGATATGTAATGAGGCTAAAATGAGATGTCTCGAAGTGCGGGCTAAAATGAGATGTCTCGAAGTGCGTGCCCGCGGGCACGCAAATCGAGAAAATGGCATACAGAATGCAGGATGGGCTTATACCAACATGAGAGGACCTCAGCCACTCTCATACGGGAGGCCGTCGGATAAAAATGAAGTGCCTCGAAATGCGTGCCCACGGGCGCGCAAACCGAGGCGATGCATTAAAGCATGAAATGACATACGAAATGCGAAATGGACTTATACTAACATGAGAGGACCTCAGCCACACTCACATGAGAGGCCGTCGGATGAAAATGAGGCGCCTCGAAATGCGTGCACACGGGCACGCAAACTGAGGCAATGCGTTTAAGCATGAAATGACATGGAAAATGATATGCAAACATGCAAATGGAATTTCAACACTTACAAATGATGCAAAACAGTCCCAAAAGGGGGGGGGAAATGACACCGAATGCGGAATGGTCCCGAAATGCGATAATAAGACCCGGAATGGCCTATAGCCATACTAAACATGCATAATTGGTACATGACATGCAAAACAGTAGCAAGGCAGCCCCAAAATAGCATTATTCACAGTAAAACATGGCGAAATAATGAGCATAGATAGGACAACAATAGCATGCAAAAATACGAGCCAAGAGAGGGGTATTGAAGCAAGTGGTGTATGCGATGCTCAAACTGAAAAGTACCCTTCTACAACATTGATGAGGGACTGAAAATATGCACATTTACAGTAGATGACATCCCCCAACTCAGTATGAAAACATGGTAAAAATGCTATGCAAGAATGAGGATATATAAGGCTATAACATGAGGTACCCCAAACATTCATCAAACCAGAAAAGACCCTCAATGAAATATGACAAGAAGGCCAAAATATGGATATTTTCAGTACTGATGATGGCCGAAAACAGAAGCTAGATAAGCTTTAAAAAGCATGCAAAATGGGGTCAAAGAGAGATAAAGGAAAGTAAACATGGAGACCCCAAACAAAATTGATCCCTTCTACAATATTGTAGAGGGACACAAAAAAGCTCACTCACAGTTCATGACATGTTCCAAAAAGACTGCATGTAGGTCAAACAAATCATGCAAGTTTACGGTAAATTGAAGGAATTGTGAAGCAAGTGCATGATAGAGAGGCCAAACAGGGTTGAGCCCTTCTTCAATGTTGAATAGGGGCTCAAAATAGGCCCACTCACAGTTTATGTCATGCTCGAAATCAGATCACTCATAAGCTAGATATTTCATGCAAAAACAAGAGCAAAACATGGATTCAAAGCAAGTGGTACATGGAGCATAAAAACAAGGTTGAGCCCTTATTCAATGTTGAAGAGGGGCTCAAAATAAGCACAATATCAGTTCATGGGATGCTCCAATTCAGATCACACATAGGCCAAATATTCAATGCAAAATAAAGGCATATAAGAGGATATTGAAAGAAGTGTAAGATGGAGGGCTCAAACAGAGTTGAGCCCTTAAACAAACATCAAGAATAGCTCAAAAGAGGACCACTTTATTATTGGTCGGAGCTCAAACAGTGAGCAGTAAGGTTAAGAAAGAGGCAAAAAAGTGGTGTAAAAGAGGGATTTAGAGACTTACCCTTGAAGACAAGTCTTTCTTTGCTTCTTGACTTGAATTTGTTGCTTCTTAGCCACTGAAAAACTTCCTTTGCTGCTGAAATGGAAGTGGTGAAGGTAGTGCTTGGTGTTGATGAACAAATGAGACCAAAACTTGAGAGTTTGAGAGAGATAGAGAGATATGCTTGAGCCAAGTTTTTTCTAGGTCTTGAGGGAGAGGGAGGGGAGTGTATGCATGCAAGAATTGTGTATCAAAAGTGTATGCAAGTGTGTAGCCTTAAGGGAACAAGTTCCCTTGCAAACAAAATATCCCCCGAATCAGATCTTTTGGGGGATACAGCTATACAGCTGTGAAACACACTTCCCAAGGAGCATGGCCGGCTAGCCACCTTTATTGGAGGTGGCCGGCCGGCCACCCCCCCCTAGCCGGCCGGCCAAGGGCAAAAATGGAAAGTTAGAATTGCTGGCCGAGCTCTACATGATGGTGTCCTCCCAGGTGTGTACAACAAGGCCCTATGGTTGGAAATTGACAACTCTGAACCAGGAGAAACGACAATTCACTTTTCAAAGAGGGTCAAAACAAAAAAATAAGAATTACTGGCCGGCCATGGTTTTTTAGTGTCCTCCCATGTGTGTACAACACGAATATGTGGTTTTGGCTCGAAGAAAAAGGCCTAGGGTGGTCAACATTAGTCCGGAAGTGAGAAAAACGGGCGCCGGGGGGCGCCGGAAGGGCAAACAGGTTGCTTGGACAATTGCTAGCCCCCACCCTCCAGTGATCTTCCTGATGATAAAACAGAGGTACCTGCCAAGAATGAACGAAAATCGATGCAAAACGAATGCTCGGGGGCAAACCGCGAGGTTCAGGGCCGAAAACCGGCTGTAAGCACGAAAGTGGCATTCGGCCACGAAGTGGGTATCTAAGACCCCAGTGTGCCTCGTTATGATGAAACAGAGGTACCTGCCAAGAATGAACAAAAACCAATGCAAAACGAATGCTCGGGGGCCAAACCGCGAGGTTCGGGGCCCGAAAACCGGCTGTAAGCACCGAAAGTGGTGTTTGGCCACGAAGTGGGTATCTAAGACCCCAGTGTGCCTCGTTATGATGTAAATGAGATGCATGCCAAAAACCGGAGGAATCGGAGACGGTTGGGCGGTCCCGAACCGAGGCACACGGCCTGACGGCTCCGAAAACCGGGAACCGGGCTCCGAAATGGGCAAAATGGCCTACGGCCACGAAACGTAGCCCACGGCCACTGAGAGATAGTCTGCTAGACCTCTCCCTCCCTGCAGGAAAGAAAACAGAGAAAACCGAGTCTGGTTCGCAAACCGAGGCAAGGCACAAAAGAGTTCGGAAGTCCGAAGGCAGGGCGCACGGCCGCGACTCTGAGACTTCTGAACGAGCACAATATGCAACATCACCGAGCGCTCAATTGGTGACGTCTGAGTCTTAAGGTCGGTCAAAAATGGGGTGTCTACAACATGTTTGTGGTTTTTTTTTTTTTTTTTTTTTTAGGAAGTGCACATATTAAATTATGTTGAAAATTTGTAAAATTTTAAACCGCTAAACCGATTCGCATCAATTCGCTAATCCGCCAATCTGCATCCGCCGGATTAGCGGACGTATATAGATTGATTTTCTCCAATCCGCCAATCGAGCAGACGGATGGCGGATTGGAGATTCTGTGGCATAACCGATCCGCGCCCCCCTACTCAAAGATGAAATAACAATTCAAAAACTAAAACCAACAAACCACTAAGCCCAGCAAAGTACCCAGGTAATCCATGTGGATTTTTTTTTTTTATAAATATTCTAAAAGAAAAATAATTTAGAGAATTGACTCACTTTTCAAACTATTTGGGAAAGTAACATACTTTTTGAAATCGCTTTTTAAAAATGCAATTTTGAATTAAAAATTATATTTTCAACATGTAATTTCAACGTTTTGTGTGAGGAAGACACAAAGTGTGAGTGGTTGAATGCATGTGTGAGTGGATAAGTGAAGTGTATTAGTGTGTGATTATATACAAGTGTTTTGTGTACTAGAGTGTTATCAATAAATGTTATATTTCTGAATCCACCAATGTGCCAAACTCAACATGGACATTGTTTCTGGGGGTGCCCACATGGATCGAGTTTTTTTTTTTTTTTTTAAACATTCTTTTAAAAAAATAATCGAGATTATCTCACTTTTCAAACTATTTGAGAAACTAACCTGCTTTTTGAAATCGCATTTTCAACATGTGATTTCAAACATGGACTTCACTAAGATATATTACATTTTCAACATACGATTTCAAAAAGCGCATGTCATCTCAAGTTGAAATTGCATGTTGAAAATGTGATTTTAATTTAAAATTGCATTTTCAAAATGCAATTTCAAAAAGCAGTTTCAAAATGCGATTTCAAAAAGCAGGTTAGTTTCTCAAATAGTTTGAAAAGTGAGTCAATTCTCTAAATTAATTTTTTTTAGAATATTAAAAAAAAAAAACAAACAAACTCGATCCATGTGGGCACCCCAAGAAACAATGTCCATGTTGAGTTTGGCACATTGGCGGACTCAAAAATGCAACCTTTATTGATAACACTTTAGTACACAAAACATTTGTATACAATCACACACTAATGCACTCCACTTATTCACTCACACATACATTCAAGCACTCACACTTTGTGTCTTCCTCACACAGACCTTGAGACACTCACACTAGATCACTCGTGTAGTGCTTAACACTCACTTTGGACTCACTCTTCTTTCACTCAATTGTCCAACACCTAGTACATCCACTCATCTCATATTTATACTAGTTGAAGAACTTTCTAGAATACATTCATAGTTTCACTATACTCTAGAACAATCTAGATTACTCTAGTACATATTAGAGCTTTCTATACTTCTCTAAAATATTCTAGAACCTTTCGGAACTTTCTAGACTTCTCCAAACTTTTCCAATGTTCCGGAACCTTCTAGGATGTTCTAGAATCTTTCGGATTTCTCTAGGTCTTTCTAGAATCTTCTAGATATTTCCAAAATATTCTAGATTCATGTGGAAACTTCTAGAATATTCTAGAGAAAAGATTCTAGAGAGTAAGGAAGTTAGTACTACTAGAAAATGGGCTTTTGGACACAGAACTTTTTGCGACGGTTTAAAAACCGTCACAAATAACAATTTTTTACAACGGCAAAAAAAACAGTCACTGAATATAATTTTTTGCAACGAAAATAACCCGTCACCCAAAAAGATAATAAAAAATGATACTTTTAGCGACGGATAACCTATAACCGTCACAAAAAGACACAACATATGGGACAGTATATTACCCCGACGCAAAAGTTTTTTCTCTTTCATGTTTTGGAATGTCTTGCGACGGATTTTACAACTATCGCAAAAAGTTGGCCCTATTTTTTTTTTAGGTAATTGGCTCTAATTTCATTCCCGCATGCCCCAATACCCTAGTTCTCTCCTCTCTCATTCGCTTTCGCGCAGCTCTTACTCTCCCGTAACGACGCCACATATGACCGACATGGGCAGAACCCCCTGCAGCATCTAGGTAACCCTTCTCCTCTCTTCTTTCTCCCTCTTTCACTCTCACCGTCTCTCCCTCGATCTCCAGCTTCGTGCGACTCTACCCTATTGTTATTACCACAGCTCTCCCTTCTATCTTGGTGCGACTCATCTCCCATAATCACTGGCGAGAGCTCTCCCTATCATTTCCCGACTAATCTCACTCTCATTCCTTCACTATCGCTGGTTGCTTTCGAAAGCTCTTAAACCTCCTTCATCTTCTTCATCTACTATCAACAAATCATTTCCAATGTACTGCCTAATCACTCGTTATTATTCATAGTCTGCTCTTCTAATTATGCTACTTACCTGTGGACTGACCTAATTCAACCTAAAACCCTCATTCTAAAACCTTTTGTTCTACTAGAAAAGCTAGAACCACCATCACATCCTTCTCAAATTTCCTCTTTATAACACCATTAGTGGTGAAGGTTTAATTGCTAATGATTAATATGAATACCTTCTGTACTGCAAGAAGATAAATTTCACAAGATTTGGATCATATTGGTTTATTTGTGACTTAAAATTCTGCCTTTGGTATTCTAATTCATACCAAATTTAGATCTAGGAAGAAGATTAGTAGATCTACAAGATCCGACTAGATCTAAACCAAAATAGTTGTTTGAGTACAATATTCTTTCTATATCTATCTTTTCTTCGATTTCTCAATTTTCTACTTTTCTTTGTTACACACATCTATTTTTCTGTTTTAATGGAGAAAAATTTCAAGTTCTAATAAGTTGCTTTTAAGTTTTAGTTACAGGCAGTGAAAACTGTAAAATTTTACAGTTTCAGCTTTGTTTGGTACTGAAATGAATCATACTTTAAAACTGTAAAATTTTACAATTTCATAACATGTTGGTGGTTAAGGAAGGAAGTGCACACACATGTTGAAAATTTTACAATTCACTAATCGAGGTGGTGGTTAAGGAAGGAAGTGCACACACATGTTGAAAATTTGTAAAATTTTAAGTCAAAGATGAAATAACAATTCAAAAAACTAAAACCAACAAACCACTAAGCCCAGCAAACTGCCCAGGTAATCCAGGTGGAGTTTTTTTTTTTTTTTAAATATTCTAAAAGAAAAATAATTTAGAGAATTGACTCACTTTTCAAACTATTTGGGAAAGTAACATACTTTTTGAAATCGCATTTTAAAAATGCAATTTTGAATAGAAAATTGTATTTTCAACATGCAATTTCAACTTTTGTGTGAGGAAGACACAAAGTGTGAGTGGTTGAATGCATGTGTGAGTGGATAAGTGAAGTGTATTAGTGTGTGATTGTATACAAGTGTTTTGTGTACTAGAGTGTTATCAATAAATGTTATATTTCTGAATCCACCAATGTGCCAAACTCAACATGGACATTGTTTCTGGGGGTGCCCACATGGATCGAGTTTTTTTTTTTTTTAAATATTCTTTTAAAAAAAATAATTTAGAGATTATCTCACTTTTCAAACTATTTGAGAAACTAACTTGCTTTTTGAAATCGCATTTTCAACATGCGATTTCAAACATGGACTTCACTAAGATATATTGCATTTTCAACATACGATTTCAAAAAGCGCATGTCATCTCAAGTTGAAATTGCAAGTTGAAAATGTGATTTTAATTTAAAATTGCATTTTCAAAATGCAATTTCAAAAAGCAGTTTCAAAATGCGATTTCAAAAAGCAGGTTAGTTTCTCAAAGTAGTTTGAAAAGTGAGTCAATTCTCTAAATTAATTTTTTTTAGAATATTAAAAAAACAAACAAACTCGATCCATGTGGGCACCCCAAGAAACAATGTCCATGTTGAGTTTGGCACATTGGCGGACTCAAAAATGCAACCTTTATTGATAACACTCTAGTACACAAAACATTTGTATACAATCACACACTAATACACTCCACCTATTCACTCACACATACATTCAAACACTCACACTTTGTGTCTTCCTCACACAAGACCTTGAGACACCTCACACTAGATCACTCGTGTCACGCCCCAAGCTCCGTGACAACGCCGCACACTCATTTAAGTGAGCATGCAAGGCTAAGAGTCCAACACATAACCAACAATGTAAAATACTCCAATTAAATTCTTAATTATCATAATGCTAAAATCCATAAAAGCTGATTATTCTTATCATATGAAATTATCCACCAATTTCACTAATAAAATCCATTAACAAAACAATAATCCAAGTACTTAAATCATAGTCCTACTCTCGGCACTCCCACATGTAAAAAATCCCGCACAGCTCTACTCTTTAAAATCTGAAAAAAAAAATAAGGGTAAGCTAGATAGCCCAGTAGTAAATAACAACCATCACTGCTAGCTGGATCAAGTATACAAATAAATAAATAAATAAATCGATAACCAATAAATATAATTTTTACTACAGTTCAATAAATGAACAATTATTTGTAAAATGGTTTCATAGCTAAAAATAAACAATGTACAATACATTTTAAATTAAAAACCAACAAGATAACTCAAAGTAATTCGTTGTTCAAATCGATGGTTCGATATTCAGATGGTTCAATGATTTAATTCACAAAACCCAAGTCTTGGTGACTACGGTCACTTAGCCCGTGACAAGGCCCAGAACCACACATAGGCCGGTGGTAAAGCCCAAAAGAAACTAGTTTCTATGAATAAATAACCCCCATTGGTTAGGATCCAAATCATAGTCAGACTAGAGTGATGTTCAAAATTCAAACAATACACAACTTTTAAATAAAACATTCGATATTTTCAGAATAAACGTTTAGTACAATTTTCAGAATAGTTTCACCAAATATTCAAATAATTTTCATAATAATATTCGATATTGTTTTATACTTGACCCATATTTTATTTTAAGAGAACATGAAGGCTATAAATAAATATTATGATTTTAAACGATTCGATAGGAATAAAAATGAACCAACAGTGATAGAGGGTTACTTACCTCAAACAACTAAAATAATATTTCCCAAGCTAGTCTCAAATTACAAGATCCACCTCAATCTCACAAACCTAATAAAATATTAAACCGCATAAACAATTATTATGTGCACCCATCTATCTCTTCTTGTAACAACAATAAAATAAATTAAACCAATTGCCTATTAAGAACTCCCACAATTTAGCATCAAAACAAAGCCATCACGGTTTCGGAAATTCTCAACCCATATTATTCTATTGTTGTTTATATACACGTAAAAATTTGTAATTGCTTGTAATCAATCTTGTATCCCACAACACACCACCATTAAACCTAACACCTATCACATATTAATCTCAAAATATGAACCACCCAAACGGAATACAAAATACACTCTAAAATTGAGCAAAATCGAGAACCCCAACATAGACTACATCAATATAATTATTTAATCATATATGCCCATAAAATCATCTATTGACATTTAACAGTAAAATCATAGATAGGAATACAATAAAATAAATCTTACCTAAGTGATGAATAAAGCAAAACCACACTCTTATGAATCCTTCCTTTCCTTTTGGTTTTGGTTTCTTTTCTTTAATTTTTTTTTTCAAACCTTGTTGCCTTGCCTTTCCACAACATCCGCCTCCCTTGTTTGTTGTGTTGTTTTTTTGTTTTCTTCTCCAAGACTAAAAGCCACGGCATCTCATACTTAACCTAATATTCTTTTCTTTTTCCAAAATTACAAAATTACCACCTATGTTATAGAATAATAATGCCATCTCATAATTAATTCCTTGATATTACTAAGTGACCCATATAAATTAATTTAATTACCAATCTATCCAAAAATAATAATATACAAAACTTGGGTTTTACAACTCGTGTAGTGCTTAACCACTCACTTTGGACTCACTCTTCTTTCACTCAATTGTCCAACACCTAGTACATCCACTCATCTCATATTTATACTGGTTGAAGAACTTTCTAGAATACATTCATAGTTTCACTATACTCTAGAACAATCTAGATTACTCTAGTACATATTAGAGCTTTCTATACTTCTCTAAAATATTCTAGAACCTTTCGGAACTTTCTAGATTTCTCCAAACTTTTCCAATGTTCTGGAACCTTCTAGGATGTTCTAGAATCTTTCGGATTTCTCTAGGTCTTTCTAGAATCTTCTAGATATTTCCAAAATATTCTAGATTCATGTGGAAACTACTAGAATATTCTAGAGAAAAGATTCTAGAGAGTAAGGAGAGTTAGTACTACTAGAAAATGGGCTTTTGGACACAAAACTTTTTGCGACGGTTTAAAAACCGTCGCAAATAACAACTTTTTACAACGGCAAAAAAAACAGTCACTGAATATAATTTTTTGCGACGAAAATAACCCGTCACCAAAAAGATAATAAAAATGATACTTTTAGCGACGGATAACCTATAACCGTCACAAAAAGACACAACATATGGGACAGTATATTACCCCGACGCAAAAGTTTTTTCCCTTTCATGTTTTGGAATGTTTTGCGACGGATTTTACAACTATTGCAAAAAGTTGGCCCTAATTTTTTTTAGGCAATTGGCTCTAATTTCATTCCCGCATGCCCAATACCCTAGTTCTTCCTCACTCATTTCTTTCGCGAGCTCTTACCTCTCATACGACGCCACATTAACCGACGTGGGCAGAACCCCTGCAGCGTAGGTAACCTTCTCCTCTCTTCTTTCTCCTTATTTCACTCTCACGCTCGCCCTCGATCTCCAACTTCGTGCGACTCTACCCTATTGTTATTGCGAGCTTCCCTTCTATCTTGGTGCGACTCATCTCTCATTATCGCTGGCGAGAGCTCTCCCTATCATTTCCCGACTAATCACTCTCATTCCTTCACTATCGCTGGTTGCTTTCGAAGCTCTAAACCTCCTTCATCTTCTTCATCTACTATAACAAATCATTTCCAAATGTACTGCCTAATCACTCGTTATTATCATAGTCTGTTCTTCTAATTAGCTACTTACCTGTGGACTGACCTAATTCAACCCTAAAACCCTCATTCTAGAACCCTTCTGTTCTACTAGAAAAGCTAGAACCACCATCACCATCTTCTCAAATTTCCCCTTTACAACACCATTAGTGGTGAAGGTTTAATTGCTAATGATTAATATGATATCTTCTGTACTGCAAGAAGATAAATTTCACAAGATTTGGATATATTGGTTTATTTGTGACTTAAAATTCTGCCTTTGGTATTCTAATTCATACCAAATTTAGATCTAGGAAGAGATTAGTAGATCTACATAAGATCCGACTAGATCTAAACCAAAAATAGTTGTTGGAGTACAATATTCTTTCTATATCTATCATTTTCTTCGATTTCTCAATTTTTCTACCTTTTCTCTGTTACACACATCTATTTTCTGTTTAATGGAGAAAATTTCAAGTTCTGAATAAGTTGCTTTTAAATTTTAGTTACAGGCGGTGAAAACTGTAAAATTTTACAGTTTCAGCTTTTTGTGGTACTGAAATGAATCATACTTTAAAACTGTAAAAATTTTGCAATTTCATAACATTTTTTGAACTATGAAATTTTACAGTTTCATAACATGTTTTCCAGCTTAATAGAATAATGCTTTGAAATTGTAACATTTTACAATTTCAAAGCTTACTTTTCCAGTTGATCAATATTACAGATTATTTGCTTAGTTTGTTTGTTGTTATGTTTTTTTTAACTATAATTTCTCCATTTATTCTTCTTCTTTTTCCGGGCAATATTCTAAATATTTCGGTGAGATTTCGATGATATTCTTGACATTTTCCAGCGACGTTCAGAAGACTCGGTGAACTTTCGACGATGCTCAAAACACTCTGGCGAACTTCTGGTGATGCTCCGGTGACTTTTTGGTGATGTTGAATATTCGGTGAGTCTTCGATAAGTCTGACGAAAGTCGTTGGATGTAGTAGCATTTTTAAATTGATAAAACAAAATAAAAAGAATTTTGATAACAATTAAAAATATATATAACTAATTGGTGCAAGTATTTTGTTTTGAGATTAGATAGATTTTGAACTTTATGTATGTGACTTATTGGCAAGTGCCCCATAAAATAACCAACTTTGAGGGAGCCCGGCCCGCTTAAGCACAATGGGGCAGTACTTGCAAGCACCGCTCTCAAAGCAGCTCCTGAAATGCCACTGGAGCAAGACTGACCACTGCCTAGAAATACAACAATTTGGGCAGCGTTTGAGATGCCAAGTTTTCATCTTTTCATCAAAAGCTATGAAACCTATGTTTTTTTTGCTTTAATTTTTATTTTATTTTATTTTTTTTGAAAATCTTGGAACTTGCTTTTCAGGATGAGAATTTCTCAGCAAAACTTGTTGGGTGACACATTGAAACCTTCGTTAACAAAGTCTCAATGAACAACCATGAATAAGCCTTGCGGTTGACTATTGGATCAAAGGTGTCTTCGAGGGTTAAAGCCACATGATCCATCAACTTCAAATCAAATGGGGAAAAAATTGAGATTCTAGGAGATTAACAGACAGAACTCTGTACTCAACCATCAAGAATAACCAGTACATTAACCATATTCAACTACTAAACAAATCGCAGCAAAGAGTCATTTACAAGTTGCATGTAATTCTTAGCTTGATAACATTTGTCTTAGGCCCCAAGGTGGAACTTTCTCATTCTGCTGCAAATTAAAACTTGTGCACAGCAGCAATAGCTTCTTTCACTGCTCTCATAACAGGTCTAACGTAAAATTGTGAACTTTGCAATAAAATCAATTATGTCAACTCGCCCCCACTCTGATCATCTGCTGTGTCTTCATCATATTCTTTTACGCTGTCACTATGAACAGTAACAATCCCTCACTTGCAAGGGTAGAAAGTGCATTTCGTAGCTGGTAAAAATATACAAACTGAACCCGTCAGTACAATCATATGCAGATAGCGGACACAAACGCGCAGAGAGAGAGAGAGAATACTTACATCACTAAGGTGGACTTCAGCCCGGAACTTTGCTTCTTCAACTCTTCCAGTAATGCAACATAATGTCAGCGAAGCAAGGTTTCAGATGGTGGTGTGTCCATTAAATGAATAAAAGAGGATCTAAAATTCAGTAAACTTAATAGACCTCCAACAACCGAGTAGAGGACCCTCCAATCTGCATCTTCTCCATAATTAAGTTGCGAGTTGCAGACAACAGATTTTCCTTCTCATCCTTTCACTTGCAGAGACCCCAGTGTAATGAGATCCATACAATGGTTCCTAGTCAAGAAAACAAGAAAAATAAATAAAATCACTCAAGGAGCATAAAATAAGTCAATATCCTTCAATTGGGGAAGCCTTTCTCCATTATCTTGCTAGGCAAAAGTGGAGAAAACATTTCCACCCAGCTTCTAAAGAAATTTTACTCCGAGCCAAAGCAGTACATGGCATATATCAAATAAATTCTTGTCATAACTGTTATCACCTAGGCTGAAAAAAGAATTAAGCTAAAATAAAAAAATTCTATCAAGAATTGATCCAGCAAATCGTAATGTCCTGTGCTCCTTCAGGAAATATGCAGAAGATCTGCCAATTACTTGGATCGTAATTGGCAAAAACAACTTAGATAGTGAATGAATGGCTAAAACTGAATAACGAAAGCATGAATGGAGTAGTTGGCATTTACCAGTGGAGTGATCTGTTGCAGACTGGCAATGCAACTTCCAGAAGCGAAAAGCCTCCATCACATCTTTCTTCTCTACCTGCATGTAAATAGGACAGTGATCTAACAAGTCATCACGACAAACCATTCTATATTACTAAAACACCATGCAAGTTTACCAACCAATTCTGAGAAGCGAATCCGAGCAATGCCACTGAGACGTATCAGACTCACAATTTGCCTAGGTGTTGCTGTTTATCACTGTTGAAAAATCAGGGTCAAGTAAGAAGCATAAAGTCAATGGCACTTCATGGAACAATACTTGAGAAAAGCATAATGAAAAGGTAAAAATAAAGGGTAATGACCAGAAATTAACTAGGATTCCATACACAACACGAAAAAGGTCGAAGAATAAAATTGATTTGCGATTAAAACTGCATTTTGTGATGCCAGTGCAAGAAGTTGGGTCACATTCCAGTTTCCTCCAAATATAGGGGTGATGTTATTATAAGATAAATAATCACAAGGATCCTCATACCTTTTTGCTACTGCCTGGGAAGTTTCCTCTTCTTCTCATCTCGACATAACCTCGTGTCAACTGTTCTGCAGCTTCATCAGATAACTGTGGGTGTATATGATTTCTGGCATAGCTCACATATGCAGTTAATGTCGGAAGGTCTAAGGCATCCTCTTGTGAAGTCTACAAGTATAGACATGAAAACTTGAAGGGTTAAAATCACATATTTTGGTGGGTAGGGAGAGAAATTGCTATGTTTTTTTTCAGACCTCAGGATTCTCGAAGTGCAATGCAACAATATGTTTTGCAAGGCGCCTATCTGTCTGTTCATCAGCCTTGTCGAGAATTAAGTAAATCAAATCAAACCTGGACAAGCTTTAATTATCAGAGAGTATTCCTAGTTTAAGTCTGAAGCATTTAGGTTAAGGAAGAACATTGCACAGTTCTTTTTTCTTTTTTTTTGGATAACTAAATGTTCAATCTCAAAATCATAAACTTCACAAGTTTTAATCAAGCGAATGAACTGATACATAGTATAAGAACTGTATCTTCATACCTGGACAACAATGTAGGAGGAAGGTGTATTGTCAATTACTGACAAGCGGGATTGTATCGTGAGCCACTTGGATTTGCACAAGCCAATACTGATGTTCTAGCATTAAGTGAAGCAATTATACCTGCTTTTGCTATTGAAACAGTTTGTTGTTCCATCACCTGAATAAGTTAATGAATTATTACACTAACAATTGAGAAGCTGAATTTAAGTGCAAATTTAAGGCAGATATTTTGTGCCACACAAATGCATTTCAATGGAACTTCTCACATAATAGGCAAACTGTGGTATGGCCTATGCTATTTGATGACTCTTCTAAGTAAAATGCAATAACAAACGCCACTTCACAATAATTTTAGAAAAAAAACAAGAGCAAAACAATTTTACCTCATGTAACATGCTCCTTGCACTGTCAGACATTTTGTCAAATTCGTCAATACAGCAAATGCCTCTATCACTCAGAACCAGGGCTCCACTCTCCAAAACCTAAAAAGTATTCCACAAATACAGTCTAAGTTTCTCATATTTTCAATGAGATACCAGAGCAGAAGAAAATAAAAAGATCACATAGCGATTGTATCATACAGTCTCTCCACTCTCGGGATCTTTAGTAACATAAGCAGTCAACCCAACAGCAGAGCTTCCTCTTCCACTGGTGTAAATGCCACGAGGAGATAGCTTGTGTATATATTGGAGCAGCTGAGATTTGCTGGTTCCAGGGTCACCAACAAGAAGAATGTTGATGTCACCACGAAAGCTAGCCCCAGAAGTCAACTTCAATGCATTCCCACCAAAAAGCTATATCCAAGCCATTTAAATTGAATATCAACACAAGAGGCGAAATTTGAAATGAGGGCCCTACTAAACCAAATAATTAGATTACCTGGCATAGAAGGCCTTTTTTCACATCCTCGAGCTCCCATATGTTTGGTGCCAAAGACCTAGTTAGCCTCTCATATATATCAGGCAACCTTGACAGCTCTCTCAGTTTCTCCACCTGCAGTGTGGAACAAATAAGTGAATAAAGTAGAAAATACAGCAAATAGTTTTGCAGAGGGGAAAAAAATACCTTGTCCTCATAGTCAACAGGGTTGTCTTCTTCATTTCTACTTGAGCCATTTTCAATTTCCATAGCATCCTCTTTCTGCATTTTTGACTTGTCCGTTTTTCTTAAATGAAGACAGTCTATGTAAGTCTGCAATCAAAAGGAATTGTGATTAATTTCAGACAATAAAATCATTACACAACTTCAAAAAGACTGAGGAAGACAATATACATGCCTTGAATAAAGATTTCACTGTTCTCTGTGTTGGACCAACCCTGACACTCATGGCCCTATAAATCCCAGTGACCTAATGAATAAGGGAACACATTATTCCGGTATATTAAAAAAAATAATAATAAAAAAAAATAAAGTGGGAAAAAAGAAGAAAAACATCATAGGAAAAATAAAGTACAATTTCTTGCTGGCAATGCAAGACCTCACCTCAACTCTGTCACCTGGCTTCCCAGCATCGACCAGCTTGTCATGTGTCAACAAGCTCACTGTGTGTGGTGTCCCTCCCTCAGGGATCTCATCTGGTGTCTCTTGTAGTCTAACAATCTGTTTATCAGCAAACCTGTTTTTGGAGTTGGACCCACATTAATAACAATTTATAATTATCCCAAACTATGTTTAAACCATATTGTTACTGAAGGATTGGTTATTTGGGAAACATTCTCAACTAACTACGAAGCTTGCAACAAAAGAAATGAACAGATCTACAGAGTCAAGTTAGCGTAAACAATTTCAGTCCATGGATGTACTCTATATTAACAATCCTAGTTTTTTAAGCATTTTATATTGAATTTTGTTGTTTTTGTTCCTCTTTAATTTTTTGGGTGCTATAACCATATTTCTCTACAACAATGTGGATGGAATTGTTTTTCACTATCAACCTTATATGAAACTTTATTCCCAGAAACGGGATAAAATATAGCCATTGATGAAGTCAAATTTAGCCATGAAATCATGTGAAAGTGTACAGAAGTTTTAAAACCCCCAAAAAACTTTAACCTCAACGAAAGTTGTCCAGGTTTAAAACACTAAACCATATTGGACTGGATTTTGTCATGCCAGAAGCATACCGTCAAACACTCAATAATGAATTCACATATCAGTCAATCCAAATTGGTTGTTAAATGATTCACATTAGAGTCATAATTTTCAAAGGCATCTATTAAGAAACCCCAAATGTCTATCTGATGATGACTTCATGACTTAAGGGAGAGTCTAGTAAACTAGAAAGTCATAAAGGTGGTATGAGCACCCAAGACACACACAGGTGGTTTCAAAAGGAAGGGTTACATTGTTCAGGCTCGGTAGTCTTTAAACTAGAAGTGATTTTATATGCATACTGTAGCTTTTTCTTTATTTGTTTTGGTGGGAACATACAGAAGCTGAATTGCCAATAACTGGGAAGTTAAATGGAAAACCAATTAGCAAAAACAATTCTTTTATCAGGTCAAATACTTAAGTTACATTGAGGTTAAACTTTGTAGATGCTGAAGAAAATGATGACTAAAAGGAATAAATAGGGAGATTATTGGATAAAAAGAATCATAACCAAGTTTCTATTTCATAACATCTAAATCATAATCTTTCATAACATTACAAACCACATCAGTTATGAATGAGTTTATTACCTGCATCGGTTGTGCACAAGTGTCATGGAATTCTTGGCAAGACATTCTTGCTTTCCACACACAGTAGGCTCATTAATTCGACCTGGAAAGACTCAATTGGTTAACAAACCACAAAGATATTTATTTACATCTTACATGAACAAAGTAATGCATAATCAAACTATCATGAGAATTACCTCGATCCACAACAATGGGGTCAGAATAGTATCCACATACAAGGCATCTAAATATTGCTTCTCGGATTTCGGGTATAATTGAACTACTCCGAATAATCATCCCTTTCAAACATATCATCTTCTCAATATCTAACAAAAGAATTCCAACATAAAATTTTACATTGTTGAAGAGGGGAAAAAGAAGAAAAAGAAAAGAAGACCAACTACAAAAGCAAGATGAAGTGAAGTAACTAACCAGAAGGGTTAAGATTTCTCATGGATGTAGAGGTCTTGAGATTGAAAATGCGAGCTTGAATGTGGTTTTCAAACAAGGGGTTGATTCGACTAACCATATCCATAAGCACAATATCAAAAATAGCAAGAACTTCGAGAGGGTACCTAACCATTTTGGTATACAAATCAGTATCGTAATCAAACACATTGTGTGCATCAACATCGAGTGAATCTCCCTCAACATCAATCACATGATGAATGGCCCTCATGTACTTTCCCTCAGTGTGAGAAGGGTGTTCTCGAAAATGCCTCAAAAAGCGTAAAATAGAGGCATTGACATCCTGAACGCTAATGTTGGTGCCCCAAACGAACATCGGAGGGGGGGCATCGTCAGCATCGTCGCCGTCGGAGGAAGGAGGGGCTTCGTCGGCAGAAGAAGGGGTGGCGGCGGCGGCGGCTGCGGGAGGAGGAGGAGGAGAGGACATGGAGGCACTTCTTCCTCTTCGACGGGAGGTGGAGGGCGTAGGGGTAACAGCGTCGGCGGCGAATCGGGAGTGGTGGGGAGGGGGTGGAGTTGGTGTGGCGGCGGACGATCGGCGGCCTCGCTTCCGGCGTGTGGCGTCGCCGGGAGAGGAGAATGTGTTACCAATTGGACTCGAGATCGAATCATCGGGAGAGGAAGGCCCTGTTATCCGATTCATCCAAAACTTGAGCTCAAATTACATCAAATGAGACAATATATGCAGCAATCAATTTCAATCTATCTATATAGACATAATAAACCAGAGAGAGAGAGAGAGAGACTTACTACCATGGAGATTGGCCGGAGAAGAATCGGATGCCATGGCTGGAGAGAGAGAGAGAGAGAGAGAGAGAGATTGATTTGGCGGGAACACGAATTGGCAGTTGAAGGGTTTTTTTGGGGGCGGAGGGGACTCGAGATCAGTGTTGGAGGGGTAGATTTGGCGGGAAATGGTTGTGTCTTCCCGCCAGAATTGCAGCCGTGGGACTTTTCTGCTTAAATTAAAGGGCCCTTTTTTTGTTTTATGTTTTTTTGGGCCTTGGTGCTATGAACTGGGCAAAATTAAATTTTCATAAGCCCAGAATGTTTGACGTGGAAGTCCAAATGTGCCCATAATTTGGGCTAAAGAGGTCCACTTATCCCTTAGCTTTTCATCGTATGTCTTGAGAATCTCTTACAAAATGCTTTGGATTGGCCATGAATTGGGCAAAATTGAATTTTCGTAAGTGAGTCCAGAATGAATGATCTGAAAGTCCAATTGAGCTCATAACTTTGGGTCCATTGGGTTTGTTAATAGAATTTTGCTAAGAGGACCGACCATCTTTGGACTCATTTGGACTACTAGATCATACATTTTGAGTTTGTTAATAGGATTTTGCCAAGCGAACCCTTTTTTACCTTATCTCTTCATCTCATGCCTTGAGTATCTCTTACTGAACGCACGGGCTGGCTATGAAGTGGGCAAAATTGAATTTTCATAAGTGAGCCTAAAATGTATGACCTGATAGTCCAAATGAGCCCATATTCGTAATAATTTATTCTTAAAATTTCAACTTATAATTCTACTTGTACCTTTCTTGAAGTTTTAAGTTATAACGAACATAGACTAGATCATTTAATCTTTTGTATTCTAGTCTATTTTGTTTCTTCGAATGGATGAACTCAAATGTGCTCCAATTTCTTTCACATCCAGTTGTAATATAACATTGACTTAGTATGCGGGTTGCAAACTTTTGTAAATCTGGATAATT
Organism: Camellia japonica; assembly: GCA_030407325.1. Taxonomy (NCBI): domain Eukaryota; kingdom Viridiplantae; phylum Streptophyta; class Magnoliopsida; order Ericales; family Theaceae; genus Camellia; species Camellia japonica. The sequence continues at coordinate 152,729,754 of JAPPVO010000029.1, forward strand.
ATTTCCAAATTGCTCCCACCATGCAACTATAATAAATAAACAAAATTTGAAAAGATTGTTCACAGAATAAAATTAAATAATATGTTAGGCATATAAAATAGAATTTAATGTGTTGCATATAATAACATGTTAAAAAAAGGACCATGCTACATCCCCTAATTTGGGGAGCCCTAATCCCCTAATTTGGAGACCAAGGCAAAAAAAAAAAAAAAAATTTCCAAAACGACGTCGTTTTGGGGATTAGGGGGGACTTTTTTAGGGCTCCAAATCATTTTCCTAAAAAAAATATAAATTTACCTACATTTACTCTTTCGTGTTGCCAAATAGTAAGGGACATACCAAATTTTCCAGTTGATTGTTTGTATTCTTCAAGTTGTGAATGATTATATCTCGCATATTATCATTTGGTACCAAAGACATAATAGCCAAGAGCAAATCTCAAGTAACTTCCTTTTGCTTGGTCAAAAAAGGACTAAAAAAATTCCAAGATCAAGAAAGCAACCAGCGGAATGAAGAGGACTGTGTAGTTGTTTATCCCATTTAGCATCAATCAATCTAACATATGGGTTATGTAAAGAAATCTTATTGTTTAGCCTAGCTTTAATTGCTAATTTTGCCTTATCCATGGCTTCATACAAGTATCTCATAGTTGGCTTCTTATCACCATTGACAAGATGAAGAACTCTCACCAAAGGTTCACTAATTTTCACCACAATTGACATTGTGACCAAAACTCTCATTTTTCACAATAATTGTACAAATTTCTTTCCCTACTGTACGGGAAAGAAATACACCTTCTCGTATAATCCTGTTGACCAAGTCTGCGCTCCTCAGTACGACGTCGTTCAACTACCTGAAAATACACACGTGAGCTAGCCGGCGGGTGTGTGCCGGAAACCTCTCCGATGCCTAAGTCAGTAAGCTTGACAAATAGACAAAAGCTCTATGAATTCAGGGAGTCAAGTTGCATTACCTCTCCAAAGGTGATATTGGTGAGCTTATATAGGTTTCGCGTAGCACAATCCTGGTAGGACTCTTATCTCCCTATGCAGAGTCTTTCTAGGATTACTCCTCCTTACGTGGAGTCCTTCTAGGATTACTCCTCCTGAAAGATAATACTTATCATCCAACACCCCCCTCACTGCTTAAACCAAGTGAGATGGTTCTCCCTATGGCCGGACTATTTTCAGGACCGAAGTGACCCTTGCTTTACTCTCCATTACCTCGGCTTTCCCATACTGAGACCGAGCTAGACATAAGGGAAGTAAAACCAAGCTACCTTTTGGAACCGTAGCTACTTCGGTTATTCACATGCTAGAATCGAAGTAACCATCGAAGGCCGAAACCTCCATACTACTTCACTCAGCCGGAGTACAAGTAAGAAGTCACGTGGCCGGGCTTAAAACACCTCGGCTGTATAACCGGTCTAACCCTCAAGGCTATTTCCCCAAACCGGAGTAACTTATAGCGCCGCTTCTCCAAACCGGAGTAACTTATAGGGCCACTCTATTCGGCCCCTTCTACTTCAGTCCATAATGGCCCAATACCTAGCTCGGTCCAATTGCGTATAAATTGTCCTCTCAATTGCCCCTTAATTCCATCTGCACAGCATGATAGGGATTACCCGTAATCAAACCGACCTGCCAATACAGCCGAGCTAGAATTTGCAAACCTTTGCAACCGAGCTACAAACCTAGTAGCTTCTCCAGCCGATGTAAACCTTACCTTAGCCGAAAAAGGGGTAGACCCCTGGGATGAAGAAGGCTTCGTGCCATTCACCCTCCAGTCAATAATCGAGACCGGACTCAGGTTCCCTGTTCAGCCCCTTATATGCGAATTTCTCAGGCAGACTAGACTTTGCCCAACCCAACTATCCACCAACACATACCGAATAATAATGGGCATAGATGCTCTGAACCAACAAACCGGTCTGAACCTAGGTCTGGCCGAGATACTACATCAGTACTCAATAGGATCCAAAAACCAAGGCTGGTGCTACTATTTGAGAGTGCGCCGAGGTAGGGAAAAAATAATAAAACATACACCGGATAAGGATTTGAACGACGACGACTTCTTTTGGGTTTCTGGAAATTTTGAAGACTTCCAGGCACGAATCCCCGGCCGAAGAATAAATTGGAAGAAAGGAGAGCCCGGTATTCATACTTCGGTTGCATTTCTTGATTTTCTTGATTTCGGTTCCCTTTCTATAACCGGACTTACACTTGTTCTATTTCTTGCAGATTCAGCTTTCCTCCACTCCCAGTACGGCTACCCCAACTTAGGTGTTCTCCGCGCCGCACTTCGGGTTCGAGAAAGAAGCTGGGCTAAACTCCTCGACTTCCAACCGACCTACCGCTACTCCGGTCGCCGAAAATCAAAGGTGACTGATTTCCTTCTTGAAGATCCACCAGAACCGGACCCAACCCTCCCAGAAATTGTGCTCGTGCCCCTAACAGCCGAACAAGAGATGGCGAAGAGAAACCGGATGAAAGCTATGCTTACCGCAACCACCAGGGCCGAAGTGCCATCATCCCACCAAACCACTGAAGCCGTGGTCGCTCTTCCATCCCAACAGCCATCATCCTCTCGCCGAGCTAAGCGCGCCCGGACCACTGAGACCGAGCTGCGTTTGGTTGATGAGGACGACACCATCATCCCGCCGAACCCGAACCCAACATGCAACCAGAATCATCTGACCGAGCTGTGCCTACCAACAAATGGGCTCCTCCCCTCGTATTCAACAACCGAGATATCCTCGACAGTGATCGGTTGTCGCTGAGGAGGATCACCTGCTGGCTTTTAACTTGGCCAGGGGTGTTTGCCTACCGAAAGACATGGAACACCACAGCAAACGCCTCAACACCGAGCTGAAGTCCCTTCGGTCTGCCACCAATCCATGATATTGGTAAGCATCACTGTTCTTTTTCTTTGATCAGTCCAATTTTTCCAACTCTTAGCTCGGCTAACAAGGAACTCTCCTTTTGCAGGCCATTCAAAAGAACCCATTGCCCATAAGCAAATAGTGGAACTTCGCAAAACAACAAGGCACGCAATAAAGGATGCCGAAGCCAGGACGGCCGAGCTGGCACTGTCGAAGCAAAGGTCGGCCGAACTAGAGGCCGAGGTAGCGCGTCTGACCGGACTGGTTGCCTCGGCTGACAGTGACAAACAGCGGGCCGTGACCGAGACGAAAGATAAATATTTGTGGGAGATGGCGGCTCTTGAAAATAAGAAGAACGCCGAAATATTGGAGTTGGAGAAAAAGGTTGAAAATGCCTCCAAGGAAGGCTTCAAAGAAGCCAAAGCTGGCTACTCTCTACAATGTGAAGCAGCGAAGAATTTGTTCTTCAAGTGCGGTTGGAGGGGTGCTTTGGAGAAGATCGGTTGTGGACCTGAAACCGAGGTCTACGACCCTCCTGAGCACTTCATTCCGGCCTCGCTGAAAGATTACGCCGACGAACTCCAGCAACAATTTCTCGGTTCATCTGATGATGGAGATGATGATGATGATGAAAATGATGATGATGGAGCAACTGAGACTCCGGCTATTCAAGAACAAGCCGGTGATCCATCAGCTCGGTTGGAGCCTACGACTGAAAACACGGTGCCCGAACTCCCGACCGAGACTGCTCTTACTGCGGATACCGGAGTGCATACCGACCTTGATGCCGAGATAGACGATCTTTTTGTATAAGCTTATACTTTCTTTCATCTTTCTTGTATTTCAGTTTTGGATATCTGTAACCGGGCTACGGCCCCACAATTGTACTTCCTTTTGTCTTCAATGAAAAAAAAACCTTGAACTTTCATTCCGGTTCTGTACTTGCATGCTTGTACGTTTCCATGAACTTATGTACAACTGTGATCTCGGTTAACTATATAACTCACTAGCCAACCACTCTTCAGCCGATATAACTTACTTCGGCTGAAGAGTACTAAGAGTTGGTTTAATCCGGCCAACCACTCTTCAGCCATGCACTTGCTTCGGCTGAAGAGTAAAAGTGTTGGTTTAATTCAGCCAACCTCCAAGTTGGTTTTTCCAGCCAACTTAGAATAAAAAATGTTTGGTTATTCCGACCAAACGTCCTGCAGCCTGGATCCTAATCCTGGGCTTAGGAAGGGTGTTGGTTTAATCCAGCCAACCTCCAAGTTGGTTTTTCCAGCCAACTTAGAATAAAAAATGTTTGGTTATTCCGACCAAACGTCCTGCAGCCTGGATCCTAATCCTGGGCTTAGGAAGGGTGTTGGTTTAATCCAGCCAACCTCCAAGTTGGTTTTTCCAGCCAACTTAGAATAAAAAATGTTTGGTTATTCCGACCAAACGTCCTGCAGCCTGGATCCTAATCCTGGGCTTAGGAAGGGTGTTGGTTTAATCCAGCCAACTCCAAGTTGGTTTTTCCAGCCAACTAGAATAAAATGTTTTACCATGCTACTAAACTTACTAAAGCTACTTTTTACGGAAAACAAGTATACTGAAAAGAATCGCCTTGTTTTATTGAGGAAGTAAAAATTACATATACTAAAAGGAGAAAGCTAAAAATAAAACAACTTGAGATTTGCTGTGTTCCATGGCCTGGGAATTGCTTTGCCGTCCTCATCTTCCAAGTGGTATGCCCCTTTGCCTGCTAATCCGACCACTTTGTAAGGTCCTTCCCAGTTAGGTCCTAACTTGCCATCTCCTGGAACAAGGTATTTCCCATCACTTTGCGCAGTACCCAATCTCCGATCTTGAATTGCCTTGGATGCACTGTTTTGTTATACTTTCTGACAACTCTTGTTGGTAGGAGGCGATGTGAACCAATGCTCTGTCTCTCTTTCTTCTGCAAGGTCAAGCTTCCAATGCTATGGCTTCGCCATTTAAGTCTGGATCAAAGTTTTCGCTCGATTGTGGGGAGGCCAACTTCTAATGGGATGACCGCTTCCATGCCATAGCTAAGGAGAATGGTGTTTCTCCTGTTGACCGCCGTGGTGTGGTGCGGTAAGCCCATAAAACATGGGGGAGTCTTCTGCCCACTTGCCTTTTGCTTTTCTAACCTTTTCTTCAATCCGTCCAAGACTACTTTGTTTGAGCCTCTGCTGACCATTTGCTTGGGGATATGCGGTGTAGAATTGTAGAACTCTATCTTGTACTCTTCGCAAAAGCCTCTGAAAATCTACCATCGAATTGAGTGCCGTTGTCTGAGATCAGTGCCTTTGGTATGCCAAATCGAGTGATGATATTCTGCCAGACAAACTTCTTTACATCTTTTTCCTTGATTGACGCCAAGGCTTCTGCTTCTACCCACTTTGTAAAGTAGTCGTTGCGGCAAGAAAGAACTTCCTGTTGCCTGGAGCTGTTGGAAGTGGGCCTACTATGTCCAATCCCCACATTGCGAAAGGCCATGGACTGGTTAGAGGTAGAAGTTCTCTGGCAGGTTGGTGTATTTGGTGTGCGAACTTTTGACACTTTTCGCACTTTTTAACATACTTTTCTGAATCTGCTTGCATGTATGGCCACCAATATCCTTGTGAAATTGCTCTGTACGCCAGTGATCTTCCTCCTTGATGGCTGCCGCATACACCCTCATGTATTTCGAATAGGAATGCTTCCACCTTGCTGGGGTGAACACACTTTAAGTAAGGTCCTGTGAACGACTTCTTGTACAATGTCAAGGATGGAGAGAGCCAAAATCGCTGTGACTTTGCTCTTATCCTGTTGGCTTCTTTCTTCTCTTCTGGTAAGGTGCCGTCTTTAGGAAAGTATGATGGGATCCATCCAAGAAGGGCCTAACTCTGCACAACATACCTCTTCTGTTCTGGGTCTTCAATGCTTGGTCTAGGCAGGTAGTCGATTAGTAGTGGGTGAGGAATGGAGGTGTTGCCATTGAGGCGAAGCCTGCTAGTTCGTCTGCTCTGCTGTTTTCCTCTCTGCCGATCTGTTCTATCCTCACCACTTCGAACTTTTTTATCTCTGTTCTGACCAATTCTTGGTACTTGGCCATTCTATCATCCTTTGCCTCGTAGTCGCCAGATATTTGGTTTACCACCAACTGGAGTCGCTGTAGACCATTAGCTCGGTGGCCTTCATGTAGTATGCTGACTTGAGGCCTGCCAGAAGCGCTTCATACTCTGCTTCATTGTTTGATGCTGGGAAGCCAAGGTTGATTGCCTGCTCCACTACTAGGCCATCGGAGAGATGAGGACTATGCCAAGTCCTGCGCCATGTCGGTTGGATGCTCCATCCACAAAGAGCTTCCACATTTCCCCTACAAACAACTTCCAGCATATGGAGGGATCGGATGATGTTGTGGGGTCTGGAATGTCGCTAGAGTTTCCTTCATGATCCATAGTTGCAGTCTGCCCCTTGTCTTCTGATGGTACCAAGTCATTAGTTGTTGGTGAGTTTTGACTTGGTGTAGCAAGGTCTGTTTCCTCCTTGCCTTCTCTACTCTGGTCTGCCTTGGGCTCTGGCTGAGTTACCTGTACCTAGGGGTTGCGCTATTCCGGCGTCAATCTCCAACCCTAGTTCGGTTGTGTCAGTCAGGTCGATTGGGCAGACTTGGTGGCTTCCAGGAGTGAACTCAGCGACGAAGTCTGCCAAAGATTGGGCTTTTACTGCGGTTCTAGGTTGGAACTTGATGTCATATTGTCCCAATTCTACTGCCCACTTCAGAATTCGCCCAGAAAAGTTCGCCCTTTCAAATAAAGCCTTGAGTGGGAAGGCTGTGAGAACAACTATGGTGTGGGCGTGAAAGTAATGTGACAACTTCCTAGAGGCCATCATTAAGGCCAAGGCCAGTTTCTCCAGTGGCAAATACCTCGTTTCGGCACCTAACAATGTCTTGCTGACATAGAAGATTGGAAGGTGTGGATTCCTTCTGCTCGAACCAACACTGCACTTACCGCGTGCTGAGAGACTGCCAAGTAGAGGAAGAGTTCTTCTCCAGGTATTGGGGTGACAAGTAGGGGTGGAGAAGACATGTATTCCTTCAAGTCTCCAGAGCTCGGTCGCATTCTTCGTCCCACTCAAACTTAGCTTTTAATGACTGAAGAATGGACGCAATCTGTCTGAGACCGGCTGATGAATCGGTTAAGTGCTGCTGCCATGCCGGTGAGATGCTGCACTTCTTTCACTGAGTTAGGCCTTTCTAACTCCTGAATTGCTTTAATTTGGGAGGGGTCTGCCTCATACCCCGGTTGGTCACCAGGAAACCCAGAAACTTGCCAGACCCTACACCGAATGCGCACTTAGAAGCGTTAAGGCGCAGCTTGTGTTTCTTCAGGATCTGAAACATCTCATCTAGGTCCTTTAGATGGTCATCCGCATTCTTGCTTTTGACCACCATGTCGTCGATGTAAGCCTCCATTGTTCTGCCTAACAATGGCTCAACATCTTGTGACCATTCTCTGAATGTCGCCCCCGCATTCTTTAGGCCAAAGGGCATGACCTTGTAACAATATAGTCCTCTTGGAGTGGTGAAGGATGTTACTTCCTGATCAGGTTCGTGCATGGCTATCTGATGGTAGCCTCTGTATGCGTCAAGGAAGCTAAGCCTGCTGTGCCCTGCTGTTAGGTCCACCAATTGATCTATCCTTGGTAGGGGGAAACTGTCCTTCGGACAGCTTTGTTGACCGTCTTGTAGTCGACGCAGACGCGCCACTTGCCATTCTTCTTTGGTACTACGACGGTGTTGGAATCCATCTAGGGTAATGGACTCTCTGATTGCCCCTGCCTCCAGCAGGTTTCCCACTTCTTCTGCACTATTCGGCGTGATGAGTGCCGATCTGCGGTGCGCTGAATGATGGCTAGCAGAAGGGTGGACATTGAGTTGGTGGCAGATGAAGGTTGGATCAATGCCTGGCATGTCGTATGGCGTCCAGGCGAACACTTCGATGTTGGAAGGTCAGGAATTCCAAGACCTCCAACTCTCAGCGCTGGACAACGACGATCCAAGCAAGAAGAACTTTTCCGGGTTCTTTCATCTATTCTAACTTCCACCAAGTCCTCCACCGCTTTCTGATCAGCCGCTTTGCCAACCTCTGCGAACAGTTCATTACTCTCAGGTTCTTCAACCGAATGAACATATCCTTTGGCAGCGCGGCTGCCATTCGTTGTGACGAAGCATTGTTTGGACATAATCTGGTCCCCATATACTTCTTCGATTATTCCGGTGTCGTTGGGAAATCGCATTACTTGGTGGTAGGAGGATGCCACCGAGCGCATGGCATGCAGCCATGTTCTGCCCAAGATAACGTTGTAGGTGGAGGGGACCTTTATCACCCAAAACTCCACTTGTTTCGTCACACTCCCTGCTCTGACTGGGAGGATAATTTTGCCGACGGGCCATTCTGGCATGGAGTTGAATCCGATAAGGGGAGATACGGCAGGCGCCAAGTCTTTATCCTGTAACTTTAGTTGCTTGAAGGTTTCGTAATACATGATTTCACAGGAACTACCTTGGTCGATCAGAATCCGCTTGACGTCAAAATCCTTGACTCGTAGAGTGACGACCAAGGCATCATTGTGAGGGCAATAAATCCTTGCCAAGTCTTTATCTGAGAAGGACATGACATTCGTGGCCTCCATCTTCCCCTTTTTGGCGACTGGTTGGGCACTTAGTACCTCTCTGAAGTGCTCAGCCTTTTTGATTGAACCTCTGAGCTCGCATACACGCTCAGGTTCAAAGACTCCATGTATTACGTTGATGACGCCTTGAGGTGGGGCGTCGTTTGGCATTCCATTGGGCATATTGTGGTCCTGGGGGGCTGGCTGTGCCCTTCTTCTATGTATTTGTCCAGGTGACCCGCTGCCACCAACTCTTCCAGATGCTGTCTTAATGGTGTGCAATTCTCAGTGCGGTGCCCCTTTTCTTTATGGAAGGTGCACCTCGATCTGTCATCGTAGTCCTTCTGGGCCTCGCCTAACTTAGCTGGCCACTTGACGAAAGGCTCGTCTCGAATTTCGCTAAGTATACGGTAGATTGGTTTCTTGAAGACCGTGGTGATGGCAGTGCGGACTCTCAGCCATCTTTTATCTTGGTCCTCTCCATTGTCTCTTTTGCCACGTCCGTTTCTGTTCGGACGGTCTACTGCGTTGACCTTTGCTGAGGCCTTCTTCTCTGGTGCTGCGACCGTGCCAGATTTTGCTTTGGCACGAGCGCCATCCTCTTCCACCCTGATGTGCTGGTTGCACTCTCTCCATCAGGGCCTCCATGGTGAGGGTGGCGTCATGGTGATAGAATCCCTAAGTCTGTTCCCGACTGGGAGGCCTCTTTTATATTGCGCAATGGCGAGATTGGTTGGGCAGTCCCCAATCTGGTTGAATGTCTCCCAGTAGCGACTGTTATATGACCTCAGGGTCTCCTTATCGCCCATGTCGATGGAGAGTAACTGGTCGATCTCCACTGGGGTTTTCGTGTTTGTTCTGAATCGCGTTACAAATGCCTCCGCCAGTTGCGCCCAGGAGGCTATGCTGCCCTCTGGAAGCTTCTCAAACCAAGTCAGGCCTAGGTCACCTAGGCTTGAGGGGAATAGGATGCACATCAAGGCCTCATTCCGCCGGTATACAGCCATGACCTGGCGGAAGTGGCTTAAGTGCGAGTAAGGGTCCGTCTTCCCCTCATATGTTGTGAATTTGGGCTGTAGGAAGCCTGACGGTAGGGGCGCGTTCTCTATTGCTGGGACGAATGGTGAGGTCTGCAGCCTCGCCAATGCCTTGTCCGCTGGTTCGTAGGCCGGGCGCGGTATTGGCATTCCAACCTCGACGCTTCCATGCGTCCGAGGAGCCAACCGCTGTAAGGCAGAAACTCTGTGTGGATTGCGCGCTCTAGCGTCCTCCTTCCACCGTGCTTTCTCTTCTAGCACGGTCCGTAGGTCGGACGATCTGGGCAATTCTGTCTGCCTGGACCTTGTCTGGTGCGTATGCGAGGGCCAGTATGTGCTTCCCCCGGTGTGTGACCTTTCAGACCTCGCCCTCTCAGACCTGGAGCGACGAGTTCTGGAAGATCTGGACTGCGTGTCGCCTGTCCTGAGGCTCTTGTTCTCTCCTTGTGAGGGTGTAGTATTCCTACTACGACTTTCCGAGTGGCGAGGGGGCGTCTTGTTCGTGCGCCCCTCTCCTGTCGCCACTTCTTTTCCTTTCACCTGACGTTTCAGAGATTCCATGTCTGCTGCCATCCGACGGATCAATTCGTCTTGTTCCCTGACGCGATCTTCCAAAGTTTGAGGATCAATTCTGCGTCTTTGTCTTTCTGGGCTTTGCGAACGAGAGGGATGAGGGCTGTTATTCCGCCTTCGTCCCCTTGCATCCCTCCTGGAATTTTGTCTGTGTGGATCTAGGTTTGCCATGGGAGTGACCACAGGTAAGCCTTCACGCCTTGCTCCCCCTTCTGGAGTTAGTCCGTCGACGGCGGACTGAGGTAATTCTTCGTTGTTCGCCATTGATTTTTTGGGAGAAAAAGCTTGATCAAGAGGTTGTTCTTGTCTGAGTTCCCACAGACGGCGCCAATTGTACGGGAAAGAAATACACCTTCTCGTATAATCCTGTTGACCAAGTCTGCGCTCCTCAGTACGACGTCGTTCAACTACCTGAAAATACACACGTGAGCTAGCCGGCGGGTGTGTGCCGGAAACCTCTCCGATGCCTAAGTCAGTAAGCTTGACAAATAGACAAAAGCTCTATGAATTCAGGGGGTAAAGTTGCATTACCTCTCCAAAGGTGATATTGGTGAGCTTATATAGGTTTCGCGTAGCACAATCCTGGTAGGACTCTTATCTCCCTATGCAGAGTCTTTCTAGGATTACTCCTCCTTACGTGGAGTCCTTCTAGGATTACTCCTCCTGGAAGATAATACTTATCCTCCAACACCCCCCTCACTGCTTAAACCAAGTGAGATGGTTCTCCCTATGGCCGGACTATTTTCAGGACCGAAGTGACCCTTGCTTTACTCTCCATTACCTCGGCTTTCCCATACTGAGACCGAGCTAGACATAAGGGAAGTAAAACCGAGCTACCTTTTGGAACCGTAGCTACTTCGGTTATTCACATGCTAGAATCGAAGTAACCATCGAAGGCCGAAACCTCCATACTACTTCACTCAGCCGGAGTACAAGTAAGAAGTCACGTGGCCGGGCTTAAAACACCTCGGCTGTATAACCGGTCTAACCCTCAAGGCTATTTCCCCAAACCGGAGTAACTTATAGCGCCGCTTCTCCAAACCGGAGTAACTTGTAGCGCCGCTTCTCCAAACCGGAGTAACTTATAGGGCCACTCTATTCGGCCCCTTCTACTTCAGTCCATAATGGCCCAATACCTAGCTCGGTCCAATTGCGTATAAATTGTCCTCTCAGTTTTGTAATCATAGTTGGTGGATTCCAACTGTGATTTTTCTACGTAAAAATCTGTATGTTGTGAGTGTTATCTTTTCTTTCTTTTATTGCTGAGCTCGGTTAATTCGAATCTATTTAAATAATAATCACAAGATCGCGGAACTATAATTTTCATATATTTTTCTGATCCTCTTGAAACTTGTTTACTTAATTCTTGGACTTTGATGAAAATCCAGAAATTGCATTTATTTATTCTTTATTGGAATTGTCACAGGAATTAGAAGCAGACCAATGAAGGTCAAAGATCGAGGAATTGCCACCTTGTGTAACCAAGTCGTTGCCATCAAGTGAACAAGTACCCAAGCTTGAGCTAAAACCTTTGCCTACAGAGTTAAAGTATGCATTTTTAGGACCCGAGGAAACATATCCTATGATAATATCTTCTAAACTTGACTTTGTGCAAGAAAGTAAATTGCTTAAAGTTTTGAGACAACACAAGAGAGTTATAGGTGCAATGTTTTGAAATCAGATTGGACGACTGGTTCAATCGTTGACGGCGACTGGTCTAGGTTTGGTCAGGATATACCCACTTAACCATTCCCACTTGAAAATCGGTTATTTTAAGCTAAACCGGTGAGATTCGCAGTTATGAAAAAGAAGGTGTTCAAATGAAAAATTGCAATAAAAAAAGAAAAAAAAGAAACAAGAGAGATGTTGAAGGGGAAAAAAAAAAAAAGGAAATGAAAGAAAGAAAGAAAGAAAGAAAAAAAAAACAGAAACTGAAAAAAAAGAAAAGAAAGAGTAAGACATTTGGAATAATGTTTTAATTATGTTTATTTTTATCTCAATTATTTCTCATATATTTATTTTTTATATTCACCTCTACCTTCTTATTTTATTTTTTATAATTCCTTGACGCTTACATTACAACCAAATAAAAGTTCTACTTGATCTTGGGAATGGTATGGTTTAGAGGTAGACGTGATGGATAACGGTGATAGTGTGGTAATTTTAATTTTCCGTGTTTGATATTTTTTTCATGAGACTATTTGATCTTTCATATTAGCATTTTTTCAAAAGTTTAGTATGTGAGATATTTTGTCTTTGATTTACATCAATCTGCTTCATGTATTGAGAGTAATTTTTGCACCATATTCCGAGTGATTTATTTGTTGAGTGCAATATCTTGTGAGATTTGAATCGAAACATGTTTCAGAAAGAAATTCAGCTCATATTTCAGTTTAAGGCTAAAGTTGTGTTTGTGTTGGCTAAATTTTTTCATACACTCCAAATTCTGAATGTCATGAGATATCTTTATTTGTTGCTAGTGTCTTGAACTTTGATTGATGTTTGAGAAAAGAGTTGGGTTAAAATAGCCCATTAAGACAAAATAGTCCAAAATAGTCAATAAACAAAATGTCATATCCAACTCATAATCATTTTATTTTTTTTCTTACAACCATAAAAAAAAAAAAAAAAAATGGAAGAAGCCAACCAACGTTCCAAACACAACTGTTTTAGCCAGGCTAAAATAATTAAAAAGTCAAATAGCCAACTAAAATAGCCAATTTCCCAAACAAGGCCAATATCTTGTTAAGATTGTGAAACCTATGACTTGTTCTTTAACTTTGTGCATGAGAATGCAATAATCTTTTGAGTTTAAAATTTTGGATGTTTGTGGGTACCATATCTGAAAATCGTCGTGAAATTATAACTCGCTCATTAGGCCTAACCTAGGGATTTAAAGGTTTATTGCATATGTTAAATACAATCACGATGTCCTGCAAAAGTGGTTTATAATAGTTTTACTTGTTTTACTTTTTGATTTATTTTGGTCACCTTAATTAATGGACTAGAAATACGCTAGTTGAGGGTGTGATAAACGCTTAAAAATGTATAATTATTCTATTATTTTAGAATATTATTACATTTTATTATGGTAATTCTTTTAATTTAAATTTTATTGTGATTTAATAAATTAATACTGTTTTTGTAAGAAATTTTGCAATTAAAATGAGGATTGGGCAAATATAATAATGAAGAAATTTGCAATACTGCAGATGGCCCAGCGCCTACACTCGGTACGATCCAACCGTGGAAATAAGAGTTTATTTAATTAATATTAAATAAGTTTTCTTGTTTTATTAGAGAGATTTACGGTATCTTTTATTATAAATATATGTAAATTTTATTGTAGGAGGCATTATTCATTCAGCAGTTTTTAATACGGAATTGTCTTTTCTTTTATAAAGTTTTAGTTTCTTTGCTAAGATTAGGGGTAAAACCCCAATAGATTATTTGTGAGTATATTATGATTCAATCATAGTTTTATTATAGATTATATATTGATTGATTTAATATTTTTGGATAAAGTTTTTGTTCTGTAAAATTGTTTGTTTATCATAGACTCTGGGTATGATAGAAGTTTAGAATTCTTTACCTATCAAATAATTAGATTTTTATAGTGTAATTAATTGATCAAAATAATCAATCTTTTGACACATTATTTTTATAAAATAACTTTTTTAACTTCCGTTTAGAAAACACCATTTGTATAGTTTTCAATTGAATTATATAAATTGAATCTAAAATATGTTACAAAGAAAATATTGATGGTGAATCCTTTATGTCTTACTGCCTTCGCATTGTTGTTACTGCAAATTACTTGAGCTAATTAATTTTCTCAAATCATACAAACCTTTTTCAATCTATTTTATTCCCGATCACTTGGTTCTTTATTTGAATATACCAATCCCTAAGGCTGCAAATAAACTGAGCTATTCACGAGTTGGCTCGGCTCGTTAAAAGCTTGGCTCCGTAAGCTTAGCTCGTTTATCTTTATTTAAATTATATAATAAATATCTTTATTTAAATAATATAAATAAATCTTATCGACCTGAGTTTAAACTCAATAAATGAGCTCGATAAGCAAATGAGTCGAGCTCGAGCTTAGCAAAGCTTGGGTCAACTCAGCTCGTTTGCAACCCTATCCCTGTGGATTCAACCTTAGACTCATCGAAAATACTTTGAATAAAATATTACAGGTTGTCGCGAAGTAATAAAGTCTTGGTAAGTCCGAGGTCGAATTCACAGGTATTGGTATATTCAAATAAAGAATCAAGTGATCAAAAGTAAAATAAAATAAAATAAAGTTGAATGAAAAGATTTGATAAAATAATTTATTAAAAATAATTTGAAGAATTAACCATATGAAAGTACTAAGGCATTAAGGATTTATCACCAATATTTATTCCTAAAATATTTATGATTCAATTTGTATGGTTCAATTGAAAATCAAAAAAGGATATTTCCAATCAAAAAATAAAATAATTATTCTATAAAAATAATATCCAAAAGATTGATTAATTACACCATAAAAATCTAATTATTTGATACGTAGGGAATTCTAAGTTTCTACTTTGTCCGGAGTCTATGATAGAACAAACAATTATACAAAATAAAAAACTTTACCTAAAATATTAAATCAATCAATCAATATAATCTAACAATAAAAACTATAATTGAATCATAAAAATACTTAAAAACAACTCATTGAGGTTTCACCCCTAGCCGCAGTAAAGAAAACTAGAACTCCATAAAACGAAACGAAAATTCTGTATTATAAAGTGGCTGAATCAAAGATCTCCCATCACAATGAGTTTAACATGTATTTATAATTAGGGGTGGGCGCGGGTCGGTTGCGGCCACAGAACTTCCAATCCGCTATCCGTCCGCCAGATTGGCAGATTGAAGAAAATCAATCCGCATCCGTCCGCCAATTCGGCGGATATGGATTGAGCGGATTGGCGGTTTGGCGGATGGATGCGAATCGGTTTGGCGGTTTAAAATTTTATAAATTTTCAACATAATTCAACTTGTGCACTTCCTCAAAAAAAAAAAGAAAAAAAAAGTATTACAGTCAATGACTTAAAAAAGTATTACAATCACTGTATGCCTTATCCAAATAAAGAAAGTTTGAGACTTTAGAATATCACGATCACTGCATGCATCATCCACATATTACAATCACAGCATGATTCATCCACATTGAGTATTACAATCTGTGATTCTTAAAATATAATAACAATTCAAACTACCAAAATATGAACAGAGCAGTAGTAGAGATTGTATGTCTTTGTATTGTTACATCTACATATGTTTTTGAAAACAAAAACCAACCATATATATCATATTTTCTATTTATTATTTTTTGAGCTAGATTTAAAACCAAAAAATATAGATAAATAATACGTTTATTTTTTCAATTCAAAAAATATATTCAAGTTGAAAACTTTTTTTCAACAGAATATTTAAACTCTTTTTCAATTGAAAACACAAACATAATATTTAAACAAATTGAAATACAAAATCTTATAAATTACTAGGGGTGCTCGCGATTTGGCGGTTTGGCGGTTCGGTTGCGGCCAAAGAAATCTCAAATCCGCCATCCGTCCGCCAAATTGGCGGATTGGAGAAAATCAATCCGCAACCGTCCGCTCGTCATCACGCATCCGTCCAAAATGCGGCGGATCGGTTCGGTTCGGTCGGTTTTGGCGGATCGGTATATCCGCTGCTCACCCCTATTTATAATAAAAGAAATCTAAACCTAGCCTAATAGAATTAGGAAACTAAATAATTTTATTAAATAATAAAAAAATACAAATAAATCTTCTAGTTGCTCGCGGGTCGGAGCCGCACCATCTCGCATGCATCATTGGTGATTTGCCCTTGCCGTGCACATCCATTTCCATGAGAAGGCCCATTCTTCCTTTTAATTGCAAAGTTTTTCATAATGTAATACTCTCTTATTTATTGGAAAAAAAAAAATTACTTGAAGTTCATGTTGGGGATTTTCTAAAACAAAAACAGATTTATTTTTTAATGTTTTCAAAAACCTTCATTGTTTTCCTTAAAAAACGCTTTTAGCTTTGTGGCTTGTCCCACATTGAAAAGATGAGAGAAAATAGATAATTTAATAAACACTTACATAGAATATTTCTTTGAATAAAGAATTGTGAAAAGAATAATGCTTGGGACCCCCTTTTGGGGGTCACCCCCTCACTCCCCTTTGCCACGTGGCGGGTGGTGATTGGAGGAGCAGGAAAAAAAAGAAAAAGAAAAAGAAAAAGAAAAAGAAAAAAAAGAAAAGGGGACCAATGAGAGAGAGGGGGGGTCAAAGGGGTGGGGAGAAAAGGGGGGATGAATTATTGTTGTTGTGAAAAAGGTGCTAGAATATATGCTCATACACTGCAACCATTCACACAAGCACACAGGTGTGGCGTTTGATGAGGTTAGATCTGATTAGGTGCGATCAGGGACACATTGGCGCAAAGCGCCTTGAGATTAGATCTGATCAGGTGTGATCAAGGATTTCCGATCCTATAAATAGACATGGGATCAGGCCATTCAAAACATCTAAAAAATTCAAAAATCGAGTCTAAAATTCAATTCTCTCTTTCTTTTGATTTTGATTTTTCAATCAACAACTTTATGTTTTCTAAGAAACAAAATATCATACCTTGATGTCTTCGTTTGTGTAAATGCAGACAGAAGATCTTTAGATCAGTTTCGTTGTATCCCGAAGGTGGATTTGTTATTAATCCAGTGCACACCATCTGGTGAGGACAAATATTGTCTTTAGGAAAGCGACAATCGTAAAGTGACTCAAAGTATAATTCAGGCTTTGTTTTGAAGTACTATTATCAACATCGTCATCCCGGAGAAGACTTGCACCAACACTTATTGTTAGCCCAGTCATACTATAAGACAAATAAAACTTCAATTATTTTGTTTAATCTAGAACAGATCGTACAACCCTTAAATATTTGGAATTGTCAAAGTGCCAATTAATTTCTTATCAGTCAATGAGCATTTTGTATTTCATAAAAATCAGCCTAAACCCGTGTAACAATATCACGACTTCATGGAGTTAAATCACGTTTTCTCATTGAAACTGTAAATCACTGCATAAATGTTATATGAATAACAAATGTTAAAATAATTATTTATTAAAAAAATATTTTTTAATAAATAAATACCAATAAATATAGTAATTAGACAAAAGGTGTGGACAAGACAGTTAGTCTAATGGTCTATATAACTCTCTTAGGACTCTGAGAAGGTTAGAAGTTCACAATTCGAGTCAATGAAATAATTGCGACCCTTCGTTATAATCTAACTTACTAACCTCTAACATCTTATTGTATGGGGGAAAAAAATAATGATGGGTAAATACTATATGTCAAGTGGTGAAGCTAGGGGTTGCCATCGACCCAATTCCGCACCTACCTGCCCATCCTAATTATGTTTTTTGTTACTGAATATTTGCAGAAGCAAAGCTGTAAAAGAAAAAAAATTCCAAACCTCAAATTCGATTTCGATATATAAAATGTCAAATTAAATGTAGTACACACCTCCCTGAACCCAATCCTCCAAGGTCCAGATATTGCACACTATCAACAATTTTCCAACACAACCCGAATAAAATAAATATATCCCCAATGTTATTAACAAATAAATGCAATAATTGTTCTACTTTTGCAACAGCAGCCAACTACAGTCATCAAAGCTATATAACAAATGTTTTTTAATTTTTTTTTTCTTTCTTCCCTGTGCTTATGTTGTCGAATGAGGCTCTTGCTTGCATTAAAATTCCCGGCCACATTTGTTAGCTCACTCCTGAAAGCTATAGAGAATAAAGATTTATTGAGAGGTATAGTACGGTGTGAAGATGCAGCAACGGGGCTCCCAGACAGACCATCATGGAGAATTTAAAAAGGTCCATAGCTACCAACCAGTTTTGGCACGCTTCATCCCACTGGAACCAAAAGGAGAGACGCTTCCGCTTGGCCGAGGGCTCTCCTCTCTGAAATTGGAATTTAGCATTGCAAGTTCTCTTAGCTGTTGCCTTTTATAGATATCCTGTGACTCGTCCTGCAATTGAAGATGCAAAGTGTGAGTATGAATCTATCCATTCATGAAGGACACACGATGTATGTTCACATGAATGCAAGAACGGCCTACAAAAGGCATTCGCAAAGATATTGATGTAGAATGCTGTAAAGAGGAGAGAAAATAAGAAGATGGCTATAGCCCTAACACAAACAGCTACACAGCCTAATACTCCATATCAACAATCCAAGGCTAACAATAACAAGGCAACCTTAATAGACTAAAAACCCTAATTCAAAATAGGCATCTACATGATCCGTTAAGAATCATAAGAGACCCCTCAAAATGGTTTGTCTTTCAACCCTAGATACGAGTAACTTATAAAAGAGTGAAAAAGATGGTTCTTAATTTACTTATCCTGATTTCTGCTCTGAATGTAAACATAAACTTTACTCCCTTTGAACTCCAAAAGGTCTACATTACATCGACTCAGGCACGGTTGTTGGGTGTAGGTATATGTCTAAACATCAGATTCATCTAATTCCAAATCCACAGACATGAGGGTACACCAAAATATTCATATTTCTTAAGTTCTTGTTTTATTTTATAAGGTGAAATGAATTTTACAAGGTGATGGGAAGCATTTCATGCATGATGTGAGAGTTTTATATATAATTATATGGAAAACTCAAATTACTAAACATGCTTGTTGGCAGAGTGTCTAGGCTCTAGCCACATGTCAGATAAAAATCCCTTATCCCAAGCGTTGTGTGTCCTGCATGGGTACTTCACATATTTAGAAGTCATTATGAAACATAGCAAAAGGTAAAACCTAAGTGAAATACATAGAAATTGAAATATTCATTCGAGTCTTTGATGGTAATTATTCACTTCCTTATTGCTCATTATTAACATGTGAGAATCGAAAAGTGTGGAAGCAGAGAAATAAGTACCACAGGTTTGAGCAGTTCTTCTATAATTTCTCGTGCCTGTCTCAATCGTACATCAACAATATTGGCGGGTAATTCTGCCTCTACTAAAATGTGCAGTGGATCATTCAGGTGCTCATAGCCTGGTCTTCCCCGTAGAATCTCCTCCTTCAGAATACATAAAGGTGTGATCGTAAAAGTTAAAATTCCAAAAAGAGGATACCCACTACCAATAATTGAATATATATGATAATAGAAGGAATTTGTACTAGAAATCATCTTCAAATTTTTAAGTTTGACTTGACCCCATTTGGCATATGCTAAAAAAACTGCTTTTTGGCTAAATAAGCCAAAAAGCAATAGCCTGTTTGACTTGAGCTAAAAAACCTACTAAAAACCTAAAAAAGCCAACGGTCTAACTGGAAAAAATAAAAAAAATAAAATAAAAATTAGCAATTATCAAACGCATCAGCTTTTTTAAATTCAAAAAAAGCAAAAAAGTAAAAAAACAATTGCCAAACTCCACCTAACTCGAGATTAAAGCTTAAATATAGTTGTATTCATAAACTTTTAAGAGTTGGAAACAAATATAACCTTGTCAGGGTCTTTTATTGAACCTTTTCCTCTAATGAATACTCTGCAACCTGTTGAAGCTTCCACACGTTTTAAGGAATTGCCCGAGGACCTAGAAGCCGCCCAACAAAATTGAACTAATGTTCACAAGCAATGTAGTCAGCCTAAGCACTTTCTGATAATGGGAATAATTTCAGGAATCATACTTATCAAACAATGTCACATAGCTTACATTTGGATAGCTGTCCACCGGTATCTCCAAGCGCAATATCCTCTTCACAATGTAGGAACTTGGACTTCCTGGGGCTGCGTGCCAGTCCATTATCCCTTGCGGTGCACTAAACCTATGCTGCATAATGAATGTCAGATTTATTAAAACTGGAACCATGGTTGCATATTTAAAGAAAAATATAGAAAAGCATGAAATGGAAATAAAGCAGCCATTTTTTTTCATAAAAAAAAAATTAGAGAAACAGTTCAAGAGAGTCCTTGTTGCTCATTACTCAACAAGAGCATTTGTAAAAAGGTACGAGGATGAAATAAATGGGTGCTACATATATTTAAATTTTCATCCAGCTAGTGTACCTCAACCACCTATTGAGGGCACATATCTCTGTAACTGAAATAAAATAAAATAAAATACAGAGGAAACAATGAATGGATGAGTCACATTTGGGATTCTATATATAACATGTGGGAGCAGACGCTTTTGAAATTGACTACAGTTAGCTTAAAACATGTTCATCATGTGGCTGAGTAAGGTGCATCTGTGTGAAGCAGCCTAGCATCACTTCAGAAATGGATGACATAAAAGCTCAAAGCAAAGCAAGTTCTTTGGATCAATATATTGTATGATGGGTGAACAACAATTGGGGAGTGGATGCTGGTCAAATCCCCACCAATGGCTGAGATGCTCAACATTTTAGCTTCATATCTAAATATTACCGCAACTAAACAACAATGTGGGAGTTGACCCAAGCAATCAATTAAAAAGCTAAAGTAAATTACACACCCAAACAATGGATTCAATGATACATATGCCCAAGGACCAATGTAGTTCCTCTGTTCTTTATCCAATAAAATATTCTTTTTTGTATATCAAAAGGAATGTGTATGGATAATGATCTCCAATCTATTATGGAAATGAAAGGCTAGGTTGCCAATACCAAGCATCCAAAAGGCCTGGATCAGGTTGATTTTAGCCTTCCAGCTAAAAAAAATGGCACTAGGTTAGAATTTTACTATTCCACAAGTGCATAGGTACATTAGTTTGTATAAATGTTCTAGTTTCCCTTTTATCGTTATTTTTTTCTTCCTCTTTCGCTATTTATTTAGATTTTCCTTGGTTATCTTCTGGCTTTCTTATTGACTTCTCGAACTTTTTGAGTAGCTTGAAAAGCAGATTACAGCTAGAAACTTGGCAGATCACATGCTGGTTGTGAGATATATCATTGGAGATCACATCATTAGGGAGCAAAGAACTTTCCACATCGTACAATTCTCAACTTCAACTTAATAACACATATAGACCTACGGCTCTATTGAATCTAGATTGTTAGGTTTTTGTTATTGACAATCCCGTTTGACAAAACTCCATTCAATTGTAATTTTATTCGCTCTTATGTTTCAGTGAAGATGTGAGTGTTTATATGCGAATCCAACCCAAATTATACCTATGCAGAGGAGTTTGTAATCTTAATCCTGTCATGTTTACCACTTCACTAAGTAAGTACGGGGATCGAGCTGCCTAGTCAGCTCGTGGGGGTTCAGGGGACAGCGCTCCATGACAGGTCTAGGACAGTGCCCAGGCAGGGTCAAGGGACAATGCCCCCGAAGCAAAAAACAAAAATGAAGTCGAAATTGTTTGATCGCTCGAGCGGTCATTTGCGTGCTCAAGCAAAGAAAAGGATCGTCCAGTACTTCTGCAGAGCATCTGAACTTCTGGGAAGAAAGTTTTACCGCTCGAGCGGTGAAAGTTGCACGAGCGGTCAGCATATATGTTTTGCATCGCCTTTAGTCACACTGCTCAAGTGGTGAAATATGCGTTTGAGCGGTCTACACGATCCTATTTTCTATAAAGTGCGTTGTTCGTTGTTTTTAGGTTCTGAGCCGTCCATATTTTCAGAGAGGAAGAAAAAAACAAAGTGTTTTATATTGGATGGTGATTTATGAGTGTTTCTTTGATGATTTAAGAATGATTAATGGATCCATGAACTTTATATCAACATTATCAAGGGGTTTGTTTATTTCCTTTTATTCACAAAAGAGAGAGTTGTTCTTCGGTGGATTCTGAGGAACTTGGGTCTGAAGCTTTGATGGATTCCGGAGTGGCTTATCGTAGTGGATTCAACATCAACGTTGTGGATTCAAGGTTGGGCAAGAAAATTCTAAGGTAAAGATGGTGGTAGAAGAGGCACATTAGGGTCGGTTCAATTTGAACGTGGATTCGCTAGGTAATTAAGAGCACACTTATGTAATTCTTTTTTTTGTCTTCTTAGTGGATTATTTTGTGATTTTGGTTCGTGATTTTTTTATCACAATTGGAAGCGCTCCTATTGTGGTTTTTCAACGTTAAATCTTTGTGTCAATTCATCTTTGATTGTTTGATTTGGATTGTTATTTACTGTTTAAAATTGATATATACAAATCAATATCTCAGGAATTTTAGATTTTTCATAGATAATTGACTCCAAAAAGTGGGATATAAGCTTTGTTAATTTGGGTATCAAAAAACAATTACCATTTGTTAAATGTGGTCATTGATACTTAATCAATTAGTTGGCATAATGGAGATATTCTATGAACTTTGGTCGTCACTATCACTACATCAACTAGTTAGCTAATCATTTCTCCCAATTGTCTGTTACTTTCAAAGTCCTAGGTTTTCCATGAAGAGACCAATCAACAGGAAGAAAAGGGAGGTTGGGGGAACAAGTATTAGGATAGGAAGGTTGAGTTTAACTTGTCTAATCTCAAAGTCCATTAAACAACAACCAGTTATTGCTATTGCTGTCAGGCGTAATGAACTTTGAAGCATTTTATATGCAGAAAAGAGATGGACATTCACTTTAATCAATACTATTACAAAAATGGTAGAAGAAGATTATTTCTTTTATGAAAACTGCCTTGCTATCTGATAATCTTGAACCTATAATATGCTGCCATATTAATTTAGATTATAGTTACAAAACTTAAGTCACTATTTGATTTTGCAATTTTATGCAAATAAAGAATTTAAAGATAAGGATCTGTGGCTAGGTGCTTGTTGAGCTCCAATACAGCTTGATGTTACACCAATTAAAGCTACTATGAACTATGTGGGACAGACAGGCTTGTAATCCTGAAGGTGATCAAGCCACTTCCATCCATTGCTAAGGAAGGTAAAATACTAGAGGATAGTTTGTTTACCTTGTACTGACCTTTCAATGGAGCGATGTAACTTGAAAGCCTGTGAGAAGTTTCCCTTCCTAGAGTAAGTAGCTGCTGCTATAGCCTCTCAAATATCTTGAGTAGTGTCCATAGACAAGTAGCCATCTCCAATCTCCAGAACCATAAAATGGATCAACTAGCCTATAATCAGATAATTGATGATCTCCCACTGGTCATATTGAGGGTCGGTGATACTGGGTGCCTGAACCTGCCCATTAACATATCCCATCTTCCCCTTGCTCTTCAAGAAAATAGTCAGACTCTGCGACCACGCTAGATAATTCTGATCATTGAATAGAGAGGTGGTGATTCTAAGGCCAGTGTGGAGGTTATCAGTCATAGTGGAAGGGAGAACAGAACTCTTGCCCTAAGATGGCTAAGAGGTAGTAGATTCACTGGTCAAATCCGCCATGAAGACTCTACTAACTATTCCTTAAACACGATTCCTCAAACACGATGCCAATCACAAATTCGGAAGATGAGATGGAGTAATAAGCACAACAGTAACTAGAAAAGCATAAAGAATGAAGAATCCAATGTGGTTTTGTTTCTGTACTGTTTTTACATTACTAGAGTTTTTTTTTTTGGTCTGCTTCTGTACTGTTTTTACCTTACCAGAAGACTGTGTATAACATCTCCAGTCCACTACGTAAGAGACATGACTTCGTATGACATCACCAGAGTACTTTGAAGAGCAGCGACCACCCAGGCGACCCTAAAGGGCTTGGCGACTTCGACCAGACCAGCAAGAAGGCTGGTCAGCCCCCTGGAAACCCTCGGTAGTGGCTGGAGAGGCCTGTCGAGGAAGAGAGAAGCCTGGGTGATGGCTGTCAAAGGGAGAGAAAGGACTGGGAGACCTGGGTGGAGGCTATGGGGCTAGACGAGGCTGTCGGGGTTACTGTGGATTAAACTATTGTTGGCAAACTCGGGAATCCATCAGACTGACTCCATGCAACTATACTGTGACAACAAGGCCGCAATCAACATAGCTCATAATCCAGTTCAACATAGAACTAAGCATATGGAGATTGATAAGCACTTCATTAAGGAAAAACTCACTAATGGTATCATATGTATTCCATTTGTGAAGACTGGAGACCAACTAGCCGATATTTTCACCAAGGGGCTAGGGAGCAAACCATTTCATGGCATTCTCAATAAGCTGGGCATTAGAGATATCTTCACACCGGCTTGAGGAGGAGTGTTAAAATAGGAAATAAGTTAAAATAGGAAATAAGTGATTGTATTTTATTCTTATTTATTCCCTTGATTGGTGTAATGGGCTAGCCTATATATTATGCCTTATGGCACTCCTGTAATTACATAGTATTATCAATATAAAAGGGAATGAAGTCTAACTCATTCCCTAACTCTTTCCCTTCTCTAAACTGAATCTCTCTCACACACACACACACTAACACTTTCAATAAAAAAAAAAACTACACCCAGTTTAGTCTATTTGATAGAGATATGAGAGAGGTATTGGGTACAAACCTAACCAATAGAAACTATTATTTTTTTCATTATAAATTAAGTATATATAACCCGCACGGGGTGGCCCGGTGACTAAGAGGTTCAACATGGGAGCTCCACTATTGGGTAATTCCTAAAGTTCTTATGTCTGACTCTCACAAGCGCAAAACAGTAAGTCTTAATCAATATGCATGGTTTGTGATGATTATGGGTATCCAGAGTTTATTCATAAGGCCTTGTGCTAGATGACATGGTGACAATTGGACTTCTCCGTCATTAAGTAAAGTACATAACCTTAGTGACATTTTTAGGAAATATTATGCATCTTCTAATTTTATATGTAACAAAAATACATAGGGATTATGTTGTATACCTCTCTAGCAAAATATCCCACAAAATTGTCTTGCTTGATTATGAGTTTAGTAGCAGGAAACTCCTATAGGAGCTTTGTTCCTTGCCCCCACCCCTACCTCCACTCCCAGCCTCAAAACTCTTTTATATGGCCCTCACTCCCCCGCCCCCCGCTTCGTGCAACTA